>CM076578.1:983539950-983936558 GCA_034641835.2 Pinus albicaulis | reverse complement strand
GTAATGTTTCTTTCATTCATTTCCCTAAATAGTGTAGTGCGAAAACTTGCATTTCCAAATTTGTCCTAAACTCTTTCTTAGCTCTATAGTTGGATCAATTTTCCTATCTCCTATTATTTTACATAAGGATATGACGTTGAATGTAACTCGACAATTCAATGCCTCATATGGTATATTTTGTATTACTAGGAGGACCAACCTTTCCAATTGTATATATTAATAGCTCATACTACAAATTTTAGTGGTTAAACTAAATCATCATATGAGAATGAGTGAAAATAAATATCTTTTGAACAGCTCAACCTTCACAATAATGTAATCAAAGGTTTTTTTATTATATCTGTTAGAC
This sequence comes from Pinus albicaulis, assembly GCA_034641835.2. Classification (NCBI taxonomy): domain Eukaryota; kingdom Viridiplantae; phylum Streptophyta; class Pinopsida; order Pinales; family Pinaceae; genus Pinus; species Pinus albicaulis. The sequence continues at coordinate 983,936,209 of CM076578.1, read as the reverse complement.
TCCTATACCAATAGGTGTCATTTTTCATGATTGTCTTGATTAAACTATGGAATATGTTCAAACCTTTTTCTTGAACAAAGGTGTTCCATATTCTTGAAAAACCAAAAGATCAAAAAGTTTTAAAAAATGTAAAGAGGGTATACCCTAAAAGAAAAATCAAAGGGTAACAAAAATAAAATGGTCAAAAAAGTGAAAGAAATGAACCCCAAGCAAAAAAATAGACCAAGGAAAGTGTGCAAATCCAAATGCCACTACTATTTCATTTTTGTAAATAAGCAATTGTGTGCAGCTTGTCAAACTTTTGCCACAATTTATGAAGGTTTAAACTGTTTAAACTTGACTTATTCATATTTCAATTTCATGTTGTAGATTAGAGAATAAATATCTGACCAAACAGTTTAATCTTGGTAGATAAGTAGATAGGTAGAGTTAATAAAAGGTGCTCAACAGTTTAATCTGAGCCCTTGGATGTAATAAGGGTAGAATTAGATAGATTTGCCTTGTAAAAAGAAAAGATTGATAAGGGTTTGCAAGTATAAATGCACCCTAATAAAGAAGAGAAAATGGTAGTGTCAAGTAGATAGGGTAGGTAGATGGTGTTGCAAAGTTTTAGGTGATGAATGATGGTGCTGAATATGTTTAATCTTTTACCTTCATCACAAGTACTCAAGCAAAAAATGCACTGAAGAATTCACAGAAAGCAAAGTCAAAATCATTAACCTCCCACATCACTTTTTCCCTAAGTTTTTACTAATTTTCCCAAAGTGCTAAGGTATTTGGAAATCAAAGGGGCTCAAGGCATTTCCTTGACTTTTGGAGGGACCGGACCCTCGGCCTAATGATCAAAAAAGACCTAAGTACTTGAAGTTATCCATTATCATTCACTTTCAATCTTTACCTAAGTAAAATCCCATTTTGCTTAGGAAAATCATGCAAACTTCCATAAAAATCCCTCAAAATAACTTACTATTCTAAGTTTAAGTGTTGAAGATGATATATTGTAATTTACTTCAGAAATTGTCACTTTCTTAGATGTGCAAAGGATTTTGAGTTGTCTTTGTCCCTTTGTCATATTAACATTTAACTCTATTTACTAAATCCCTAGTGAAATGCCCTATCATAAGTATATAACTCCTTTTATATAAATATCCAAAAACCCCTCTATTATAAAGTTTAGCCAAAGTATTTATTTCCCCGTGCATTCAAATAAAAACCCACTATACAAGCCCTTTGGTTAAATATATCGTTATACAATAATCTCGCCCCTATGGTAAATTAATTATATCGGTTAATTTATCATATAATAAAAAAACATATATGAGAAAAACTTTAAACATATGATATGTATGTTTAAAATAAAACCAAAACTTCGGAAAAGTCCCCATGCCACCGTGGTCCATCTACTTGGCATCCCACCCGACGAAACCCCGTCGCGACCCCTATTTCCATTATACCATGGGATTAATTAATTATCAGAATTAATTAATAACCACATTTTTCCGCCTATTGGACGCTCCCCGGGATGTTTAATAAAGTTAATCACATTTAAAACCCCGCCGGGCCCGCATGATAACACCCCACCATCTCCCCGTCCTTTCCACCATTGGATCGCCCCTCCACAGATCAACGCTCTACATCAATTCCGCCAGCCGTCCCTTGTCAGCACTTTAACGCGCGGGGGCTTGGTGGTATTGGACTAGTCCTCCGGCCACGTGTCCATTGATTAGTGGAATCGCTGCCCTCGCATTTAAAACCACCATTGCTCATAAGCGGTGCGGGAATTACCGCTTACCGCCCAACCCCTGCCACACGTCATCCCGTACTTCCATGACGTTATTCCTCGAAAAAATAAAAACCCCTTTTTGACTTTGGAAATAAAACAAATTTTCGTGTTTTTTATGTCATTTTCATTATTTGAAAGCGACTGCGCCTTCCGCAACGAAATTCAAATTTTCACTGAAATTTACTGTTCTATCCGATTTCGCTCCAGAATTCCGCCGGACCAGTGTTGGAGCATCCTATTGCCACCATTTGATACCTGTTAAATCCCAGTTTGGCTCCGAAAACAGGTATTATTCTATTGCGCTCCGAACTTCAAAAGAAACTCTATGTTCCTTGTTTTTCCGCTGAATTAGTGTTAAAATCTTATCACTAAGATCATTCCCTGAGCTGTAAAACTGTGAATTGTTCCCCCGAACCTACAACTGGGCCAATTTCCCTCATTAAAACTGAAATCACGACATTTCCGTGAAGAAAACCCAGAAACTGCCATTTTGAACACACAAGAACCAAAATGGAAGCCCCGGTAGCCCTGAATGTGACCCCATTGAATGCCCCCCACAGAGAATTAGAATATTTTCCCTTAGTGGATAAGGAATTCCAAATTAAAGACTTAGTGTTTGATGAAAGCCCCCTTCGAAGTTATTGTCGCTGCAGAGACGATTATTCGAAGGGATTGGATGTCATTGGGTTGTGGGAATCCAATTTCTCGAGATATCTCATCCCCTCAGTCCATATTTTCCCGGAAATTATCCACTATTGTCATGCCAATTATGATCCAAATCAGAAAGCAGTTTTATCTCCAATTCAAAGTGTTTCAAAATCAAAGAGTATCAGTGGATAAAGTGTATCAGGTAAAAGTCAGAGTGAAGGGTCAAATCAAAGTTACAGAGCAGTCAAAGGTAAACAGTAAAAATAAAGTTACAGAGGCAGTAAAATGGTAAAAAGAGATGAGAATAATTTCACCAATATTTAGGTTTGTCTAAAGTGAAAGTAAAACAGTCAAAAGAGCAAGAAAGTAAAAAGATGAAAAAACATAACAAGAAGGAACATTTTTGCAGAAATTGCATATTTTAGTCATAGTTTTTCAGAAACTATTGTGATCAATCCGAGATGAATTTTGAAAAACTGAAGGAGGTTTATGTTCGTAATAGGACCATATACAAAAACCTCTCTCACTTTTCTAACAGCTATTATGGTTTTAGAAATATTAAACAAAGTTGGAAAGCACTTTTTGCAGAAAATTACAGTCAAGTCATCATTTTGTAGAGAATATTGCGGCCAATTAGAAATACATTTTACAAAACTGAAGGAGGTTTGTGTTCCTAAGGGACCCATCTACAAAAAACTATCTCACGTTTTGCACAGTGATTTCATAATGAGAGATACATGCACATATTTAGAGGCTATTTTTCAGACTCTGTAAAACTCTGTTTTACACATATTTTTTACAGAGAATATTATGTACAGCTGGAGAGGAATTTTGGGAAACTGAAAGAGTTTTATCTCACCAACATATTAATCCACAATAACCTCTTTCAATTTTTACATATCTATTACGGATTGAGAAATAAAAAGATATCATATGACCCCAAGTTTACAGAATTGTTGGAGCAGAATGCACAAAGAAAGGAAGCAGTTAGTGACTTGGATGCCTCATCATCAAATAAGAGTTGGATCAAATTCGAATTCTCCTCTTTGTCATCACCTATCCATAAAAAATAGTGCCAAATGGATGCATTATTTTGAGTGTCCTTTACTTCAGTTCTATTTATGTAAAATAGTTGGAGAGATTTGTGAACCAATTTTGATATTTTTTCAAGATATTTTAGTTTAGAATTTGTATAAATACTTCACTCTTGGAATTATTTTGGGTGGATTCTATTACTCTGCTGTAACATTGAGATTTTCGGAATAAAAGCATTTTGGAGAAATTTATTCGTGGCTTACTGGATGACGATTTGAAGTTCAGGACTTTTTGCAGGATTCATGTGTTGGAATGCAGTTCAATAAGTTTTTCTACCTTTTGTCTTAAGTTTTATATCAGTTCATAATATCATTATGTCCATTTCTGAATAATTTACATAAAGGATTGAATCAGAATTTACTTAATTGTACTCTGATTTCAGATGTGATTGTTCTTAATGTTTTCCTCAAAATTAGTTATAAGCATGAATTCTTAAATGCTCTTGCTTTGCTAATTTAAACATTGTTGATTACTATAATAAAGAATTCTTCATTGCTCTTTGTTTGTAGTCATCTCACCTCTTTCTTTTGAACATGGTGAAAGATTCTTAGCTGCCTTTCATCCCTTCAAAATCATCCCATCCACTCTAAATTTTTAAGGATTGTTCTCTGTCTAGCTATCTTGCCCTGTAAAACCATCCTGTGCGTAAAATAGAAATCCAGTAAAGCCATCCTTTGACTCCATAGCCCAATGGACTGAAAACCCTCAACCTTGCCCTTAGTTTGTGGATTCCACCATTTTCCCAAACAAACTCTTGGATCTATAACTAGCCTAAAACCTTCTAAGAACAAAGATAAATTATAAAGAGAGAGCCCTCTCTAGATGCAGATTGGCTAGATTCTGCATCTGAAGGTTGGTTTGTGGTTATCTCGGGTATACTTTCCTCTTACACAACTTCTAGGAAAACCTGAGTGATAACAATATCTATTCAGCCATCCATGTCATTTGGATGCCCTGTCCTTACCATGCTTGTTTAATGTCTTCCATCAACCCTTGCACTTTTTTTGGCCCTCTTGTCTAACGTTGTCTTTTCTAATTTTGTGAGTGTATATCTTACCATTATTTTTCTTTCCTTTTGTTCAGGAAATTCATAATTTTGTAATGTATTTAAACTACATTAGTTGTGTGATTGAGATCAAATATGCATATGCTCAAGGTTCATTGAATGGTGGGGTATTGGAGTTTAAAGGGATTGTAAATTTACATGGTATATTTGTACCAGCCCTATCATATTTATATGCCCACTACCTAAACAACCTTTCCTTTGATGGGTATACCGCATACAAGATGCATATAGATATTTTCTTCCTCAGGAACATTTTCCCCTGTAGCATCTCTTTTGAGTGATGATGTAAAAACTTGTTGATGTATATTACCTCAGAGTGCTTTTTTGACCACTGTAGTCGCCCATAAAATTTTATCATCAATCCATGTTAAATTTTGTAGCTTGAAATGTTTAATTAAAGCTTTGTTTGTTTACAGTTACAACAACCATCATATTTTTCAAATGTATTTTTACTCACTAGCGTTTGTTGAGTTGTGCACAAGGCTCAAATTTAGTTATGTGTTTGGATATCCTTTTTTAGGTGGCCTCCTTTGTGGGTCCAAATTTTAATTCATTTTATATAAGGCTATGGCCCACTTGAGGTTGAAGGTTGGTTTGTCCTCCATTATTTATAAAAATAATGGCTAATAAGAGAAAAGGAAGATATTATGGCATGAGGATTGCCTCATGAAAATATTCATGGAAATCTTAGAAGGAAAAGCAAGGGAATGGTACGAAGCTCTCAAACCTGCTAGTTTATTTTCTCTAAAATATTTTCATAAGGTATTTTATGAGCATTACAAAGAAGATTTTCCATCTTTATCATTAGCTGAAAATTGTTGTGATCAAGCTGAAGATCTTATACATTACCTTAAAAATATTGATGAATATTTTGGAAATTGGTTTCCTGAAGATTTATTAAAAGAAGTCCAGAATTTTCATTCTCAAGTTAAATTTCATAATAATCAAGAGGAGTTAAACAAAGATGAAATAAGTCATGAGATAAATCAAGATCCACAAAACCCCTCTGTATTAACAAATGATGTTTCATTTAATTTTTTGAATGGAGTTAAAGACAATAATCAACCTCATGATCAACTTTTAGATAAGGGAAAAAACAATTGTCATTTCAATCTAAGAATTCAGAGATTCCCACCCCCCCTCACCGAAGAAGAAATCAATTTGCTTCTAAACATGCAACCATCCTCAAAATATTTACATAATGAAGAAATTGTTTCTACTTCTTCTAATGTTGATGAATGTACAAAGGTTTTTATCCGTGAAGGGACAGAAGAACAAGTTGATGTTCATGTTATTCTACCTTCACAAAAAGGCCCATTACTTGATAGTACTCCTATTGAGAAGAATAATGACTTTCAAATAGAATGCAACCAATCTAATCAAGATGTATTGGGATTATTGGAAGAGAAGTATGCTGATCCAATGCTTATAATTGATGGCATTCCTTATTCTGAAGATTTTCCTAAATATGATCAGTATGATTTCCCAATTCAAGGTAATTTCACAGAACAATCACTAGCTATTTTGAGGGATAAGATATTAGAACTTCGACTTGATGAGGATTTTCTAAAAACTTTCTTTCTTATTTTTAAATCAAGAAAATGTTCTCCTCAAGTTAAAAAATGGCTTCTTGATATAATTTGTGAAAATTATGAAAATGAAATAAAACTTTTGCATTCTCAAATTCAGTCATACAATTTTCGAAATCCTAAAGAATTCTTTGAAAATCTTCCTTCTCCAAAGCAAGAGGAAATTGTACTATCTTTTGACTTGCATATTGAAGATGATTATTCTTTCAAACACAAGACTGAAGAAATAAGTTCATGGTCTAATATTCATAATTCAATTAAACAATTAGTCATTGAAGGCCTAGAAGTAAATAACATACATCATGCTTTTATTGATCCTATATCAGATTATATGGAGAATCTTTTGAGCCCAAATTTGCAAACATGTTTTCTCTATAAGGATCAAATACATCAAAAGTGGCCTTTGCACATCATATCATTTATTATAAAGGCACATGATCATAACACACTTCCAATTTTGATCACAAGCAATCAAGTTATCCATTTATTTTTACAGCTACTTGATTGGCTTCATTGGCATTTTTGTATTACCTGATTCAATAATACTTTTAGTAGATTAGAATAGGTAAATGAGTGCTAATAAGCTCAGAATTTTGAGCATTTTTTTTAGTTGTCAATTTTCAGCTAGTTTTTCATTAAGTTGGTTTGAAAATTTTTGTGTGTTGTTTTAGTTTCAGATCAGATTTCAGGTTGCAGAAAAATGACTATATTCAATTCAAGATTTCCAACTAGGAAACGCAGTTTTGATTGGATGGTGACTTACTGAAGTTGAAGCCCGAAGTGAAGGCCCTAAGCTTCAGAAGTTTTACTATCATATATACAATAAAGCTACCAGAAGAAGGAGATTACATGGTTTAGTTTGAAGACATTTTGAGGCAACTGACCTGCTGTTCTTGACTTTTCACAAGGAAAAGCCATCCCCAAGTGGAGCCAATGTTAGACTCCTATACCAATAGGTGTCATTTTTCATGATTGGCTTGATTGAACTATGGAATATGTTCAAACCGTTTTCTTGAGCAAAGGTGTTCCATATTCTTGAAAAACCAAAAAATCAAAAAATTTAAAAAAAATGTAAAGAGGGTATGCCCTAAAAGAAAAATCAAAGGGTAAGAAAAATAAATGGTCAAAAAAGTGAAAGAAATGAACCCCAAGCAAAAAATAGACCAAGGAAAGTGTGCAAATCCAAATGCCACTACTATTTCATTTTTTGTAATAAAACAATTGTGTGCAGCTTGTCAAAACCTTTGCCACAATTCATGAATAAGTCAAACTGTTTAAACTTGACTTACTCATATTTCAATTTCATGTTATAGATTAGAGAATAAATATCTGACCAAACAGTTTAATCTTGGCAGATAAGTAGATAGGTAGAGTGAATAAAAGGTGCTCAACAGTTCAATCTCAGCCCTTGGATGTAATAAGGGTAGAAATAGATAGATTTATCATGTAAAAAGAAAAGATTGATAAGGGTTTGCAAGTCTAAATGCACCCTAATAAAGAAGAGAAAATGGTAGTGTTAAGTAGATAGGGTAGGTAGATGGTGCTGCAAAGTGTTATCTGATGAATGATGCTGCTACATGTTTTTGATCCTTTACTTTCATCACAAGTACTAAAGCAGGAAATATACTGGAAAATCACAGCAAGCAAAGTCAAATTCATTAACTTCCCTCATCACTTTCCCCTCAAAAGTTTTACTAATCTCCCCCCAAAATACTAAGGTATTTGGAGATCAAAGGGGCTCAAGGCATTTCCTTGACTTCTGGAGGGACCGGACCCTCGGCCTAATGATCAAAAAGACCTAAGTATTTGAGACAATTCATCATCATAATCATTCACCTTCAATTTTTTCCTAAGTAAAATCCCATTTTACTGAGGAAACTCAAACAAAATTTCATAAAAATCCCTCAAGATAACTTGCTATTCTAAGTTTAAGTGTTGGAGATAAAATGTTGCAATTTACTTCACAAGTTATCACTTCCTTAGATGTGCAAAAATATTTTGAGTTTCCTTGTCCTTTGCCATATTAACATTTAACTCTATTTACTAAATCCCTAGTGAAACACCCTATCCTAAGTATATAATTCCTTTGTTTATATATACCCCAAAAACCCCTTTATTATAATGTTTTAACCAAAGTATTTATCTCCCTAAAATTCATTAAAACCCGCTTCTACAAACCCTTTGGTTAAAATATAGCGTTATACATTAATCCCGCCCCTATGGTGAATTAGTTGTATTAATTAATTTACCATATAATAAAAATATATATGAAAAAATCAAACTTTAGACATACAATATGTATGTTTAAAATCAAAAATACAAGGCCCGAAGTTTTATTCTTTCGAAAAAGTCTCGCGCCACCGTGGATTGTCCACCTGGCATTCCACCTAGCCAACTCCGCCGCAAACCCTTTCTTTTGCATACGGGATTAATTAAGTCATCTGGACTAATTAATAACTTTATCCGCCTATTAGATTTCCCCCGGAGTGATTAAAAAACGGTAAAAACTGTTTTAAAACCCGACGGGCCCACATCTCCCACATCCGAAACCTCCGCCTGTTCCCCCATCGCTTCCCGGCCCGCTCTGACCGTCCTCCACGATCAATGGTCCAGGTGAACCCCGCTACCCATCCTTTGTGAGAAAGTTAATAAAGAGGGAACGAGCTGATTTGAAATGTCGACATCCACGTGGCAACGTTCGTGGAATCGCTCCCCCCGCGATCAATACCACCGACCGAAAGCGGTGCGGGGACCCCTCCCGCCACCGCTTACCACCCGACTTCTGTGCACACTTGTCCCGTACGTCAATGACGTCATCCCTCGAAAAAATAAAAAACTCTTTTAACTTGTAAATAAAGCCATTTTTTCATATTTTCCTGTTATTTTCGTTATTCTGAAAACGACAGAGCTCCCGCTGCGATTTTCAAATCTCCACTGCAATTGACCAATTCACTCCAAGATTGTTATCAAATCTATTCAAACAGACGTCAGAAAGCATAACAGCTAAAGAGTATCAGTGGTTAAAGTGTATCAGGTAAAAGTCAGTGAAAGTTAAAATGAAGTTACAGAGCAGTCAAAGGTAAATAGTAAAAGTAAATACAGAAGGCAGTAAAATGGTAAAAAGAGATGAGAATACTTTCACCAATATTGAGATTTGTCTAAAGTGAAAGTAAAACAGTCAAAAGAGTAAGAAAGTAAAAAGATGAAAAAACATAACAAGAAGGAACATTTTTGCAGAAATTGCATATTTTAGTCATAGTTTTGCAGAAACTATTGTGATCAATCCAAGATGAATTTTACAAAACTTAAGGAGGTTTATGTTCTTAAGAGGTCCATATACAAAAACCTCTCTCACTTTTCTAACATCCATTATGGTTTTGGAAATATTAAACAATGTTGGAAAGCACTTTTTGCAGAAAATTCCTGTTAAGTCATCATTTTGCAGAGAATATTGTGGCCAATTAGAAATACATTTTACAAAACTGAAGGAGGTTTTTTTTCCTAAGAGACCCATCTACAAAAACCTATCTCAGTGTTTCCACAGTGATTTTCGGCTGAGAGATACATGCACATCTTTAGAGGCTATGTTTCAGACTCTGTAAAACTCTGTTTTACACATATGTTTGAAGAGCCTATTGCGCATAGCTGGAGAGAAATTTTAGGAAAGTGAAAGCGGTTTATCTCACCAACATATTTATCTACAATAACCTCTTTCACTTTTTACATATCTATTACGGATTGATATATACAAAGATATCATTGGACCCCAATTTTGCAGAATTGTTGGAGCAAAATTGCACAAAGAAAGGAAGCAGTTAGTGACTTGGATGCCTCATCATCAACTAAGAGTTGGATCAAATTCGAATTCTCCTCTTGGTCATCACCTATCCATACAAAATAGTTCCAAATAGATGCATTAGTTTGAGTGTCCTTTAATTAAGTTCTATTTATGTAAATAGTTGGAGAGATTTGTGAACCAATTTTGATATTTGTTTCAAGATATTTTAGTTTAGAATTTGTATAAATAAACCCTCAAAGAGAGTATTGAGGGTGGATTCTATTACTCTGCTGTAACATTGAGAGTTTCGGAATAAAAGCTTTTGGAGAAATTTACTTGTGGCTTACTGGATGACGATTTGAAGCACTGGACTTGTTGCAGGATTCATGTGTTGGACTACAGTTCAATAAGTGTTTCTACCCTTTGTCTGAAATTTTATATTAGTTTATAATACCATCATATCCATTTCTGAATAATTTACATAAAGGATTGAAACACAATTTGCTTAATTGTACTCTGTTTTCAAATGTGATTGTTCTTAATGTTTTCTTCTAAATTAGCTATAAGCATGAATTCTTAAATGCTCCTGCTTTGCTAATTCAAACACTGTTGATTACTATAATAAAGAATTCTTCATTGCTCTTTGTTTGTAGTCATCTCATTTCTTTCTTTTGAACATGGTGAAAGATTCTTAGCTGCCTTTCATCCCTTCAAGATCATCCCATCCACTTTAAATTTTAAGGATTGTTCTCCGTCTAGCTATCTTGCCCTGTAATACCATCTTGTGTTTAGAATAGAAATCCAGTAAAGCCATCCTTTGACTCCATAGCCCAATGGACTGAAAGCTCTCAACCTTGCCCTTAGTTTGTGGATTCCACCATTTTCCCAAAACAAACTTTGAATCTATAACTAGCCTAAAAACTTCCAAGAACAAAGATAAATCATAAAGAGAGAGCCCTCTCTGGATGCAGATTGGCTAGATTCTGCATCTAAAAGGTTGGTTTGTGGTTACCTCGGGTATACTTTCCTCTTACACAACTTCTAGGAAAACCTGAGTGATAACATACTCAAATCCCTTTATTTGTAAATAATAAATAAATAAATGATTTATTTATTATTTTAAGGATGTGGTTGAGTAATAATCAAATAAATAATGATTTATTTAATGTTTTATAAATGATTTAGTCAAATTTAACAAGGAATATTATTTAAATAAGGTTTAAATAATTATTCCTAGGAAATAATAAGATAAATAATGATTTATCTAATTATTTTTCCTGTTTTGGGTTAAATATGACCAGGAATATTAATTAAATTGTTGTTTAACTAATTATTCCTTGAGGAAAATAAAAAAAATGTGGATTTATTTAATATTTCCTCATGGGTTTTCTTGTTGAGACCATAAACAACTTAATAAATGTGGTTTACTAAGTTATTTTTCATAGTGAAAGCAATTTTAATTAGGGTAAAATTGGTCTACATGGTGTACTTAGGTCCATCTAATAGTAACAGGTTAGATGACCAAAAAATGGTGTAACATATTTCCCCCCAGTGTGTGAGCGTTTGGAGCTAATTGTATGACCGAAGTATGTTGTAAGAACTCAATCACTAGACACCGAAGGGGAAGTCAGAGAGAGAAATATAAGGTAGACTAAAGCGCTAGAGGACTAGACCCTGAGGAGGAGAGACTTACAGGTGCGAAAAATGTCTTTTATGAGTGAGTACATATGCTATAGGCGGCAGGGGAGGCAAACCTATGCCTGTCGAGACAAAGTACAAAGAATAATGCGTCTATTAAACAAGGGACTGAACTATATAGTACATGCTGCCATAAACATGAGCTAGATAAAAACATGATAATGAATCCCACATAGATACTTTTCTTGTGATAACAACCAGGACTTATACAATAATATCTGAGTACATGAGATATAAATACAACCAAAGTGCCCCTGTAAATAGGAATGGGCTCTAAAAATCTGACTGATACATGCAAACTAACAGGTGCTGCAAGCGGCTGAGGCCGACATCATCAAATCTATGGAGCTGCATAAAATGTTGTGATGAAGAGGTCATATGGGAATGTGTGGGGCTACCTGAAGGGCCACCCCCTCATGAGGTCTGAAAAAATCTCACACACACCCACACATCACCAGTACAATCTGCTGCATCACTGAACCAACAATTATACGGATCTCGATCATGCTGTAAGGAGTTGGAGCTAAGAAACTATCAAGTTAAAGGGCAATAAGGAGTCCCTTTGCCTTATCCAAGGCATCAAACAAGAATGGAAGCTAGAACCAAGGTACACCACCCTCTAAACTTTTCTTCTAGAATGAATGATCTGATGTCGACAGAAGGAGGTCTGCGATAAGGGATCCTCAACTAATGCACGAGAGAAAAAAGCAGAGCGAGTGACATACTGACACCAGGGATGATGATGAAATGGGGGGTACTGAGTAGCAGACGGATGACTTCCCTTGTTAGATCATAAAGGGCATGGATGACCTAGCAGCGACTGACACAATATCAAAATGGATAGGGGACAGTGGGATTGAAGGCCATAATGTGCGACACGAGAGAGGAACCAAGCAATGAAGGATGGAGGACTATAGAGGGATAAAAAGGGACTTGGGATAGACTCCATGAGTGCGATTATGACTCAAATCAGATGCTCTAAACAAGGGCGACTCGATGATGCTACCACATAGAAGAGGTCCAATGGGGACCATAAACACATGAGTACAAGATGGGTACTCATGAGGAAAATTGACATGAGCATGGAAAAGTATGGAGGCAAAGTGGTGCCCCAAGTACAAGTGTTGCAAGTGAAGAAATTCGATTTTGAGGAGTGGTGAAGTGACCCTTATTGGACAAAATGTGTCTTGGTGAAGTATCAAATCATAAAAAACCATGAGCTGGATACCTAAAAGAAATAAAACGTGCATTTCAGGAAGGAAATGTTAAGGGTAATATTTCTTAATATAGAGTGCATTGCGAGGATTAGGAAGGGGATGTCCTTTGAAATCCTCTAAGAGGTATGCCCCTTTACCTAAATCCTTACTAAGGATGTAAGGACCTAGCCATAATGAGTCAAACTTCCCATGACCAAGGACATCATGGTCATGGTCATACACTAGAACAAGATCACCTTCATGAAAAGTACGGGGGTGGACTTTTCGGTCATACTGAGCTTTGGCGCATTTATTAGCCACTTTGATGGTTTGTAATGCAACACGATGGACTTCAAAAGCGTGCTCAAGCATGATAAGTCATTGTTCTAAAGGTTGGGTGTCAGAGAGAAGTTCGACAGCTAGATGAAGCAAAGGGATTTCACACTTGATCAGTAAAACTACCTCCTCTCCGAAAACAAGGTGGAAAGGAGTAAACCCAGTGGTGGTTTTAACAAAATTTCTATAGGCCCACAAATCAGGGAAGAGCATACGGTGCAAGTTGGTTTTGTTCTTATCCACCATCCGTTGAAGCATGGTTTTAAGGATTTTATTAACTGCTTCAACTTGGCCATTACTTTGGGGTAATAGGAGGAGGAATATTGGTGCTCAAAACCCAATAGTGAGGATAGCTCATGCCATATCTCATCTTCAAAATGTCGGCCATGGTCAGAGACCAATTGTTTCAGAACTTCGAATCGAGCGATAACGTGGTTAAAGAAAAAGAGGGTTGAAATAGATGCCGTGTTGTTAAACATTGGCATGGCCTTAACCCATTTTGTGAAATAGTAAAATTCCATGATGATATACTTGTGGTTACCAGTAGATGAAGGTCGACACTCCATAAATTCTATGGCCCACTTACAAAAGGGATCAGCTAAGATGATAGGATAGAGGGGAGCTGGAGGGGTTTGCACCTTACGGGGGAAATGTTGGCAATTGGAACAGTGTTTGACTGCTTCAATGAAATCACCAAAGAGAGAAGGCCAAAAATACCCAGCGCACATGATTTTCTGGGCAGTGGCAAGACTAGAGAGGTGGCCACCGCAAGTGCTGCTATGATAGGCATTGAGGACTTTCTCTTCTTCAGCATGCGTGAGACAACGACGAAGGATAGAATCTACACTGCAACGATAAAGGTCTTCACTGGTAAGAAGGTAGTGGGGAGCCTGGTGTCGGATACGTCATTGAGCATCATGGTCAAGATGGAGGGCGAAATTTTCAGTTCGCAAATAAGTGAGGATGTCACCATAGCAAGGATCATATGTGGTAATGGTGAATAAATTTTCATCGGGAAAATCATCATTAACTAGAGGATCCTGCGTACCAGTAGGTAATTCAGAAATGAGTTCGGCGAGGGCTAAACCTTTCTTAATTTTGGGTGTGACATATTCAAGATCGAATTCCTGGAGGATAACGATCAAACAAGCATAATTCCCCTTGATGATTCAACGACTCAATAAGAAGGCCATAGGTTTGGAATTAGTCATGACCTTGGTAGAACACATGAGGATGTAATGATGAAGTTTTTGGACTGAGAACACGACAGTTAGTGCTAATTTATCTTCATGTGAGTAGGATAAAGGAGGACCTATAAGGTTCTTACTGACATAATAGATAACATGCTTGATTCCGTTGTCATCTTCTTGAATAAGGACTCCAGTGACCAAATAGGTGGAAGCAGAGATGTACAGGATGAAATCCCTATTAAAGTTAGGGGGACAGATTAAGGGAGCAGATGTGAGAGCATGTTTCAGGGCATCAAAATAATCTTGAGCATAGTCATCCCACACAAATGGAATGTTATATTGGAGGAGTCTAAGGAACCCATGCGCAGTGGTGGCATATTCAGGTATGAACCAGCGAAGGAAATTAGCTTTGCCTTGAAGGCTTTGTGACTGGCATAAAGTGCGAGGAATAGGAAGCTCAAGGATGGCTTGAAATTTCAATGGATCAAGTGTGATACCATATTTAGACAAAATGAATCCTAGAAGACGGTCGACAGGAACACAAAAGACACACTTCAACGAGTTGAGGCGGATATTATACTTGTGACATCAGAGAAAGATGGTATGCAGATCATGGAGGTGTTGCACCCGATTTTTAGAACGTGTAGTGAGGTCGTCTAATAAGAAAGGATAATATGAGCCAAGTCATGGAAATAGTAAGACATGGCCTGCTGAAAAGTGGCTCCGGCGTTTTTAAGGCCGAACGGCATGACCTGATAGGCAAAGGTTCCCCATGGACTAATAAACGCAGTCTTAAGCTGATTAGCACGACAGATAACAATTTGGTTGTACCCGGAGAAACCATCCATAAAGGATAGAACCTCCTGCCCCACACACTCATCAATGATTTGGCCAATGAATGGTGTGGGGAAGTTGTCGTTGGGACAAGATTTGTTTAGTTCGTGAAAGTTAGTGCAGACACGGATGGTGCCTTGCTTCTTGAGAACGAGAACCGGGTTGGACACCCATGTAGTGTATTCGATGGGATAGATAAAACCAACTTGCTTGAGCTTATCAATTGCAGCTTTGAAAACCTCTCATCTGGAAGAATTAATGGGTCTCAAATTTTGATGGATAGGATTGGCATCAGGCCATGTATTGATATGGTGTTCGACAATGGTGGGATCAAGTACGGGCATTTCTGAATAGGACTAGGCGAAAACATCGCGGAATTTTTTGAATAGCTTGGTGTAAGCCTCAATTTCTTCCGGGGTGCATTGGGTGCCCAAGGTGATATTCTCTTCTACCCCTGGTTTGTCAGAAATGTAAATTTTAATGATAGGAGAGATATTGGCCATGTTTCCTTCTTCGAAAGCATCAGGTGTAGGGATGGGATTTCTAAACCAATTGACTTCATCGAGAATGAAGTCTTTAGTTTCCACATCATATTGGTCATGGGACTGCTGCAGGAGGAAGTACGCACGGTGGTGCATATCATCCCATGGAAAGTCAGGGTCAGTCATTGCTTCCATAATGTCTTCATCAGAATGAAAGATGGGGTGATTGGAGGAAGAGAGATCTCCTGAAGCAGTAGAGCTATCTAACTCATCATCATGTGACTAAAGGCTCATATGTGCAATGTCATGGGGGATGATAGAAGAGTAAGCAGATAAAGGATCTACCGATTTTTTTCCCAGGGTGATCACTAAAGGAAGGTTAGGCGAAACATTAGGGGAAGTCTCGAAAGGGACTTCCACCGAGGGTCTCATGGATGATGATAGGTAGAAAATGGTGGTCGAAGACTTCATCATTTCGACATCGGGAGGGGGAATGTTAATGGGAGCAGGTAGATCCTCTCGTTCTACCGAAGTAGAAATTGCAAACAAGGGGGAGGTGAACTTGTTATGCTTGGCCTCGAATTGGAAGAGCGCTTCCAAAGAGGAATGATACTCTTCAAGGTGGGGACAGACGTGATTTTAGTGGCCATTGAGATCACATAAAGCACAAGGGTGATTTGTGCACAAGGGTTTTGAGTTTCAGGATTGAATCAGGTATAGTGACATAGACCTCAGGGATATAATACTCCGGAAACCTCTCATTAACCATGGGCTTGAGATGAGGCAACTCTGGACAGGTATGGGTGGCATGACCGACAACATCACACAAGTATGCTTTGGCGGCCGAGGAGGGGCAAGTTTTGTCAGGGCAGCCTTGTCTTTTGGTGCCTTATTGGGAGCTTTTCCCTTTTTACCCGTAGCTATCGCAACAGGAGAAGGTTCCTATTGAGGTGGCTAAGGCACGGTAGCAGTGGGAGGAGTCATGGGGAGCAGTTGAACCGGAGTCAAAGAAAGATAAGGTTTGGGTTGACCGGGCGGGGTAGCGGCTGGGGGATTGATGTACCATATGGGAATCCCTAAGGTTAGGTTAGGAAGGGATAAGGTATCCATGATAGGTACCAAGTATACTCCAGGAAGGGGAGCTAGGAACAATATCTAACGAGAGGGGTAATGGCTAGGTGGGACAACTCTGAGATGATTAAGGCCTAGAGGAACCATTCCAAGAGGGTAGAGAGGCTCAAGGATACCAGTTGCAGGTGAAGGGATAGGAGGAGGGGGTCTAGAAGGCTGAGTTGAAGTGCTAAGAGCAGGTTGCAGAGGGTGGGGCTGTTGACTAGCCGAAGCGGGCTGCTTGAGGGAAGCCCGAGACGATTTCATCATGCAAACATTCGATGAGCTAGGATCAGAGACAGGAGGAGGAAGACCAGGGAATGTACCAAGTAAAGAGGAGTCTTTGTAGAATCTGGGTGAGACACTGGTCAAGGGGTCGATGGTTTTCTTATTGGTCACCAAAGATATGATGGACTCAGGGGAGGTTTGAGGCTTTGGTTCGTAATATTTCAACTGGTCAATGGTGACTATTTTTCCATTATGGGGAGAGGACATCTTGCAGTGAACCACAGATGGTTCAAAAGACATCGCATAGGTGTAGCTATGACCCAATAGAATGTTGTAATCTAAAGGGGCGTCAATGAATTCTACGTCAACACAAATAGTCTTGCTTGCAAGACTAATAGGAAAATTTTGAAACATGCCAATGGGCTGGGAAGCGTGGCCATCCCACGCTCGGAGGGTGATAGTGGAAGGGGCCAATGTAGGTGATCCGAGTTGATTCCAAACTAAAGTAGAAATCACGAAGGTGGATGCCCCCTAATCAATGATACAGTGGGAAAAATTGGTGTTCCAAATCTTGACTAGGATTTGGAAGGCGACAGAAGCATGAAGAGGAGGATGTTCTGATGTAATATCCCTTTTTCAGGAACAACTACAAATTGGGAATAATATGAGTTATTACCAATGTGGAGATACATACATGAACCTAATACAGGTATAAAAACACTTAAAATTCAGTAAATTACACAGCAACAAAGCTATACAACGTTTTACAAGGCAAAAGGTGGGGAAAAGTGAGGATTTTGGCCCTAAAACGGGTGTATTAGGAGATTTGCGCAAAAATAATATGGTAAAGTGGTTGGATATGATAGCTAGGGTTATTAGGGAATCCCATGTCGAATTTTAGCAAAAAAAAATAAGTTTTTCTAAGATAAACAATTCCTTCTTTCTTAACCAGGCTAGAAAACCCTAATTTCCCAAGACTAGAATTACGCAGAAATTTACTGAAGCATGTGAGCGTGGTTTTCTGAAGGGTATGAATGAAATAAGGTATGAAAATTCACAAATAATCTCAGGGCCATAACTCATACGCTTTACAGAAGAAGAATGAAATAATACAGAATAAATCCTCAAGAAAGAGGTGCTACAACCACATAAAAAGACTGCATAACAGTGACAGCGTAATTTTCAGGGTTGAAGCAGTATTTTATTGATTGTTTAGATCTAGCTCAAATCAATACATAAAAATATAGATCTAATACAGATCCATGTACAAGAAAAAGCTGATCTATACATTCCCCTTGGGGTTTTGCTCAAAACATGAAGCATCAGAAGTAGATCTGAGATCTAAGAATGTAGATCTACAGAATGATTTAGAAATTTTGAATAATACAAGGAAATAGCAGATCAGATCTGAAATAGAACATATATTTATTGGCCAATCTATGGATCACCACAGTGAAGGAAGAAACCCAACACCGAAGATCTCTTATCCAAAATGCAAGCAAAGCACCTTGCAGCTATAGATCTACAAATAACACTGTCTTAGGGACATAAATATCACTATAGCTTCTAAAGATGATTTGGCCTGATGCCAAGATGTGGATCTGAAGTATAATCATAAAAGGAACACTTTTAGGAGGTTAAATGACACTCTCACTGAAAAGAGTCACTTCTATCATCTAGATCTGAGCAGATCTAGATCTCCACTTGTTGCAAATCACAAGATAGCTCAAACCTCAATCATGAGCAGCGCTGTAATGTAAGGTGAAACTTGGCCCAAGCCTGATAGAGGAGAAGTTTAGAAAAATTCTCCTCCAAGAGCTGCTCAAACAAGGAGGTGAGATTCCTGAACAGGAATTCCCAACAAGGGATGTCTAAGAAGACATACCTTCAGAAATAATGTCTTCAACAAACCTTTCCTTTCTTCCTATTGTAACTCCTAGAGACAGCCTAGAGTTGTTATAGACCAGTGCCTAGGACATCTTATAGAGTGTAGAGAGCAGAGGATTAAATACAACGTTTAGCACTTTAACATGACAGAGCTCTCACACTACTTCTTTAGAAACAGAGAATAACACTAGGGTGGGACCAAAACTTCCGATAGTTTGAAGCATTAAGAGTAATACTGAACGAATGTAATGCTACGCTCAAATACTACTGCATCAGACAATTTTAAGACAATTCACCATAAACAGGGCCGGATTCATGATATATGGCAGAAAAGTATATATAAAGACGACTACAGAGATGTATAGCAAGAAGGAGATATCAGCTGTCAAGAAGACGATACTAAGAAGAACTTCATAGCATATGATGGGCTTAAATAGCTAAGAATCCATACATACCGAGAACTCTCGTCAATAGCATTTCATAACAGCTAATATAGCAGAAATACGTGTGAATTGAAGATGGAACAATGCATTACTCCTGAGCCATTTAAAGTACCAGGACGCTAATGATATAAGTATCAGTGAGATAAATTTATATCAAAAACAAGGGACACTCGCATTCCAGGATGTAACACTAGAGACATGAATGTAAATGAGTTGAACACAACATTGCAATGAGCAAGAGAGAAACACACACTACCATAAAACCAAGTCCAGAATCCTTATTAAAATGAAGCTCCTTATCGTTGAGACCCAACGGGCTCTTCACATTAGTATCTGAGTCTTCACAAAACATACACACAGGAAATCCTTACACAATCAATTTCTTCTGAAGCATTGGAACCTTTCTTTCTTCTTTTCTCTTTCTTATATAGGATTCCTTTTGCCTTTCAGCGAGAAGATATTTTTGGGAAATATCTTCTTCGCGTGAACAAAATTTGTTAATAGTCATTATCAGAACAACAAAATTTCATGATGGGGGAAACAGCCCTCCCATCATGCATAAACCGGCCGCGGGCCAATATTAAAAAAAAAACTTAGGCCAATGTTTGATGTAAAATTAAAAATGCAAGAGTGGGGGAGAAACAACCCACTCGGAAATTTGAAAAACATAACTAAATGAAAGTAAAAAGGTCGTTTAGGCCATGTCATGAGTAAACTGAAATATCATGAGTGTTGCTGAGTTGAGGCTGTTGCGGATGCTGGAGGAGGTACGTTGGCAGAGGAACTAGCACGCTGACTCAGGAACTGTGTCAACCTCTGTTGGCTATCGGGAGTTGGTTCTGGCATTGCTGAGAGTTTCTCCACTCTGATAAACGCTTCGCCAAGGGTGTAAATGCTTGTCTTAGTTGGGAGCCGATATCTGATCATGTGAAGGAGACTAAACTCCTTATTGAGGACTGTGACGATGGTAGTGGCCTTGAGCAGAGTTGATTTCCCCATTTTAAGGTCGGACCGATCCCTTTCCGTTTCTAGAAGTGCTGTGTATTGATCGGAGAGCATGAGCACGGCCGGGGCGTTTGGTTCCCAACAGGAAGGGAGGCCAGCTGTGATGATCTCATCCCACACCTTGTCGAACTGTTCCACACTGTCAGCCACCTGTTGGAGAACCCTTGAAGCTGCTACTCGAGCTTCCTCTTTATCAATGATTTTCTGACACTCGTTGATTTCCATAAATCGACTGGGAATGCCATGTTTTCCCACGTCGTTCGCCCTTAGCGCATAAAGAAAAGAGATATAGCTGCCGGCGTGTTGAGCTCTATTAGACAGATTACCCCCTGCCTCCTGTAACCTTCTATTGAGATAAGGCAGGGTGGACTTGAGTTCCCCTACCATTGTAAAAAATTCCCACTGCTCGGTTACAGCCGTGATTATGTCTGACCAGATCAGGCTTCTGGCCTCGAGCAAGGTGAGATTTCCCTTCGCTCGACTCTTCAACTCAGCAATGGTTTGATGTTGATCAGCCGTGACCCTTTTTCCTTCCTCAACTTCTTTTTGTAGTCCTTCAATTGTTATGGCTTTTTCAGCCAGGGCGCCCTCCAACTCTGCCACCTTTTGCTTGGCAGTGGATTTTTGCTTCTCCAACACTTCTATCTCAGCCATAGCTGTGGATAGTTGTGCTGTCGCTGAACCAGTTCCGCTTGATGTTTCGGCTGCATGGCAACTGTGTGTATCCCATCGGGTCTGTAGCTCAGTGGCTCTGCCCTCAAGCTCTTCAATCCTTTTAGCCATCTTTTCCTTCTCTTCTCTTTCTCTGAAAAGTCTAGCAGACAGCTCATTTTTCTCTTCCTCCACTCGCACCAATTCATCAGTCTGTACCGGATGTGAAGCTGGTATGCGAGCCAGTTTCTTAGCAGCTGTAATGTCCTTCTGCAACTTGGCTATCAGTGCTGCTTGCATTCCCTTCCCTCCTTCATCCGAGTTTCTGATCTGCTCCTGAAGAACGCGCACCTGATGTGCGTTGGCACGACAAGCACTCTGTTCTGCTGTAAAGGAATCCCTTAGGTTTTCATGTTTCTGTTATGTCTTCCTTAGTGCGAGGGTGATCTGTGAAAGCTTATCTTTCATCATGTCGCAGACTGTCTGGAACAGGTCAGTCATGTCCTGTACCGGTACCTTCTGCATATCGATAGCCAATTCAAGCACCTTATAACTCGGAACGTCTGAATTCCGGTCCAGGATGGCCTCGGTCATAGACAGTACCAGGCTTTCGGTGTCTGCATTGACAGAAGCGAAGAGCCTGGTATGGTATTTCTCAACGAACCCTCCTAATTCGGCCCTGTATTTGTCTCGGACAGTTTTATTTATCAGCTCCCTTTCGCTCGTTCTGGAAGGAGTGGGCTCGACGATGGCTTGCGTGACTTCAGTGTAGTCAGAGGAGGCGACACTGTCTCTTAGTACCACTATACCCGCCTTGCCCTTATCGAATTGACCAAATTTCGTAAAGGGCTCCAATATTATCCCTTCCCCGATGACTTCAGCTTCGCTAGTGGCCACCTTCTGCCTCTTGGGTGGTGGTGGTGCTGCTCCTGAAGTACCGACCTCTTGCTCATTGGTGCCTTTATTCACTTCTTCTTCTCCTCCTGTAGCAGATGAGTCCGTCTCCATCTGCGAAAACATAGGCCAGACTTCAAGGTTAGCCCTCCACTCCAGAAATGGCCTGGACTCATGAATGTAGGGCGCAGACCTGTTTCTCTTTCTTTTATTTGAAATGATTTCCCGTGGGTCATAAGCCCAGCTCTCCCCCAACTTCAGGTCCATGTTCTGCAACATTTTTTCGGCAATTGGGAGGGCATATCTAGAGTTTACCACAAAGGGGCCAATTTGGTCAGGAAGCTTTAAGATGTATCCTTTCTTAGCAGGAACAAAATGGAGCTGGTCAGCTTTGAGGGCTTTCCGGATGTACTCGAGGGCGTAAACTTGTCGGACGGGAAAAGCTGGCAGCCGGTATGGGGCAACTTCGGCTCCATAGACCCGGATTTCAGTATACTCTTCAGACAGGAACCAATCACCGGTGCACTGGTATTTCCTAGCCTGTAGCCAGCGTTTCATCTCTGGGAAAACCCTAGGGGAAGGCGCGTCATGAATGATGGTATAGGCAACAGACATGAAGGTGTTCACGAAGTTGGCATAACCCTCTCCCCTAGGTAACTGGCGAACAGAGCAATTCCAATCGAAGACTGGTCTGGGCTGGGAATTCTCAGAATACATCCTATCTAACCCCAAATGATTGAACTTATCCGCATGCTGGAACAAGAAGATGTAGAACACCAATGAGCAGAAACGGAACTTTCGGGCTTGGGCGAGCTCTCGAAATTGGGTCCGGATGGTCGAGGAGAGGAAACCTGGAATATCCAATGTAACCCCATTCTGTGACATAAGCCACAAAAAGCGAATGCATACTGAAGAGATGTCTTCCGGGCTCCCTACCCCCAGGAGGCCGGCGATGAGGGACAGAACAGGTCAAACTTCTTCGGCAAATAGACTCAATGAAAATGGCTCCAATGGAGGCAAGGCAGTTTCCTGGTCGATGGTTATGGAGGCTATGAAGGCACGGCGGGCTTCTCTTGACAGCTTATTGAACTGAGCGAGTAAGGTTTCATCTTTGAAACTGAAGTATGTGTCATTGGAAGGGAAACGGAGGGCCTGTCTGATAACCTCGGGGGAAAGGGAAAGAATTACGTTCCCCTGAGGGGAAACGAAAGCGTCCCGATGTACATTATAGGAGTCTCTGAGCCAGATGATGAAATCGACACAGGAATGGACCTGGGGGGTGATATGGTGATAGAAGCCAGACGCGACAACTCGGAAACAGTCGGCAATTTGGCAGTGGCGACCAAACAGCAGGGGCTTGATACTACGTATGTCAAAAGGATATTTAGGGTCACAGATACCCGACTGTAAATCGCAGAGGGGTTCAAAACCAGGGGGGTTTCTGGACTCACGGAGTTGGGGGGTTTCAGGTTCGTTTTTCTTGGGCATTCCTCTTCCCATGGCAGACATTCAACAATTTCGAAAAGAGAAAAAGGAAAAGAGGGAAAACGAAGAATGGAATACCTGAACAGAGGGTGACAATGCTCGGGAAAGCGACGAGGGGAACCGTGACAGTGACTTGGATATACCCGGCGTTCTTCCCCACTCGGTTTTCGCCGTAGAAAACTACCTGTGACGATTTACCAGAGAGAAATACGGGAGTTTGTTACCATTGGGGTGAACTGTTTGGGTGAAAAGGTGAATAAGTAAGACGAGAGAAGGCAAGTGTCGTAAGGACACTGACACTGAGACACGTGGCGCGTGGGGATTGGGTATATCAAGGTGTAGGTGGGCGCCTCATGCCGGGTTAAAAGCTGGTACGGGTCTTAGTACCAGCTGACCTACTGGACTTACCTTAACTTTTATCCACATACGCTGTCCAATATTTACCGCACATGATTTCCCTTTGCCGGACTAACACTTGTCTTTCTTACCTGCGCGGGCCCATCTTTATTCTGCCACGAGATCACGTCCCGCGGCCCACCCTTACCATTCCTTTCCTACCGTGATACCTTGCCGTGCCACGTGTCGTAAGTCCGCGGGGGTATGGGTCTCGTCCTTCCCCCGCGGCTCGACCCCCTCGGACTTTCTCCACACGCGTTCGTACATAACCCGAGGCCCTTTTTAATATGTGGGTTGTCATATAATGCCACATCCCCTTAACTTTTATATTTGATGTTTATGTATTATTCCACCTTTCACCGCTTAGTGCTGTTTGTCCGTTGGTTTTAATATGTGGGTGTTTCACCACCCTTTCTCTTTTCGGCCCGATTTAGCTTAATACTTGCCACTTGGTATAAAACTTTTAATATGAGGCCTGTCCATCCTTTTGTTACTCCCGTGGCTTATGCTAAGGATTGAACAACATTGGCTCCACCTGGGGATGGCACGTTTGTCCCTGAACGTGTCGAGAACTACGCAGACCGCCTGTACATCTCCTTTGAACAACACTTTACGGTTTTGGAGCTTTGCCCTGTACAGATCATCGTGACTCACGCATAATCTATGATAAGAAAAAGAAAAACAGCAACTAATTTACAATATAATACAGTCAGGCTTTTTTCAGCCTGCTTCAGAATTGGAAATATGGTTTGAGGAATTTCCCATTCATAGGGGCTTCCAACAGATCTCCCTGTAAATTCTCCAGCTTAAATGTATTGTTTCCTCCCTGCTCCGCAACCTTGAAGGGGCCGAACCAAAGGGGGTCAAATTTACCATGCTTGCCTTTATCATCCCTTCGTATATCCCACCTGAGAACTAAGTCTCCCACCTGCAGCTTTCTATCCTTCGTATGCTGATCAAACAATTCTTTCATCTTCTCCTGGTAATCCACAAGTTTCTGGTTCACCTGAACATGCGTTTCTTCAAGTTCAATCAACTGATTGATTCTTCTGGTCATACCATCCGGTTCTTCCTGGGTCTCCTGCATGAAGCGAGCAACAGGTAAAGCTAACTGTATAGGGAATACAGCTGCCTGTCCGTATACTAGTTCATAAGGAGATCTTCCCGTTGCCCTTTTACTGGTTATCCTGTTTTCCCACAGAGAAAATTTCAGCTGGGAGTCCCAGTTCCTCTGATTTTCATTTATTGTCTTCTTCAGAGCTCTGACGAGCGTTTTTTTTGATGACTCTGCCAAACCATTTCCCTGTGGGTAGTAGGCTGTGGAATGGCCCAAAGTGATGTTATATTGCTGACAAAAATTCACCATTTTGGCAGATTTGAAAGCTTGGGCATTGTCTGTAACTATTCTAGCAGGACACCCAAACCTGGAGATAATGTTCTCTTCCATGAACTTTATGATCACTGTGTTTATGGAATTTCGTGCAGGAATGGCCTCCACCCACTTTGTGAAGTAATCTGTAGCAGTAAAAATCCATTTGTGTTGCCCACTGGAGGGTGGGTGGATCTCACCTATGAAATCAATTCCCCATTGCTTGAAAGGTTCATCAACGTGCACGGGAATCAGGGGTAGGGCTGCTAGCTTTTGTTTTTCAGCAAACTTCTGGCATTTGTCACATGCTCTGACCCAAGTGAAAACATCTCCGAATAATTTAGGCCAGTAAAAACCAGCCTTCAGGATTTTCTGAGCTGTGCTCCTCCAGCTATAATGCCCTCCACAGATTCCCTCATGGAATTCGGTTATGATGTTCCCTACCTCCCCTTCGATGAGGCATAACAGCAGTATGCCTGAAGGATCTCTCCAATACAATTGACCATTTGCTACAGCATACTTCTGAGATTTAAGCCTCAAGGCTCTGTATTTGGATTTATCGCAGCTAGATGGGCAGCTGAGTGTCAAGAGGTACTCAACAATTTCTTTGTACCAGGGGCTAGTGAGATACTTCATCTGTATCTTTTGAGTAGCCATTTCCACCTCTTGTCTCCCTGTCTGCTCTTCAGATTCTTCACTTGCGATCATGGATAAGTGGATGCCCAAAGCTTGGTGGTTTGATTCTGATAAAATCTTTGCTAGCCCTTGTCCTTTAATTAACTTGGTGGGTCTGATGTCCAGGTCGTACTCTTGTATCTTTGCTATCCATCTGCCCCTTCTGCCTTCACTGTCCCCCTGAACGAGGATGTCTTTAACTGCTGCTGTGGGTACGAAGGCGGTAACGTGAGATTGCAGAATGTACATGCGGAATTCCTTTAGGGACTTTACCAGGGCATAAGCCTGCTTCTCCAGTATGTTGTATTTTAGCTCTGCATCATGAAGAACTTGACTAAAGAAAGCAATGGGTTGCTCATACCCATCATCGTTCTTCTGTAGAAGGACCCCTGCCACCGTGTGGGGTGATGCAAAAGAGAAAATCATGAAAGGTTCAGTGAAGTCAGGCTTTTCCAGCACGGGAGCCTCAACAAACGCAGTCTTGATCCTGGCAAAGGCCTGCCTTGATTCTGGTGCCCATTTTACCTCATTATCCTTCTTTAACATATCTGTGATGTGTCTAACTATTTCGGCATAGTTGGGAATGAATCTTCTGAGAAAACTGATCCGCCCTAGGAATACCTGTACTTCTTTCTTGTTTCTGGGGAGGGATATACCGTTTATAGCTTCCACCGTTTTAGGATCGATTTTGACCCCATATTTAGTTACTATATGTCCTAGGAGTTTACCTTATTCTAATGCAAAGAAAGATTTTTGAGGGTTAAGAGAGAGTCCATACCTTCTGCATTTCTCAAAGGTCTTCTGCAAATGCTGAACGTGCTCGACATCATCCTTTGAAAAGACCATTATATCATCCAGGTACACTACCAGAAACTTATACTGTTCTCCAACAAAGGTTATGTCCATCGCTCTCTGAAACGTGGCCCCTGCATTGATCAGCCCGAACGGCATCCGAGCATACATAAATGTTCCCCAGGGCGTGGTGAAGGCTGTCTTTTTCTGGTCCTCTAGGAATACAACCACTTGATTATAGCCTGAGAACCCATCCATCATGGACATTCTAGAGGCTCCTACCACCTTTTGCAGAATATGATCCATCTTTGGTAGTGGGTAGTTATATTTTAGAGATGCCCTGTTCAGGTTTCTGAAATCCACACACAACCTGATTTCGCCATTTTTCTTTCGTACTGGGACTAAATCGGCTACCCACTCAGAATACCTTAGTGGCACTATAATTTTGGCCTTCAGTAACTTTTTAATTTCTTGCTCAATCGAGGGTAGCAACAGGGGATTAATCTGTCGGAGCTTTTGCTTGTGGGGTTTTGCATCCCCCTTTAATGGAATTTTATGCTGCATCACACTGACATCAAAGGTTTTCAAATCTTGATACGACCAGGCAAAGACGTCTTTGTAGGTTTGAAACAGCTTTTGGTACAATTGTTTGTATTCATCTGGAACTTTCTTAGACAGCTTCACAATCTTTGGATCTTCTTTTGTGCCCAGATTGAGATCTTCGACCTGGTCCTCAGTCACCATTTTGTTTGGCTGTAACGGAACATCATCTTTATTGAACAGTCTCTCCAAAGTTACCAGCCCTCGGGGAATGACATTCCCTTTCAGCTGCAGGAATCTGTGACCGGCTATTTTCTCTTCAAGCTTGTCCTCGGGAATGTCCCCGACTTCTTCTTCTTCACAGTTGTCAATCTCTAGATTGGAAAACTCCCCCACAGTCTCTAAAAACCTCTTCACCTGCTCCTCATCTTCAAAGACCTGCCAGTGCTTGACATTATCAGGGATTGAAGGCCGGTATCTTACTTCGATTTCGTATCTCAGAAGGGGGTTCTGAGGTGGGCGGAATGTGCTAGCAGCCACAGCCAAGGAGTCTGCCATTCTGTTCTGTTCCCTGGGCATAAACTGAATGTTAAATGCCAGAAAAGAGTTCTCCACGAGATCCCAAACTTCATTTCTGTAGGCCTTTAGCCTCGGATGTTTGGCTTGACACTGGTTTTTCACTTGCCTCACCACCAACTCGGAGTCTCCCATCACCTTTAGATTCTGTATCTTCATACTTCTTGCTGTTTGCAACCCCAGTATGAGTGCCTCATATTCAGCCACATTGTTCGTGGCCTCATATTCTAATTTGAAGGACATGGGGACCCATTGACCCATAGGTGAAATAAGCAACACTCCAGCCCCGTTTCCTTCCTTGGAATTTTCTCCATCAAAGTGGAGTGTCCAGATGTCAGATTCATGGTCCTGCGCTGATAGATCAGTCTTTACCTGGCAGAATGAGGGTTCATGGGCATAGTTCTGATCTTCCTCCAACATTAGACAGGAGAAATCTCCCTCTCTGCTGTAAACTGGGGAATTCACTGAATCACCTGCCTTTGTGACTGTCTTGACAAATCTGGTCTCTCGGTACAATCTCCTTTCTTGACCACCAAAGACAGGAATGGTGGCATATGACAGATCCAGCTTGATTGATCCTCCAATTCTAGTCCCCCAAGACCTTGACAATAGCATACCAAAGCGGGCTGGGATGTCAGCCACTACGATATCCATTACCACACTCTTGGCCGGGATCTGAGCCAGGGTGACTGCTAGATCCTTGATCATGCCCAAGCACTTCACTCTTTTGGAATCAAAAGAGTAAAGGTCTTTATATGGGCGAGTGATTTGGAGCCCCAATTGCTCCATGACAGACAGGGGCATCAGGTTGTGGGACGCTCCTGAGTCTAACATACAGTTATGCAATAGTAGATCATGGATTACTAGAGATACGTAAAAGGGGGGGGGTGGAGGGATCTAATTCCTCGACGTGGGGGCCGAACACTACCATAGGCCTTTCCTCTTGCAAGTTAAGACTGTCCGGAATGTGTGGAACTTCAGGAGCTGAAATGAAAGAGGAGACTTGTGACTGATAGGCAGGCTGCTTCAGCAATTCAGACAGAGGGACAGGTATTTTAACTTTCTCAAGTTCCTTTTGCAAACTGAAGGCAGATGAAGGCTTCTCTATTGGCACTTCCTTTTCTTTTGACTCTTTGTTTGGCATGGGAGACCTAACTTCTCTAACTGGAGGTTTATTCACAGGAGACACAGCTACTTGAGAGGAGGGAGGCATGTGACTATCAGCTTGCAGAGATTGGTTAAGGGGCTTCTTACCTTTGTCCGGAGATTCTTGAGTATTGGCCTCTTTCTGTGCAGGTTCTGACCTTTGGGGTGCATCTTCCTCTTCGTCTTGAGTGCATGTTCTTTTCCTGGAGGACCTGAGGTCATATTTCCTGTTAAACTGGGCTTGCATGAAATCAACGAACTGTTTGCAATAGTCATCGATTTCTGGCTCTTCAGCATCCTCATTATTCTTCGCTTCTGAGTGAGGTTGTAGTTCTCCCTCTTCACTTTCTTGCACAGGGCACTCTAAGTCATCATTGTCTGGGAAGACAGGACATGTTTCATCTTGCTCATAGGAGGAGTCTTCATGGGAGGCCTCCATTTTTCCTTCCAAGTACAAAGGGTGCGGTACTTGGTCTTGTTGCTCCTTCTGTCCCCTCTGCAGTATCTGCAAGGGTGGTTTTCTGTATTGAGGATTGAATCCTCTGTTTGGAGCATTCTGAAAGTTCTTTGGTGGTGAATTCTTAGCTTCCATCTCTAGCTTGACCAACTTGCTAGAGAGATTCTTGATCATTTTATTCATCTCTTCGATCTTGTCATTTGCTGAGTCTCTGTCTTGACTTGAAGTAGATACTTCTTCTTTGCCTCTTCTTCTAGTATCATGTTCTTGCTTCCCCTTGGACTTACCGGTTGAGACAAAGTTTGCTTCTATTTCCAATGCATCTGTCTGTGCATCGTCCAGAGTAGCAGGCTTTCACTCTCTCAGTGAGAAACCGAATTCAGAATCAAATGCTGCTACAAAAACAACCTTAGCAGCGGTCTGGTGGGGCTTCATCTCAGTTGGGAGACTGAAATAAAATTTATTAAACCTTCTAATGAACTCTGATACCCCTTCATTGTGCTTCTTTTTAAGGGTGTTAAACTCGGTCAGGACATCCCCATGATCTTTCCTATCTCCCCACTTTTTCACGAAAGCCTCTTCCATAGCCTCCCAGGTGTTGATGGAATTAGCTACGAGAGTTTTAAACCATTTTCTAGCCTCTCCATCTAGGGACTGCACGAACAATCTCAGAACCACATCCAAATGCTCCACATTGAAGTTCTCTGCGAAGGAGCAGAAGATTTCAACATGCTTATGGGCATCAACGTCGTTCTCCCCGTTGAATCTAGGCAGAATCTTTAAATAGTCTTGTGGAATATCATTTTGAACTGCAGGCAGCTGTAAAGGGGCATACCTGTTTTGTAAAAACCCAGGTATATTTGCCATTGGGGGAGGCGGAGGTAGGAGGAGAGCCTGAGCAGTGAGTGGTGGAGGAGGTGGTAGTGGAGTATGAATAATGATGGGAATGTAGTGAACAACAACTTGGGGACTTGATGAGAAGGTCGGGCTGTCGACAACAGATACTTCAGTGACTTCTTTGACCTCTTCAACTTCAGGGGTAGGATGAAAAGAATAATGCGGGGTATAACTTGACTCAGCTTCGTCTTTGATTCGGACACCTTCTCGATGCGGGCTATCTGAGTAATAACCAGTATCTCTTATAATAGGGTTAGAGCTTTGTATTTGGGCGACTTGAGAAGAGGAGGGCTGAAGATATGGGAAGTTTTCAAGGGAAAACTCCGGAATATCGGTATGAACTTGCTGCCTTTCCCTCTAGCCCCTTCTATGTAGGATTCGCTCTGGGTCAGACACAGAGGGTGTCCTTGACTGAGATGTATCGGACCTTAGGTGTGGCTTACGGGGAGCCAGGACTGCAAATATGTTTATCTGTAATATGAATGTGGAGTCGCCAAGGTGAGGGATGAACAACTCTCAACTCTTCATGCTCACCTAACTGAAGAGTGGATGGGTTTTGTCGAGGCCCAGGGATTTAAATTTCTTCAACTTCGTTCCCCGGAAACGGCGCCAAAAATATGTTGTAACTCCTAGATACAGCCTAGAGTTGTTATAGACCAGTGCCTAGGACATCTTATAAGGTGTAGAGAGTAGAGGACTAAATACAGCGTTCAACACTTTAACATGACAAAGCTCTCACACTACTTCTTTAGAAACAGAGAATAACACTAGGGTGGGACCAAAACTTCTGATAGTTTGAAGCATTAAGAGTAATACTGAACGAATGTAATGCTACACTCAAATACTACCGCATCAGACAATTTTAAGACAGTTCACCATAAACAGGGCCAGATTCATGATATATGGCAGAAAAGGTATATATAAAGACGACTACAGAGATGTACAGCAAGAAGGAGATATCAACTGTCAAGAAGACGATACTAAGAAGAACTTCATAGCATATGATGGGCTTATATAGCTAAGAATCCATACATGCCGAGAACTCTCGTCAATAGCATTTCATAACAGCTAATATAGCAGAAATACGTGTGAATTGAAAATGGAACAATGCATTACTCCTGAGCCATTTAAAGTACCAGGACGCTAATGATATAAGTATCAGTGAGATAAATTTATATCAAAAACAAGGGACACTCGCATTCCAGGATATAACACTAGAGACATAAATGTAAATGAGTTGAACACAGCATTGCAATGAGCAAGAGAGAAACACACACTACCATAAAACCAAGTCCAGAATCCTTATTAAAATGAGGCTCCTTATCATTGAGACCCAACGGGCTCTTCACGTTAGTATCTGAGTCTTCACAAAACATACACACAGGAAATCCATACACAATCAATTTCTTCTGAAGAATTGGAACCTTTCTTTCTTCTTTTCTCTGTCTTATATAGGATTCCCTTTTGCCTTTCAGCGAGAAGATATTTTTGGGAAATATCTTCTTCGCGTGAACAAAATTTGTTAACAGTCATTATCAGAACAACAAAATTTCATGATGGGGAAACAACCCTCCCATCATGCGTAAACAGGCCCCGGGCCAATCTTAAAACAAAAACTTAGGCCAATGTTTGATGTAAAAGTAAAAATGCAAGAGTGGGGGAGAAACAACCCACTCGGAAATTTGAAAAACATAACTAAATGAAAGTAAAAAGGCCATTTAGGCCATGTCGTGAGTGAACTGAAATGTCATGAGTGCTGCTGAGTTGAGGCCGTTGCGGATACTGGAGGAGGCACGTTGGCAGAGGAACTAGCATGCTGACTCAGGAACTGTGTCAACCTCTGCTGGCTATCGGGAGTTGGTTCTGGCATTGCTGAAAGTTTCTCCACTCTGATAAACGCTTCGCCAAGGATGTGGATGTTTGTCTTAGTTGGGAGCCGATATCTGATCATGTGAAGGAGACTAAACTCCTTATTGAGGACTGTGACGATGGTAGTGGCCTTGAGCAGAGTTTATTTCCCCATTTGAAGGTCGGACCGATCCCTTTCCGTTTCTAGAAGCGTTGTGTATTGATCGGGGAGCATGAGCACGGACGGGGCGTTTGGTTCCCAACAAGAAGGGAGGCCAGCTGTGATGATCTCATCCCACACCTTGTCGAACTGTTCCACACTGTCAGCCACCTGTTGGAGGACCCTTGAAGCTGCTACTCGAGCTTCCTCTTTATCAATGATTTTCTGACACTCGTTGATTTCCATAAATCGACTGGGAATGCCATGTTTTCCCACGTCGTTCGCCCTTAGCGCATAAAGAAAAGAGATATAGCTGCCGGCGTGTTGAGCTCTATTAGACAGATTACCCCCTGCCTCCTGTAACCTTCTATTGAGATAAGGCAGGGTGGACTTGAGTTCCCCTACCATTGTCAAAAATTCCCACTGCTCGGTTACAGCCGTGATTATGTATGACCAGATCAGGCTTCTGGCCTCGAGCAAGGTGAGATTTCCCTTCGCTCGACTCTTCAACTCAGCAATGGTTTGATGTTGATCAGCCGTGACCCTTTTTCCTTCCTCAACTTATTTTTGTAGTCCTTCAATTGTTATGGCTTTTTCAGCCAGGGCACCCTCCAACTCTGCCACCTTTTGCTTGGCAGTGGATGTTTGCTTTTCCAACACTTCTATCTCAGCCATAGCTGTGGATAGTTGTGATGTTGCTGAACTATTTCCGCTTGATGTTTCGGCTGCATGGCAACTGTGTGTATGCCACCGGGTCTGTAGCTCAGTGGCTCTGCTCTCAAGCTCTTCAATCTTTTTAGCCATCTTTTCCTTCTCTTCTCTTTCTCTGAAAATTCTAGCAGACAGCTCATTTTTCTCTTCCTCCACTCGCACCAATTCATCAGTCTATACCGGATGTGAAGCCGGTATGCGAGCCAGTTTCTTAGCTGCTGTAACGTCCTTTTGCAACTTGGCTATCAGTGCTGCTTGCATTCCCTTCCCTCCTTCATCCGAGTTTCTGATCTGCTCCTGAAGAACGCGCATCTGATGTGCATGGGCACGACAAGCACTCTGTTCTTCTGTAAAGGAATCCCTTAGGTTTTCATGTTTCTGTTCTGTCTTCCTTAGTGCAAGGGTGATCTGTGAAAGCTTGTCTTTCATCATGTCGCAGACTGTCTGGAACAGGTCAGTCATGTCCTGTACCGGTACCTTCTGCATATCGATAGCCAATTCAAGCACCTCTCGGAACGTCTGAATTTGGATCCAGGATGGCCTCGGTCATAGACAGTACCAGGCTTTCGATGTCTGCATTGAAAGAAGCTGAGAGCCTGGTATGGTATTTCTCAACGAAACCTCCCAATTCGGCCCTGTATTTGTCTCGGACAGTTTTATTTATCAGCTCCCTTTCGTTCGTCCTGGAAGGAGTGGGCTCAACGATGGCTTGCGTGACTTCAGTGTAGTCAGAGGAGGCGACACTGTCCCTCAGTACCACTATACTCGCTTTGCCCTTATCGAATTGACCAAATTTCGTAAAGGGCTCCAATATTATCCCTTCCCCGATGAATTCAGCTTTGCTGGTGGCCACCTTCTGCCTCTTGGGTGGTGGTGGAGCTACTCCTGAAGTACCCACCTCTTGCTCATTTGTGCCTTTGTTCACTTCTTCTTCTTCTCCTCCTGTAGCAGACGAGTCCGTCTCCATCTGCGAAAACATAGGCCAGAGCTCAAGGTTAGCCCTCCACTCCAGAAATGGCCTGGACTCATGAATGTAGGGCGCAGACCTGTTTCTCTTTCTTTTATTTGAAATGATTTCCCGTGGGTCATAAGCCCAGCTCTCCCCCAACTTCAGGTCCATGTTCTGCAACATTTTTTCGGCAATTGGGAGGGCATATCTAGAGTTTGCCACAAAGGGGCCAATTTGGTCAGGAAGCTTTAGGATGTACCCTTTCTTATCAGGAACAAAATGGAGTTGGTCAGCTTTGAGGGAAAACTATGGGATGTACTCGAGGGGAAAATGGCTCGTCGACGGGGAGAAAAAGGCTGGCAGGCGGAAGTATGGGGCAACCGGCTCCATGAACCGGGATTTCGGTATACTCTTCGGACGAGGAACCAATCACTGGGTGCCTTTGGTATTCCACACAGCAGCCGACGTTTCAACACGGAAAGACTGGTCAAAACGTCGTGAATGATGGTATAGGCAACAGACATGAAGGTGTTCACGAAGTTGGCATAACCCTCTCCCCTAGGTAACTG
Organism: Pinus albicaulis; assembly: GCA_034641835.2. Classification (NCBI taxonomy): domain Eukaryota; kingdom Viridiplantae; phylum Streptophyta; class Pinopsida; order Pinales; family Pinaceae; genus Pinus; species Pinus albicaulis. Next base: position 983,901,726 of record CM076578.1, on the reverse strand, counting down.
GCGAACAGAGCAATTCCAATCGAAGACTGGTCTGGGCTGGGAATTCTCAGAATACATCCTATCTAACCCCAAGTGATTGAACTTATCCGCATGCTGGAACAAGAAGAGGTAGAACACCAATGAGCAGAAACGGAACTTTCGGGCTTGGGCGAGCTCTCGAAATTGGGTCCGGATGGTCGAGGAGAGGAAACCTGGAATATCCAATGTAACCCCATTCTGTGACATAAGCCACAAAAAGCGAATGCATACTGAAGAGATGTCTTCCGGGCTCCCTACCCCCAGGAGGCCGGCGATGAGGGACAGAACAGGTCGAACTTCTTTGGCAAACAGACTCAATGAAAATGGCTCCAATGGAGGCAAGGCAGTTGCCTGGTCGATGGTTATTGAGGCTATGAAGGCATGGCAGGCTTCTCTTGACAGCTTATTGAACTGAGCGAGCAAGGTTTCATCTTTGAAACTGAAGTATGTGTCATTGGAAGGGAAACGAAGGGCCTGTCTGATAACCTTGGGGGAAAGGGAAATAATTACGTTCCCCTGAGGGGAAATGAAAGTGTCCCGATGTACATCATAGGAGTCTCTGAGCCAGATGATGAAATCGACACAGGAATGGACCTGGGGGGTGATATGGTGATAGAAGCCAGACGCGACAACTCGGAAACAGTCGGCATTTTGGCAGTGGCGACCAAACAACAGGGGCTTGATACTGCGTATGTCAAAAGGATATTTAGGGTCGCAGATACCCGACTGTAAATCACAGAGGGGTTCAAAACCAGGGAGGTTTCTGGACTCACGGAGTTGGGGGGTTTCAGGTTCGTTTTTCTTGGGCGTTCCTCTTCCCATGGCAGACATTCAACAATTTCGAAAAGAGAAAAAGGAAAAGAGGGAAAACGGAGAATGGAATACCTGAACAGAGGGTGACAATGCTCGGGAAAGTGACGAGGGGAACCGTGACAGTGACTTGGATATACCCGGCGTTCTTCCGCACTCGGTTTTCGCCGTAGAAAACTACCTGTGACGATTTACCAGAGAGAAATACGGGAGTTTGTTACCATTGGGGTGAACTGTTCGGGTGAAAAGGTGAATAAGTAAGACGACAGAAGGCAAGTGTCGTAAGGACACTGACACTGAGACACGTGGCGCGTGGGGATTGGGTATATCAAGGTGTAGGTGGGCGCCTCGTGTCGGGTTAAAAGCTGGTACGGGTCTTAGTACCAGCTGACCTACTGGACTTACCTTAACTTTTATCCACATACGCTGTCCAATCTTTACCGCACATGATTTCCCTTTGTCGGACTAACACTTGTCTTTCTTACCTGCGCGGGCCCATCTTTATTCTGCCACGAGATCACGTCCCGCGGCCCACCCTTACCATTCCTTTCCTACCGTGAGACCTTGCCGTGCCACGTGTCGTAAGTCCGCGGGGGTATGGGTCTCGTCCTTCCCCCACGGCTCGACCCCCTCGGACTTTCTCCACACGCGTTCGTACATAACCCGAGGCCCTTTTTAATATGTGGGTTGTCATATAATGCCGCATCCCCTTAACTTTTATATTTGATGTTTATGTATTATTCCGCCTTTCACCGCTTAGTGCTGTTTGTCCGTTGGTTTTAATATGTGGGTGTTTCACCACCCTTTCTCTTTTCGGCCCGATTTAGCTTAATACTTGCCACTTGGTATAAAACTTTTAATATGAGGCCTGTCCATCCTTTTGGTATTCCCGTGGCTTATGCTAAGGATTGAACAACACGTTGAACACCGTCGATCTATCACGGAGATACAACGACGGAGCGCTAATTGCAGGCCCCCGCCCGATCGCAATCGCAATGTTTATGTGTTGACCTCCGATCATTCCAATCACAAGTGTTTGTGATGCGATTAATCACATCACAAGTGTTTGCGACGTGATTAATCGCATCGCAATACATTGTGATTGCGTTGATCGCACCCTGTCTTCCAATCCCCCGATCCACTCCTCCACCGTCGATCTCTGTGTCAATCCAACGGTCCAAGTTTAATCACATCTCCGCCTCCGCTGGGTCTCACCTTGTACACTCAGGTCCACGCCTTTTCGTAACATTTTCGCCCATTTCCGGTGCATTTTGGATTTTAACAAAAGTTTCACATTTGCATTAAAGTTAACATTTCGTGTTTGTTTCGTCTGTTTTCATAAGGTCGTCCCTCCACGTTGGTCTCTGCCGTTGATCTTCGCTCCCAAACCATGATCTAACGGTCTGCGCTGCATATCACCACCAAACCTTATTGTTCGTGCATTTCACTACTTCACTGCATTTTCGCCATTATTTCACATAATATCATTGTTTCTGCCGCTACCGCACCACCATATGTTTCACCCTCCGCTCCACCAGTCTTCCATTGCATCGATTTTCCTCACACAGTTGTGAGTTTTCCGTAGAGTACAAGAGTTGAAACGCCACCATAATTACACAGCATGGAGGCAACAACAAGTTTTACACTGACAAGGGCAAAGGAGTTAATGAATAGCAGGTTTTATACATCAGCAGAGTGGTTTTCTCCATCAAAGGACAGATTTAAAATCTACAAACCCTCTCCAGCGCCATTAAAGCTCAGAATTCATGAACAAAGACAGTACAAGAATAGCACAGGGCTCGAGGTAGTAAATAGGAGACTTTTGCGCCCTCTCAAGGACTTTAGGAAGCAGAGGAACCGGTTCAAATACCCATACATCACACAGAAGGTACAGCATGAGAGATCAGAGTATCAGGGTTTTCATATCATCAGAAATGTTTTTCTTCATCAAAGGACAAAGTGCCCATGCAGTTTTCATTCCATGCCATGTTTTGGAAAGGTTCTTCTGCCCTGATAGCAGTCCTACATGATCAGAAGTGTTGTTGCACAAGTAGGGAAGATTTCACTGTTCTTTGTTTTGTTTTTTATATTCCAAATGTACCACACAGTACTGCAGTCAGAACACTTAAGCCATACCAGAGATAAATGCAGATATTTGAAACAGAATGGGTTTCGGCCTTCGTTTATTTTCCGTGATTAATGTCGCATTTAGTGTTCACCTACCTCCTTAGTCGATCTTCTGTATCTCTTCTGCTATAAAACACGGAAGGAAATTATTGTAATGGTTGTTGACGAGATACCAGTGAAGCACAAGTGTTTCCCTCTTGAGACAAGTTCTCTGTGTGATATTGTAAGATGGGCTGAGATTTGATGCATTCAGACTGAATGTTCAAGGTATGGGCTATGATGTACCTGATTGGTGTTGTTTTTAATATGAAAAACATGTTTCTTTGGATCCTAATCTAAAGCAGCTGGTGATGTTTTCCTTTCTCTGTATTTGTGATTGACTTGCTTTCATTCCATCACGTTTCTTCTGGCTCGCATCAGAAGTTTGGCATAAGATTTACCCTTGATAGGTACCTTATGTTGTTGCTCTCCCAACCTTTTATGTTTTCTACTTATATGTGTACCTGAATATTGATTTCGATTGATTTAACCAATGTAGTGGATGTTTTGCTTGCTCTCTGATGTATGAATTAATGAAATCTATGTTTAGACGTTCTTATTAAGATTTAGTTGGATGTGTTGAGAATACTGGAGAGTCTAGAACCTTGTCTCTGCCTCTATAAGATCTTTCCTCCCAATTAGGCCTTTCTAAGATCTCTTGTTCTACCTCTGATATTTTCCAAGCAGGTCTGGAGTTAAATGACCTCTGACCTGATCTATAGACAAAGTTGGTTGGTTCTCCTCCTTTCATTTTCTGTCCTTAATTTCCCATTCCAAAAATCTCCTTTAAGATCCAAATGCTCTAGATGACTAGCCCAACTGAAAGCTTTCACATTGATTACAAATAAATCCTTTCTTGACTCCATAGCCCAATGGCCTTGATGTTCCCTGAGTTATCTGTTTTAGCCTAATTCACTCTATGCTCATCCTTGTCTAGTGATGAACCCTTCCTTCCTGATTCCCAACAACCAAACTCTTAATCAAATAAACAAACCCTGTGCATATAACTAGCCTAAAATTATAAATTAGAGTTTCAAAAACATACACTTTGACTCATATAGAGATATCCCTCTCTGGACCGAGGAGGGCTAGATCCTAAGGTCTGAAAGTGGTTCTATGTTGTCTCATCTTTTGGTCTTGTCAACCTGTCCAAAACATGGGAACCCCAACAACCTTAACCTTGACTTGAACATTAACCTGATCTTAACCTTAACCTTCACTATAACCTAACCTTAACCTTGACCTTAACTATAACCTATGCCTAATCTTGACCAAATCCTTAACATTTGTTAGGGTCCCGTGATTTAGCAGATTGGTAGACTAAATGCACAGGGTAACATAAGACCAGTCTTTGGAGTCATAGGACCTAGCCTTCCTGGACTCAAAGAGGGCTCTCTCTATTATATGCAAAGGATGTGAACTTGTTTGCTTCTAGGGTTTGGATTTTAAGCTTGTTGTTAAGTGTAGGGTTTGTTGTTTTCTTTTTTAGGTAAGATGATAAAGTAGAAATAGGTGGAGTGAGAGGTCTTTAGATCATTGGGCTATGGAGTCTATGAAAGTCATGGATATCTCAATAATGAAATCATATGCATAACAGGGAAAATCTAACATGGTCAAATGGATCTATAAGGCATGTGTGAAGTGAAATGAACAATAAGTTGGTGAACTGTGTAAGGGCAGTGAAGAATCCTTAAACAAATACCTTTTAAAAAAGATGTCTCAAATACTAATCAATATAAGAACATAATCATAAGGCAGGGCAAACCAATAGCTCTTAGATTATACTTTAAGCAAACAAGCATTCAAGATGACCAATTCCAATGAAATATAGAAGGTGAGAAACTCATTTAGCTTCTAGTGATTTCACCTTCAAGGTTAGAAAAAATTCAAGATAACAAATAACTTTAATCAATGAAGAGGAAACACCTAAACATCAATTATAAAGCTACAAAGAATATTTAATGCAACTTCTCAAGCATGGAAAAAGGGAATGATAAAAACTTGGCCTCTTTGGCTAAATCCTAACAAGTAATACTTCAAAGAAAGATTCCAAAATGGAGTTTAAATAGCATCAAATAGGCAAGGGCTAAGCATAAAACATATCTGAAACCAATGTATTGAACCATTTGTGGAATAAAAAAGCATAGATAGATCTAAGGAGCAGCTAAAAATTCCTTAAACAAATCCAGTAGGGGAAAACATAAAGACAAATGACAACAGGAAGGACCAGGGTGCCTCCAACAACATTTCTTGACCTATACTTTTTTGTTCTACTGCAACATAGAAGGATGGAAACATATTGAAAATATGAGAAAACAATAACATGAAAGAGAAGCACTTCACCAATAACCAAGCTCAGGGATCCTACAAGCTATCCACCTTCATCATCAATCAAAGCAATCCATTCAAAAACTCCACAAGACCAATTTCTTCTTCAAGCTCAAGAAAACCATATATTGCTCTCAAAACTCATCAAATTCCAACATTTACAATGGAACCCTCATGCTCTATTTATCTTATCAAGAGAGGAGGTGGAAAGCATAAGAGACTTCTAGAAACCCTAATTTCATCACAAATGTCATTTATGTGCTTGAAGACCATGCAAGGCCCAACACACATAATATCTAAGCTAATAAATGAAAGATAACAAAACATAACTCCTTAATCAAATCTGGAGTGATTTTCCCAAGAAAACATTAAAAAATCATTTTTCCATCAATTTGTGTGTTTTGTTGACTTTTTGGCCAAAAACACATAGTGATGTCCATAAGCACAGTGCCACTTTAGGTCGAAAATAGGTCCTGTTGCAGCCAAGTTTTGGGGGCCTTCCCAATGTCAGATTTTGCTTTGTGATAGCTCGTTGGAAATATTACTGAGTCCTCTTTTCAGATATGCCTTTGGTTTTCTGATTGAGCACCTATACCTTTTTCAAAAAGTTAAATCCCCAATACTGCTCTGAGCGCAGTTCCAGGCTTGAAAAGGAGGCAGAATGGTGAAAAATGAGGTGTTTTTTGACCTTTTGAGGGGTCAAAACTACTCCAATTGCTCTGAACTTTGGTGAGAATAGTGTGTCAAAATTTGTCAAAATTTCTCTATGTGTAGTGCCTTTTGCAAATAGAATTTGGAGGCCTTCCTGATCTCTAAATTGGACCCATGATAGCTTTTTGGAAATCTTATCTTGTCAACTTTCCAAATATACCATTTTTTCTTTTATTGGATTTGATTTTCCTTATCAAAATTTGATTCTCCCAAGACTGGTAAAAAAGTGCTAAATGATGGTGCATAAATGTAGAGTGCTGGTGCAGACAATGTTTGGAGGCCTTCCTTAACTCCCAATTGAGCTCATGATAGCTAATTTGAAAGTGTTTCCAATTTTCTTTCCAAATATACCTTGTTTTCTCTAATTGGAGTTGATTTAACTGGTCAAAAGTTGATTCTCCCAAGACTGGTCAAAAAGTGCTAAATGATGGTGTAGAAATGCAGAGTGCTAGTGCAGGCTGTTGAGTCTCAAAAGTGTTTTCCATATTCACACATATTTCTATTATTTCATAACCATTTAGCTCTTATTTCATAGCCATATGACCTAAAACCCTACATCAAGTAACCATTTTCATAAATATATGGGTTAAGATCCTTGTTTTCCAAAGTTATTTATTTTATGTATTTAAAGTGAATTTATGATTAGAAACTAGAAAATTAACATAGTTTCATATATCTATATATGTGTTATGAGTTTTGTGACATGTGTAGGTCAAAAGGAGACTTCTAGAAGACCCTTATGTGGCACTCTAAGGCCATATTCGAATTTGGTTGGAGAAGATCATGGGATCATGGGAACATGTGTCTCACTTCCTTGTTGTATTGAAACTCTAAGAGAATATGTGTCTCATTTCTTAGTTGTGTTGAAACTCTAGAAAGACATGTGTCTTATCATTACCTATTTTGATTGTAACTCTAGAAATGGAGGGAGAGATTCATAGACTCCCATTAATGAAATAACTTCTCATATTTTGTATAAATAGGAGAAGCTTTCTCTTATCATGGGTAATGAAAAAGTAGTGAAATAGGAGAAGGAGAGAAAAGGAATAGAGTCTTTTGTAACAAAGCTTAAGATGGAATGGGATGTAGATTTGTGAGTTTTTCTTAATAAAGAAGTTATTTGATGCTATTTTGATTACATCTTCAAGGAGCTAAGAATTACACCAAATTGGTAGCAGAGGGCCCCTGCTATGCAAGGAGGATTTTGCATGTTTTCTAGATAAGTTGTTTTCAATTCTGTTTTGTCATATTTCCTTACTTAGATTGCTTTATGAAATCATAGCTTTTAGCATTATTTTTCTTGTCATTTTCTTAGATAAATGATCCTCATGATATTGCAGTTAGTCTCTTTCTCAAGCTCTTCTAAAACATATTTATTAAATAGATAGAGTTCAATTGTGATATTTTGAGTTATTAACATTCTGTCTATTATTTAGTTTTTTTTTTAGTGTTTACATTATATTTCTTTGCGTGATCGATTACGAGGGCAGGCTTGGTTTCATTCTTTCTGGCAGGTGGAAATAACTTGATAAAAAGCCCCTTCGTAGTACTGTATAAGAAATATTTTGTTCACACAATTTTAGATCAGATTCCTCATTATACTGTAATTAGTCTCTTTCAAAAGCTCTTCCAATAAACCTTTAATTCACGAATGGGACTACGTTGTAGTATTGTGAGTTATTGATTGTTTTGCTTCATAGAAGATCCTTATCACATTATGATTAATCTCTTTCAAAAAACTCTTCCAATAAACCTTTAACTTATGAATGAGATTTAGTTGCAATGTTATAAGTTATTTCAGCATTTCATAGGAGATCCTTACTACATTATAGTAATATTTTTTCTCAAGCTCTTCCAACAAACCTTTATCAAATGAATGAGATTTCACTATAATGTTTTAAGTTATTGCAATTAGATTAAAAGATCCTCGTTATCTTACAACCATTCTTTTTCTTAAAAGCTCTTCCAACATATCAATATTAGATGAAAGAGATTTGGTTGTATCATGTTGAGTTAATTAGCATTTTCTGTTTTGCAATTAGATTAAAAGATCCTCATTATCTTACAATCATTCTTTTTCTTAAAAAGCTCTTCCAACATATCAATATTAGATGAAAGAGATTTGGTTGTATTATGTTGAGTTACATTTCATGTTCATTTGTAAGGTAGGATATCCATGGATTAGAATGTTTTTTTTTTCATCATTTTCTTAATTAGAAATAGAATTTACAATTACATTCTGTTTTGAGTCTAAGGTTTCTTTTTCTTTTCTTTTTCACATAGATTTGATTTCATCTGTTGAACATAGAGTAGCATACTAATTACTAAAAAGACAAAACCCTCAAAAACAATAAAGACACATACAACAAAGTAAGGAAGAAGTCACTTAAGCACATATAGTGTACCACACTTCATCAGTTTAGTAGCCCTGGTTGATAATTTATGTTAGCAATTCCAGACGCTAAATTGACTACACATTTTGGCGCCGTTGCCGGGGAAGTGTAATTAGGAGACATTATTTCTTACATCTAAAACAAAATTAATAATTCTTGAGTATGCTATCCTCCTGCGCTTTGTGTGATCTGGAGGATCAGAAAAAGGATTGTTATGTAAAAAAAAAAATATATATATATATATATATATATATAATTCTTGAGTATGCTCTCCTCCTGCATTTTGTATGATCTGAAGGATTCGAAAAAGAATTGTTATGCAAAAAAAAAAAAAGAGAAAAAATAAACTTCATCATTTCAATTGATTCAATAAAAAAAAAAATGAAAAAAATTCCAATACATTGTTTTGTTTAATGAAATATATATGTATATTTTTAAATTTTTGAAAATATAACATACATAATTTTATTAACAAATCAATTAAAAAAAAAAAAAAAAAGACTCATGGAAATAAGACCCACGCATACGCATGAGGCCATTCTTTGGCTTGGCTTTACGCATATATGCATACCTTCAATCCACACAAAGACCCATGCACTGCAATTTAAAAAAAAAAGAACCTTCTCTTTTTCATATTCGTTTTTTCTCAAACAATAGTTATTAGAAATCATTTTTTAAAAATTTGCACACAATGAATGTATATCACATGAAGAAACTGTTGATGAGGAAAAGATTGCAAATTGTTGATGAGAAGAAGATTGCAAATTACTGATGAAGAGAAGATTACAAATTCAATTGTAGGGACATACAATGGAAGTGTATCATATGAAGAAATTGCTGATGAAGAGAAGATTTCAGATTGTTGATGAAGAGAAGATTGTAGATTCCATTGCAAGTAATTGGAATGAGAAAGATAGATCTGAACTTCTCTGTGAGATACAAGCCATTACACTTCAAAACCTGCAAATAAAAACAAATCAAACCACAAGTAATTGCCAGAAAACGAAATGCGTAATTGTTAAAAACACCCGATTTTAAAACGAATTTTCTGAGCAAACTGAGGCGAATTAGAAAAAACTAAAACATGAGTTTTTTGGGGAACGGGGTGAATTAAGTAATCTTATAAGAACTTTCTGAAATTCACAGCCATTTGGGAGAAATTCAGGGTTCTTCGGAGCACTAATTTGCAGTGTGCGTGAGAGAAAAATGTTTTTTTTATTATGAAAACAGTCACGGTTTTATAAAATTCAATTTTGAGAAATAATCAAGGAACTGATTTCCTTATTTGAAGGAAAATGTGGCAGAATTCATGTGTGGTGGCACATGATGAGTGAAAAATGGATTATTTGAGGCAAACACATTATCACATGTGCATCAAATGCAAGTTGTATAAATTGAGAAGGACTCTGCCTTCATCTCCTTCATAGTTAGGAATTTGACTTTAGAAATTTCAAACTTTTTATTTTTATCTTGCATGAAAGAGGCATTGGCATGAATTTGTTTCAAAAATATTCATAAGGACAATTATTTCATCCATGCTTTATTTCATTTAAAAAATAAAAATAAAAATAAAAAAATTCAAAAAAAATACAAAAATACAAAAAAAAAAAAATTGAATCAATGAAATGAATAAGTTATTTGCTCACTTTTCTGAAGGTATTGACTAATTTTGGACTGATGATGAAAGATGAATGGCTAACTTTTTATTCAAGATTTTTAGCAGCTGAAAAAACCTCATTGTTCAAATCAGCCTAACTTTCTCAGACAAAATCAGATTTTGATGATTCAAGTATCGTTGGAAAGGTCTCAACAAGATCTACACAGTGAGAAATCCATCATTAGAGTTTGAAATGGTAAATAATGAAATAAATTGTTGAAAAGAAGCAACATTCAACTTGAGGCACTAATTCCAAAACAGGTATAAATTCTTTTGATTTTTCCTTTGAGAACTTGTTTCATTAATACAAATTCTTAGTTTTGTGTGTAAATATCATAACTATAGAGATTGATCACCTCTCTCCCTTTGATAATCTTACATTCCATTGCAGAAGAAGTATTAGTTTTTTTGCAGGTTCCAGGAGGAAGGACAAATGACTACAAGAGAATGGTGTCTCTTTAAGAGACCAATTTGTTTCATAAGAGGATGATCAGCAACAAAGAGGAGGAAATATGCTGATGCAAAATCAGATCCAAACACTTGAAAAAATTTTAGATACTATTGTCTCCATCACATCCATACCTCATAATAAACCATTCACCTCATTTCACTTCATATTTTCCATTTACATTCACATCCACTTTCCATTTCTTTTTTTCCATTCATAACCACAAATAAAAGCAAGAGGCTCATTCACATGCTTATTGCCCATTGCCATTTCTACTCTCCATTGCCATCTTCCATTTTCATCTTCCATTTCTTGTCATTTTCATTCCGCAAATAAGCCCTGCTTCAATGCAAATTATTGAGTCCATAGTCCTTTGAGTCTAAATTCTTTGTAAAAACACCTTGAGGCTTGCATGCCTTAATGGCAAGTTCTCATGCTAACAAACAATGGGAATACATTAATGTCCCTTGTTCGTCAGATCTTCTAGGTGACTCGACATCAGCAAAATCATTCGTACCTAGCAAGATGTGTTTGGGCATCTTGACTCTCATTGTCATCAATGGTGAGAGTTCTCGTGTTGACTAGTGGCATCCATTAATGGCCACTAAGTCAACAATTTCCTACTATATTCGACATCAGAACATCTTTTCACATAGTAGGAATTATGCCAATGAAGACATGAAGACTATTATTTTCAGCATTTTGGAGCAGATTCAGCAAGTTTTAGTAGAAGCAATAAAAAGTCATCTCATCTCTTTATCCATGACTCCTCTTGTTCAGCCACTTGAAGAAGAATATGATCAGAATTTTGCAGCCACTACACATACACAACTCATCCACATTTAAGGTAAGTGAAGGTATGTTGTTTTCTAATTTTTAGTCATGTAATTCATTAGAATGCTAAAATTGTAACTTTGGAAAAATTCCTCACTCCCCTTTTCACATTGTCATATCTTTAGTTGGGGGGAAGGGACATCATTTCATATCCACATGTCATACACTATCACACATTTTCATTTCATTTCCACCCACATATACTTCCCAACCAACTATTGTTGCAACATGATCCAAAAGATTATATGTCTTGCAAATGATCAATTCATTGATGAAGTAATTGATTCTAAATTTTTTCATGAACTTTGATGCAACAAAGAAAATAAAGCATTGTTACACAAGAACCATTGCTCAAAAAAAAAAAAAAAAAATTGGTTCACACAAGAACCAACCATTAAAAAAAATAAAAAAATGGTTGCAATCAAATGTATTATACTTTTCCACAAAAGGAAAATATCAAGAAGGAAAGTTTGGAATGAATCTATATGAGTCAAAACTCATAAAAGATCAACTCATGGACAAACGAATCATTGCAATAGTTGCATGAGGACATGCAACAACTTCAGTTAGGGGGTATGTTTAGTCTCAAAAGTGTTTTCCATATTCATACATATTTCTATTATGTCATAACCATTTAGCTCTTATTTCATAGCCATTTGACCTAAAACCCTACATCAAGTAACCATTTTCATAAATATATGGGTTAGGATCCTTGTTTTCCAAAGTTATTTATTTTATGTATTTTAAGTGAATTTATGATTAGAAACAGAAAATTAACATAGTTTCATATATCTATATATGTGTTATGAGTTTTGTGACATGTGTAGGTCAAAAGGAGACTTCTAGAAGACCCTTATGTGGCACTCTAAGGCCCAATTCGAATTTGGTTGGAGAAGATTATGGGATCAAGAGGATATGTGTCTCACTTCCTTGTTGTATTGAAACTCTAAGAGGATATGTGTCTCATTTCTTAGTTGTGTTGAAACTCTAGAAAAACATGTGTCTTATCATTTCCTATTTTGATTGTAACTCTAGAGATGGAGGGAGAGATTCATGGACTCCCATTAATGAGATAACTCCTCATATTTTGTATAAATAGGAGAAGCTTTCTCCTATCATGGGTAATGAAAAAGTAGTGAAATAGGAGAAGGAGAGAAAAGGAATAGAGAATCTTTTGTAACAAAGCTTAAAATGGAATGGGATGTAGATTTGTGAGTTTTTCTTAATAAAGAATTTCTTTCATGCTGTTTCAATTACATCTTCAAGGAGCTAAGGAGTATACCAAATTGGTAGCAGAGGGCCCCTGCTATCCAAGGAGGATTTTTCATGTTTTCTAGATAAGTTGTTTTCAATTCTGTTTTGTCATATTTCCTTACGTAGATTGCTTTCTGAAATCATAGCTTTTAGCATTATTTTTCTTGTCATTTTCTTAGATAAATAATCCTCATGATATTGCAGTTAGTCTCTTTCTCAAGCTCTTCCAAAACATCTTTATTAAATGAATGGGATTAAAATGTGACATTTTGAGTTATTAACATTTCATTTTCTGTTATTTAGTTTTTAGTGTTTACATTATATTTCTTTAGGTAGAGTCAGTAAGAGGGCCAGAAGCTTCTGGTTTCATCCTTTATAGTAAAGGTGAAATAACCAGTAAAAGCCCCTACTGTCAATCTCTGTATAAGAAATATTTTGTTCACACAATTTTAGATCAGATTCCTCATTATACTGTAATTAGTCTCTTTCACAAGCTCTTCCAATAAACCTTTAATTCACGAATGGGACTAAGTTGTAGTATTGTGAGTTATTGATTGTTTTGCTTCATAGAAGATCCTTATCACATTATGATTAATCTCTTTCAAAAATATATTCCAATAAACCTTTAACTCATGAATGAGATTTAGTTGTAATGTTATAAGTTATTTCAGCATTTCATAGGAGATCCTTACTACATTATAGTAATCTTTTTTCTCAAGATCTTCCAACAAACCTTTATCAAATGAATGAGATTTCACTATAATTTTTTAAGTTATTGCAATTAGATTAAAAGATCCTCATTATCTTACAACCATTATTTTTCTTAAAATCTCTTCCAACATATCAATATTAGATGAAAGAGATTTGGTTGTATCATGTTAAGTTAATTAGAATTTCTTGTTTTGCAATTAGATTAAAAGATCCTCATTATATTACAATCATTCTTTTTCTTAAAAATCTCTTCCAACATATCAATATTAGATGAAAGAGATTTGGTTGTATTATGTTGAGTTACATTTCATGTTCATTTACAAGCTAGGATATCCATGGATTAGAATTTTCTGTTTTTCATCATTTTCTTAATTAGAAATAGAATTTACAATTACATTCTGTTTTGAGTCTAAGGTTTCTTTTTCTTTTCTTTTTGACATAGATTTGATTTCATCTGTTGAACATAGAGTAGCATAATAATTACTAAAAATACAAAACCCTCAAAAACAATAAAAAACACATACAACGAAGTAAGGAAGAGGTCACTTAAGCACATATAGTGCACCACACTTCATCAGTTTACTAGCCCTGGTTGATAATTTATGTTAGCAATTTAGGACGCTAAATTGACTACACACAGACAACTTTTGGATGCCTTCCTAAACTCCAAATTAATCTCATGATATCTCATTGGAAATATCTTCCAGTATATTTTTATTTTGACCCATCAAGCAAGTCATTTGGACGCTCCAGCTATGAGAAAACCTGATTTTCCCAAGGTCACTCCAGAAGTGCAGCAATTCTCCCGTGACATCTGTATTTTTGACATTTCTCCCAAACCATGATACCTGTGTAAAATATGAAGGATTTATTTCTTATTGGACCTATGATGGACAAAAAAATCTCTCACTTTTGTCAAATTCATCTCTTTTTGGTCAGAAACATAGTTTGAAGCAAAATTGGCCCTAGGTGTGGCAAATGATTTGTCCTTTGGAATGAATTCTTGGAAAATGATGAAGGCATGATGTTTATGAGTTGGTATGGATTTATGCTTTCTGATATGATCTATAATATGGATCATTTTCTCTTATGCTTCCTTTCCATAGAAAACCCTAGCTTAGTTGGAAGAGGAAACTAGGGTTTGTTGTAGGGGATTTAGGACTGCCTTGTAGAGGGAGGGGAATGAAAGGGTTAAGGGTTATCTAAATTCTTGGGGAAATTTTGGGGGATAGGGATAGATGTTAGAGAGTAATGGAAAGTTTAATTTCAAGGATTGAGTGAGGGGAAGGGGTCCAAAAGGGAAAAATACAGGCCTAGTCTCAAAAAGTGTCAAATTGTGGCAATAGACTAGGTTTTGTAGATAAATGATGAGTTTGAGGGATAGGAGTGATGGGAAGTGTTTATGAAGGTATATTAAGGATAGGGGAAGGTATAATTGCATCAGGATATAAGACTTGTTGATGATTTAACCATGGAAGTCATGAAACCAAGAAAATTTCCCTAAAAAACCCTTGTTTTCAAGTCTCCCTTGCTGCAATATGTCATCATTGAGTAGTAGACCTCTTACCTTATCAATTTCTTCTGCTGGTTGGCCTCTTATTACTTCTGAAAAAGTGTCAAGATAGCTCATTACCTTATGTGCAGAATTTGAAGCTGAATGGTAGTCTTTTTGGAGATGATGACCTTGAAACACATGAAACCCTAATTGACCTAGTGGGGATTCTTTGACCTCTCTTTGACTGAAAATTGGTTTGGAATCTTCAAGTGTAAAAATAGAGTATTGAAAAAGTGGTGTATTGAAGATCCAAAATCCAATTTACTTGATTTAAAGAGTCTACAGAGATAGTTTAGAGACCATCAATGCTTGAGGAACTTGGGGATCATGGGCATGAGTTAGGCTTGTAAGAAACCCTAGATGGCAAATGGAGTTATGGGCAAGGAAAAAATAGTGATGAGGTTATAGGTGGGAAAATAGGATGTATATGAGTGGAATAAGCCCATGAGGGGTCTTTTAGAAGTGGTAGGTTTACCATGGAATGACCAAATAGTAGAATAGTGAAAAATTTGTTCTAATGATAATGAAGGCAATGAGATTTATAAAACTCACAATATTCAAAAATCTTGTTTTTAGAAATCTAGAACATATAGTCATCTACAGATAGTAAAAATTATGGATGACTAACAGTGGCTCCATTTGGGGAGGGCAGCTCCTTTTCGGGAGGTGTCCAAAACCTCAGAGTTCAAATCTCTGAGCTTTGAAGATCAATGCCTTACTTGCACTTTGCATATTTTTCTTTCTTCATTTACTGATGTTATTTTGAAGCTATGATCTCACAATATAAAAAGATATGTTTTCTTCAACCTCTTTCCTACCTACCCATCTTACTTGGCCTAAAATTTTTTCTTAACTTGGGTGCACTTGGACTGGTTAAGGTTAAGGTTAAGGGTAAAGTCAAGATAAGGTTAGGTTAAGGTTAAGGTTAAGGTTAAGAGTTTGGCCAAGGTTAGGGTTATGTTATAGTTAAGGTCAAGGTTAATGTTAAGGTAAAGGTTAGGGTTAGGCTTTAGTTAAGTTCAAGGTTAAGGTTAGGTTAAGGGTAAAGTCAAGGTTAAGGTTAAGGTTAAGTTTAGGGTAAAGGTTCAGGTTAAGGTTAAGGTTAGGGGTTTGGTCAAGGTTAAGGTTAGGTTATAGTTAAGGTTAAGGTTAAGGTTGCGGTTAAGGGTAAAGTTAAGGTTAAGGTTACATTAAGGGTAAAGTCAAGGTTAAGGTTAGGGTTAGGTTATAGTTAAGGTCAAGGTTAATGTTCTATTAAGGTTAAGGTGAAGTTTAAGGCTACGTTAAGGTGAAGGTTAGGTTAAGGGTGAAGTTAAGGTTATGGTTAGGGTAAGGTTAGGGTAAGGTTAAGGTTATGCTTAGGGTAAGGTTAGGGTTAAGGTTAATGTTAAGGTCAATGTTAAGATTAAGGTTATGGTTAGGGTAAAGATAAGGTTAGGTTAAAGGTAAAGTTAAGGTTATGGTTAGGGTAAGGTTAGGGTAAGGTTAAGGTTATGGTTAGGGTAAGGTTAGGGTTAAGGTCAAGATTAAGGTTAACCATAAAATTAACCATAACATTAACCTTAACATTAAACTTGACCCTTAACCTTAACCTTAACCTTAACCATAACATTAACCTTACCCTTAACCTTAACCATAACATTAACCTTACCCTTAACCTTAACCTCAACTATAACCTAACCCAACCTTGACCAAACCCTTAACATTAACATTAACCTTATCCATAACCTTAACCTTAACCTTAACTATAACCTAACCCTAACCTAAAGCTGACCTTAACCTTGACCAAACCCTTAACGTAACCTTAAACTTGACTTTACCCTTAAAGTAACCTTAACCTTGACCTTAACCTTACCCTTAACATTAATCTTAACATTAAATCTACCCTTAACCTTAACCTAACCTTAACCTTTACCTTGAACTTAACCTTAATCTAACTTTAACCTTAACCTTCCCATAACCTTAACCTCTACCTAAACTTAACCTTAACCTTAACCTTACCTTAACCTAACTTTAACCTTAACCTTTACCTAACCTTAACCTTAACCATAACCTTAACCTTACTAAACTCGTAACCTTAACCTTCACCTTAAATTTAACCTTGAGTTTACCCTTAACCTAACCTTAACCTTAAATATAACCTAACCCTAACCTTGACCTTAACTTTTCCCTTAACCTTGACCAAACCTTTAACCTTAACCTTGACCTTACCCTTAACCTTCACTCTTAACTTGAAGTTAACCTTAACCTAACCTTAACCTTACCTAACCTTAACCTTAACCTAACCGTGACCTTAACTATAACCTAAACCTAACCTTGAACTAACCTTAACCTTAACCTTAACCTTAACCTTAACTTAAACCATAACCAAACCTTAACCTTAACTTTAATTATAACCTTACCCTTAACCTTGACCTTAACCTTAACTTTAACTATAACCTAACCCTAACCTTGACCAAACCTTAACCTTAACATTAACTTAACCTAACCTTAACCTTAACCTTAACCATAACCATAACCTTAACCTTAACTTTAACTTATCTTAACCATACCCTTAACCTAACCTTAACCTTGACTTTACCCTTAACATAACCTTCAGCTTGACTTTAATCTTACTAAACATGTACCCTTAACCTTATCTTAACCATACCTTAACCTGACCAAACCATAACCTTGACCTTAACCTTAACTTTACCCTTAACCTTCACTATTACCTAACCTTAACCTTAAATTTAACCTTAACCCTTAACCTTAAGGTTAAGGTTTGGTCATGGTTAGGGTTAGGTTATAGTTAAGTTTAAGGTTAAGGTTAGGGGAAGGTTAAGGTTAAGGTTAGGGGAAGGTTAAGGTTAAAGTCAAGGTTAAGGGTAAAGTTAAGGTTAAGGTAAGGTTAAGGTTAAGGGTAAGGTTAGGGCAAGGTTAAGGTGAAGGTGAATGTGAAGGTTAAGGTTAACTTAGGTTAAGGTAAGGTTAAGGTTATGATTAGGTCAAGGTTAAGGTTATGGGAAGGTTAAGCCTAAGGTTAAGGTTAAGGTTCGGTTAAGGTTAAGGTTAAGGGTAAGGTTAGGTTAAGGTTAAGATAAGGTTAAGGTTAAAGTTATGTTAAGTTAACGTTAAAGTTAAGATTAAGGTTTGTTTAAGGGTAAAGTCAACGTTAAGGTTAGGGGAAGGTTAAGGTTAGGTAAAGGTTAAGATTAGGGTTAAGGTCAGGTTAAGGTGAAGGTTAAGGGTACGATTAAGGTTAAGTTCAAGGTCAAGGTTAAGGTTAAGTTAGGTTAAGGTTACCGGTTTAGTCAGGTTAAGGTTAAGGGTTTGGTCAAGGTTAGGGTTGGGGGGAAGATTAAGGTTAAATTCAAGGATAAGGGTAAATTTAAGGTTAAGGTGAAGGTTAAGGGTAAGGTTAAGGTTAAGGTTAGGTTAAGGGTTTAGTCAGGTTAAAGTTAAGGGTAAGGTTAAGGTTAAGGTTAAGGGTTTGGTTAAGGTTAAAGTTAGGTTATAGTTAAGTTTAAGGGTTTGGTCAAGGTTAAGGTTAGGTTAAGGCTAAGGTTAGGTTAAGGGTAAATTCAAGGTTAAGGTAAAGTTAAGGTTAAAGTTAAGGTTATGGGTTTAGTATCATTAGGGTAAGGTTAATGTTAGGTTAAGGGTAAAGTTAACATTAAATTTATAGTTAAGTTTAGGTTAAGGTTCAGGTTAGGGTTAGGGGAAGGTTAAGGTTAAACTTAAGGTTAAGGTTAAGGTTAAGGGTTTGGTCAAGGTTAGGGTTAGGTTATATTTAAGGTCAAAGTTAAGTTTAAGGTAAAGGGTAAGGTTAAGTTTAAGGTTAGTTTAGGTTAAGGTTGTGGTTAAGGTTAAGGTTAAGGTTAAGGTTAATGTTAAGTGTTTGGTCAAGGTTAGGGTTAGATTATAGTTAAGTTCAAGGTTAAGGTTAAGAGTAAGGTTATAGTAAGGTTAACATTAAGGTTAAGGTTATGTTAAGGTTAAGATAAAGTTAAGGTTAAGGTTAGGGTTAGGTTATAGTTAAAGTTAACGTTAAGGTTAAGGTTAAGGTTTGGTCAAGATTAGGTTTAGGTTATAGTTAAGATTAAGATAGGTTAAGGTTAAGTTAAGGTTTGGTCAAGCTTGGGGTTAGGTTATAGTTAAGTTCAAGGTTAAGGCTAGGTTAAGGTTAAGGTTATGGGTTTAGGTTAAGGTTAAGGTTAAGGTTATGGGTTTAGGTTAAGGTTAAGGTTAAGGTTAAGGTTAAGGTTATGGGTTTAGGTTATGGGTTTAGGTTAAGGTTAGGTTAAGGCTAGGTTAGGTTAAGGTTATGGGTTTAGTCAGGTTAAGGTTAAAGTCAAGGTTAAGGGTTTGGTTAAGGTTAAGGTTAGGGTAAGTTAAGGTTAAATTTAAGGTTAAGGTTAGGTTAAGGGTAAAGTTAAGGTTAAGGTTAGGGGAAGGTTAAGGTTAGGTTAGGTTAAGGTTAAGGTTAAGGTTAGGTTAAGGTGAGGGTTAGGTTATAGTTAAAGTTAAGGTTAGGTTAAGGTGAGGGTTAGGTTATAGTTAAGGTTAAGGTTAGGTTAAGGGTTAAGGTTAGGTTATAGTTAAGGTTAAGGTTAGGTTAAGGGTTAAGGTTAAGGTTGAGGTTACGGTTAAGGTTAAGGTTAGGTTAAGGTTGAAGTCAAGGTTAAGGTTAAGGTCAAGGTTAAGGGTAAAGTTAAGGTCAAGGTTAGGGTTAGGTTTGTTAGGTCTCTGTAATTTAGCAGAGTGACAAGACTAAACGCTGCAGAGACAACATCAAAAACCACTTTGGGATTCTAGGATCTAGCCCTCTTGAATCCAGAGAGGGATCTCTCTATAAGTGCAAAGATGGATTTATCTTTAAGGCTTTTGGTATGATGTTAGGCTAGTTATTAAGAACAAGGGTTTTTTGTTTCTTTTGGTTGGTCGGGTATGATATTTAATTGGATGGAATATCACAAAATGAAAGAGTTTCAAAGGGTGAGGATGAAATTATATTGAGAAGCTTTCAGCAGATAGGATTAGTGTGAAGCAGCTTTAATCCATTGGGCTATGGAGTCATAAAAGGGTTTATTTGTACAACAATTTCAAGAGTGGTCCAAGGGGCAAGTCATCTATATCAAAATATCCTTTAGATTAAATGATGGAGAAAAACATTAAAAGTGTTGAGAAAGTGGAAAAAGCCAATAATTTCAACAAGGAATTTATCAAATTTCCATACAAGAAAATCCTTTTTAAGAAATTCTTTGAAACCAACCAAAGATAGGGCTAACCATAAAACTTCTTTGGAAAAGCTTGTATTAAAGCTAACTTATTAGACAACAATCCAGTAATCTCACCAGACTACTTTCAGAAGGGATGAAAACAGATAAGAAAACAAAGTGCAGCTAAGACTAGGTCAGCTGTATTACAATCATGATCTACTTTCACATACTATTTGGGAAACTTTCAAACAACCTTTGGAGAAAGAAACAGAAATCAAGGCAAACCATAAAATTTTCTAGTTTAACTCTACTTAGCATGTACTGGAAATATCATTTAAGAACTTCCTTTCAAGTTTTTCACATCAAGACTTGGACTAACCAGCATTCCTTGATAATGTTTAAACTTAATTTAACTCATTCCTAAATATAACAATTAGCAGAAAACATAGAGATAAAGCTTATCAGTGAGAGTAGGGTAATTTTGACAGTAAATCATAGCTCTATAATTGTTGTTCTTTATCAGAGAAAAGTGAACAAAATGGAATACATGAAAGGAAAACAAATAACAGTGAAAGGTACTTCACCAATTATATAGACCAGGATCCCAAGAATCATCTTGTATATTGATGTCAATCCAGTTACATACTTCAAGTCCAATGTTTCATCA
Source organism: Pinus albicaulis (assembly GCA_034641835.2). Classification (NCBI taxonomy): domain Eukaryota; kingdom Viridiplantae; phylum Streptophyta; class Pinopsida; order Pinales; family Pinaceae; genus Pinus; species Pinus albicaulis. The sequence goes on along the minus strand of CM076578.1, from coordinate 983,880,973 downwards.
TAGCTACAGACATCTCTTCTTAGCCTATCTTCTTCAATAACTTAACAGAGCTTCAGAGCTTTAGAACTTATTTACATTCAAGAATAATTCGATACAGCAAGTATTACATCAACAGTCCAACAACCAATAATCTCTCATATTCTAAGTATTTATATAAGAAAGAAGAGGTGGAATGAAAGAAAAGGTCTCTAGGTCAAATTAATACAAGTTAATGCTTCTCAGCCTTTGAGGGGCTCAACAGAGAAGTTTTATGATATTTACTCTGTATTAATTGGTTTTCATTAAGTATTTGGATGTTTAGCAGATTTTATTGACTTTAAACTCTTTTAGGCAGGGTTTTCAATAACTCTAGCTGCTTTTAAACAAAATATCACTGATAAGGCAATAACTATGTATTTTTTTATTGCTTTGAGGCTACAGGTGGCTTTTGGTAGCTGGAGAGGATTCAATTTGCCTTTGATGTGGCAGTGGAGGCTTCTCAGACTGATAGATCTGCTTGTTTTTCCCTAAAACACTGTTAATTTTCTTTGATCCTGTGTTTTAGGCTTAATTAGGCCTAATTTATGTCTTCTGGTCTTCATACTGTCTTTAACTGTGTGGATTAGTCCTTTGATAGTCAAATTTATGCCTTAATCCCTCAAAACTGTGTTTAAAACATTTAAACATTGTTTTCTTCTTTGATCTCACCCTTTGACACTGATACTCTCTGTATAATTAAGGTTCATTGTGTTTTTGTTGTTTTTGCAGGTGCACAAAGGGTTTTATAATGTTATAAATGCTCATGAGGCACAGATAAATCGTAGGTCAAACCCTACAAATTTTCTTTCTTCATTGATATTGGCTTGAGGGATCGTCATCCCTGACCCTTGATTTCATTTAAAAAACTGTGGAAAAGCTTTAAAACCTGTAAAAAACAAACAAAATTAAGAAAACCCAGAGAAAATAGATCAGAGGTTGTTTTGGAGGTGAGAATAAATCGTGGCCGTCGATCCAGATCAATCGACGATCGATATTTCTCGATGAACTTCAATGGGGAGGCAGTCAAATGGATGAGGGTCAGATTAAGTCTGGGCCATTGATCTAGGTAGATCAACGACTGAGATAAATCAAGGAGTTTATAATGCAGAGTGGGTAACGTTATAATGAAATGGAAGAAAATATAATAAAAAAGGGGAAAAACCTTTGGCGGAAGCGAAATGGGGTTGAAATGAAGTTGGACGTAGGATGAATGAGAGTCGTTGATCTAGAATGATCAACAGTCGGGATTCTTTGAATGGGGTGTTTGGGAGCAGAGGAGATAGATGATGGCTTGGTGGGGAAATTGTAGAAGAGACGTTTGATTCTGATAATCAATGGCCAGAATTAAAAACTGAAAATCCAATGCTACGGGGAAGGGTGGTTTGGCAGAAAACTAGAGTGGTTTTCGTGTAGATCTGAGGTGGTTTTGAAATTTCTCCAAAACAAACACGATATCATTCGTTTCTTGACACCTGTCTTTTTAATACTACCAATTTCATGTAATTCTTTGGCATTAACATTCAGGTGCAAAATTATGCGATATGGAGTTTCCAGCCATCAGATGAGGGGCAGCAGATCCAATCGTGCGGATCACATGCGATGGAGAGCAAGATGCATGGGCGGAAAAGGTGTGTAGGGTCAGTGTCAGTTTAGATCCTAACCATCAGATCATGGGAATATATGGTCGAGACCTATCTATGGGGGAGAAATGAAAAAGGCGGGGTTTGAAAAGTGGAAGCAATGTGGATCGTCTGATCAGAGAAGACCAACGGTGAAGATCTGATCGCATGATCGCAATCGGCGGGAGGAGAAGGAAAAGTGACAATGTAATATGCCGATGCGATTGAGTGCAGGCCGTTAGATCTAGGAGAGATAGACGGTTATGATTTAATCGCATTGAAGAAAAGAAAAGGGGCCAAAATACTAAGGCTTTTGATTTTGCGATGCGCGATTAAGCGCTGACCATTGGATTGGTTTTGGAGATCAACGGTGGAGATTTAATCGGCGGGCACGAAGGCGAAGGGCTTATGATGGAGTGTGATTTAATCTGAGCTATTGGTTCTTATGTATTCAACAACTGAGATCTCATCAGTGCATCGCAATCGGAAGAGGTCAAAGGAAAATGATAAGGGTTTTACAATTGCCGATTTTGCAATGGAGCGAGAGTCGTCGATCTAAAAACTAGATCTACAGTGGAGATTTAATCATGAAGGGAAAAGGTAGAACGATGGGTTTGGAGAATGGAGCGATATGGACCGTTGGATATGGGTGGAGTAGATCAGATCAATGGTGGAGAAACGATTGCGAGATTGCATCAGAGAAAAGGAAAAGAACCAAGAAAAGGGTCAGATGAACATTTGCAATGCGATTTTAAACTTGCGATGGGATTTAGTTTTGTGATGTGATGAGCCCATGGTCATTGATCTGCAGAGATTGATGGCCCAGAATTATTTAAACCTTTCATCGGGTTTTATAAAAAAAAAAAAAAGGAAAAAGGTTTGGGAAAGGTTTTTTATAGTGTTTTAGTGCCCGATTGCGGGGCTGTGGTTTTGTGAAGAAGGCGAGGGGATCAGGAGTTTTTAAAAGAAAAGAGCTTAATCACATCAGAGTTTTTGAAAGTAAAAGGTAACAAGGAAAATAAAAAAACTAGATTGCGATTGTGCGATGGGGGTTTAACTTCGGGTTACAGCTTCAGGTATTATGCGGAGAAAAGGAGCTGGGGTTGAGGCCAAAGGGGCTTAAGGCCTTAATAGAAAAATGGGTTTTTTAGGCCAAATTGAAGGTTTTTCAAGGCTTTTTTGGCTTTCAGTAGAAGGGGAAAAAAGGGGTTTTTAAACCTATAAAATGAATTTTCACGGGTGTAAAGGGATTTTGGAGGTTTTTAAAGGGGAATGGGGGTTTAAAAGGTGAAAATAATGTTTTATGAAAAAAGGATAAAAATGAGTGAAAGGGGGAGTTTTTAAGTAGTCTTTCTCTTGGTAACCAATAAGGTCTTTGGGAGTAATAATGGAACAGTAGTGAAGATTAACTTAAAGAGAAAAGAACATCATCAGACTTCAAAAGATGATAGATTTTTAAAGGAAACTATCTTTTGAAGGCTTTAAAAGAAATATAGCCACCGTTTGATATGACAAATTTTTATAGGTGGCTAACAGCGGCTCCCACTTGGGATGGAAGCTCCTTGGAGGTGTCAAGAACCTTAGAACAAAATTCTCTGGATATAGATCAGTGGCTTTGTACCTTTAAAACCTTGTTATCTTCTTTGATCAGCTGCTTAAAAGATGATTGGAACATTTGATATCAGTAGAATGATTCTTCCCCAAAAAACTACCTACACAACCTACTTCCTAAGATTTTTTCTTTAGAAGGTACATTTGGAATTGCAAACCTTTTCATCAATATCTTATTCTTTTATTGAAAAAAATAAACTCATCTAAGTCTACTCTTATTCCTCCATGAGTTCAGATTAAGCAGTTGAACTCATAAGTTTCTCTACCTAACTACTATCTGTTAGGATTAGATTGTCTAACAGATTTTTATTCTCTATTTTCTAAAACAGAAATTGAAAAGTAGTCAAGTCAGGATTAAGCAGTCTAACTTGATACTGATCTATGGCATAAAAAAAAGCTGCAGATAGAGTTTTATTTGCAGAAAATTAAAGCAAAATGTTGAAGGCTTAAGATCTGAGAACTAAAACATCCTTCATTATTTATTCAACTATGTTATGCATTTGTTTGAGATGTCTTTATTTATTTCCTGATTTAAGTTTTGGGCATATTAGAACCAGTTTGTGTTCTATCTTTGGCTCAAGATTTGATCCAATTAGAGCCATTCTTCTTTTGAGATTCATAGGTTCAATTTTGAGCTTGTTTGAACCTTTATTTTTCTATCCTAATCTACTTTATTGATAAGCCAAGATTAAGTTGTTTGGCTGATATAATTCACTAACCTATCAGTAGTAAATTGAAAACTAATTAGTCATGAATAGGCTGTATGACTGACTAGAAGTGTGTTTTTAGGAGTGGCATTTAAGCTTGCACACTTTCAGATTTTGTTTCTCTTTTTGGTATGGGGTTGTACCTTTCTTGTTTTATTTCTTCCCTCTTTTCTTTTCTATTTTTTATTTTTCTAACTTTGAATGAAATGATGGATATGATATTTATAATGAGGAAAAAATAAAAAGCTTCAAACTGGTATAGTTAAGAAAAATAATGTTTGAGCATCCTGCCATTGACAGGACCTCCAAAAAGTTCAGTTCCATTCAGCTCCTGCAAGAAATAAGCATTGTTACTAGCAATAGACTAAATGAGATAAGGGCCTCACCATAAGTTATCAAATTTTCCATGTTTTCCCTTATCTTCTCTCCTAGAATCCCACTTCAAAAATTTGTCACTAACACTGAAATCACTGGCCCTTGTCCTCTTATAAAACAGTTTCTTGATATTTTCTTTCTTGAGTAGTGCTCTGTTATAGATTTCCTCTCTGGTTTGTTGAAGATGTATAGTATGATTGATTCTTCTTGTCATATCATTTTCCTCAGACTGTACTTCTTGGATCAGCTTCATGAATAGCAATCCTAGACTGGTTGGAAAAATTGCATCTACTCCATAAACTAGTTGGTAGGGTGACATTCCAATTAATTTCTTAAGTGTTAATCTATTAGCCCAAAGTGCATGTACTAGCTTTGTGTGCCATGATTTATTATTGTCTTCCAACAACTTTTTGATCATATTCACCAAACTTTTATATGAGGATTCTGCTAATACATTAACTTGAGGGTAATAAGCAGTAGAATGACCCAATGTAATCTGATATTTGTGACAGAATTCAACTATCTTTTTGGATCCAAATGCAGCATCATTGTCAGTGATAATCTTCTTAGGGCAGCCACTAGATAGGATATGATTTTCAAGGAATTTTATGATAAAAGTGTCAGTGGCTTGCCTAGAAGGGATGGCTTCTATCCATTTGGTAAAAAATTCTGTTGCAATGAGGATCTATCTATGTTGGTCAAAAGAGGCTGGATGGATTTCCCAAATGAATTCTAGACCCCACAGTTGAAAATGGGCTTCAACAGTGATTGGATGGAAGGGTAAGGGAAACAATTTTCTTTTTCCTTCAAAGAGTTGGCATTTGTGACAGGAAATAATCATTTAATGGACATCTTGAAAGAGGGTGGGCCAATAGTAACTAGCTCTAAGTATTTTATTGGCAGTTGTTTTAAAATAGAGGTGGCCTCCACATTCTCCTTCATGCAATTCCTGCTTGATCTTATCTGCATCATTCTCACGCAAACACTTAAGAAATAATCCACTAGCATTTTTCCAATATAGAAATTTATCCAAAATGCAGTAGTTAACATCTTTCAACTTTAAAAATCTTGCCTTGGTTTTAGACAAACTAGGAGGTGTATTCAAATTGAGCAAAACATATAAAATATTAGCATACTAAGATGAAAATATAAAATGATCTTCAATAATGGGAGTTGACAACTCTTCCTGTTCATCTAATGCATGTATCATGTTTATATCAAGAACTTCAAAATTAGACTCAGCCATAATTATTGCTAGTCCTTGGCCTTTTATGAGCTTAGTGGGATTGATTTCTAAATCATATTCAAGTATCACAGCAATCCACTTTCCTCTTTTGCCATCTGGGTCATGGGTTAAAATTTCTTTTACAACTGAACTTGGCACAAATGCAATTATATGAGAATGTAAAATGTAAACTCTGAAGTATTTTGAGGCTTTGGCTAAGGCAAAGGATTGTTTTTCCATGATATTGTACTTCAGAGATGCATCTATTAATACCTTACTAAAGAATGCAATTGGTTGCTCTTGTCCCTTCAATTTTTTCTGTAATAGGAAAACAGCCACTGTGTGTTCGGATGCAAATGAAAAAATAAAAAAAATCTTTTGTAAAATCAGGACTAATGAGAACTGGTGTTTTGGTTAATGTTTGTTTTACCATCTCAAATGATTTCTTTGCTTCTAAGGTCCATTTAACTCGTTCTTCATTTTTCAGCATGTTTGTTATGTGTCTAAGGAGTTCAACTAGATTGGGTATGAACCTTCTGAATAAATTAATCTTCCCAATGAAAGATTGAAGTTCCTTGATGTTTCTAGGATGGTTGATTTGAAATATACCATCAATCCCTTTTGGGTCTATCTTTATCCCTTCTTCTGATATGATGTGTCCAAGAAGTTCTTCTTGGAAACCAAACATTGTTTTCTTTGAATTTAAAGATAACCGAAATTTTCTGCATTTCTCAAAGACTTTTCTCAAATGCTCTAGTTGTTCTTCATCTGTTTTGGAAAAAATAGTGATATCATCAAGGTAAATAATGATGAAGAAGCCTAGTTCTTCTGATAATGTAATATCCATGGCTCTCTGGAAAGTGTCTCCAGCGTTCATTAAACCAAAGGGAATTTTCACATACATGAAAGTACCCCATGGTGTAGTGAAGGTTGTTTTGATTTGATCATCAGGATGTACCAGAACTTGATTGTAACCTGAGAAGCCATCTAACAAAGAAATCCTTTTAGAACCAACTACCTTTTGTAAAATGTGATCCATCTTGTGTAAAGGGTGGTTGTCCTTCAATAAGGCTTTGTTTAAATATCTAAAATAAATACAAAGCCTAATTTCTCCTGTCTTTTTTCTAACTGACAGAAGATTAGACACCCAATCTGAATATCTAACAGGGACTATAATTCCAACATCATACATCTTCTTAATTTCTTTTTCTACCAAGGTTAATTGAACAAGGTTTATCCTGCGCAATTTTTGTTTATAGGGCTTCTGATTTTCCTTGAGGGGTATCTTATGCTGAATTATCTCTGTGTCAAAAGATTTTAGATCCTCATAACTCCATGCAAATACATCAGAAAATTCTTTAAATAGCTCAATATATTTCAGTTTGATGTGAGTTGGCAATGTTTTAGACAGCTTGATCATTTTTGGTTCTTGTTTATTGCCTATGTTACACTCTTCTACTTCAGTTTCAATAGGCTCCAGTTTTGGTTTTGTGGCAAGATCATTAAAATCAAACAATTCTTCTAATGGGACCAATCCTTTTGGCAAGCTTTGAGTGTTAGATTGCAACATTTCTAAGTTTTCTTCTTCTAAATCTGCACTAATTTTTGTGACATGTTCAAGTTCATTAGCTAACAGATTTATATCAGCAATCTCTGGAGACTTTTCTTCTTTATCAAGCATATTTTCTTCAATAGGACAATCATTTTCATACTCTGAATCTGAACTTGGTAGCTCAAATTCATTTCTAGACTGTAGGAAGTCTTCTATTTGTTTATCTCCTTCAAACACTTGCCAGTATTTTCATTGTCTGGGACAGTTGGTCTAAATTTGATTTGGGTGGTGCATTGTTTGGTTCCATAAGGTGTTAGACAGGTTCTAGCAGCAAAGGCTAAACCGTTGGTAAGGAAATTCTGGTTTCTTGGTATATAGACAAGTTGGCATTCATCAAATATTTTTCAATAAGTCCAGGGCATTATCTCTATAGGCTTCAAGCCTAGGGTGTTTGGTCCTATATTCCCCATTCACTTGCTTAACAATCAATTCTAAAACCCCCTGAACCTTTATCCTTCTGGCCCCTAATTTTTTCAATAAGTGTATGCCTAAAAGGAGGGCTTCGTACTCAGCTATGTTATTTGAACATGGAAAACTTAACCTGTAGGAGTTCCCTTCAGTATGATTGTTTCCAGTGTTGTGTATCCATATGCCTGCCTCGGCATTATTCTTAGTGCAAGACGCATCAAAATTCATACTCGAAAGAGGACTAGTTTCGGATTGACTAGTTTGACCACTATCCTCTTTATTTCTTGTGCTTTTAGATTGCTCTTGTAAACCAGCACCATGTTGAATTTGGTTTAGTGCCTCATGTTCTTCATTATGTTGAGGACTCTTCTCTTGACTCTCAAAGTTGACAACTAATGGATCTTCTGTAGTCCTAAAACTGTGATTTGTTTGCAGTGATTTTCTGTTTTGTTTTCCTCCTATTCTGTGTTTGCCACCATGTTACAGTGAGGGATGGATACTAAGTCAGTTAAGGTTTCTTTCTTATCAAATGTTTCATGATTGAAGAGAATAAATGAGTCAAGGTTTGTATGCACAGAATAAAGAGGAGAGTTTTCTGGTCTCTCTTGGCTACTTACCATGTACTGCATATGAGATTCCCTATAAAGTCTTCTAGTTTGGTTAAAAACAGGGATGGTAGCATATGTCATATCCATTTGCATGGTTCTTTTTAACTTAGCTCCCCAATATCTTGATAAAAACATACCATATTTGGGGGGTATATCAGCCACTACAATATCCATCACTAAACACTTGGCTGGTATCTATGCTAAGTTAACACAGAGGTCTTTGATTAAACCTAAACATTTCACTCTACTAGAGTCAAAGGAGTATAGATATTTGTATGGTCTGGTGATTTCAAGGCCCAGACTCTCCATTACTACCTTGGGCATTAAATTATGAAAGGCCCCTGAGTCATGCATAGCATTATGTAAAATTTTGTCATGGATTTTCAAACTAACATAAAAAGGAGGAACTGGCCCTTCTTGGTATCTTCCCTCAATCTTAGGACCAAATACGAGCTCTGATTGGTCATCATTGAGGTTAACAGTGTCATTATTTTCTGCTATGTTGAAATCCTTCAAAATTTGTGATCTATATACATCGTGGGTGACTAATTCAGTAAGGGGAATAGAGATTTTGATTTTGGCAATTTCTTGTTCCAAAATAAAAGGAAGCTAACTTTTTACAATGTTTGTTTCAGCCTTGTTAGTCACTACTTTATCAGCAACATCAGTTTGTTGATTTCCTCTATTTATATTGGTCAAAATTGTTTTAATAGGAGCACTAGCTGAAGTAATAACACTGCTAAGGTCTGCGCTCTATTTTCTATTGATTTGAGTGCCTTTCTCTTTGTTTTGATCATAATTTACAGCCATTTTTTTAACCTTTTGTTTAATAGTTTTGGGTTTATTCACAGGGCCATTCTTTACAGAGTTTACAGAGGTGTTAGTCTTGGTAGTTTCCTAAGTCTTTTTACTCCTAAGGTCATATTATTTTGGAGTCTCTATGATGAAATTTTCCAGCTCTTGATAATAACTTTCATCCTCTTCTCTTCCATCATCATAGGGTGTATATAAGCCTTGTTTCCTATTGTGAGGAATATCAAAGTTATCATTATCTACTCCCAACATTTTTATATCATCTTCCTCTATTTCTTCATTTTTTTCTTCAACCTCACTTACATAGTTTTGATGAAAAGGAGGAATAATCTGTTGATCATCCTCTCTTGGTCTGTTTTGAGGTTGGTTTCTCCTAAAATTCTGATTTTCATTTTGATTTCTATTTTGAGGAGATGATTGGTTTTCTCTAGATTGTGCTCTCTTAATTCTTCTCATCTCCTTCATCATCTCCTCCATCATATTTTCCATTTTTGAGTTTGATGCAGAGGGAGAAGATTCCTCCCTAAATGATACTTTCCTTTCATTCTTCATCCTTGCTCTTTTCTCTATTAGATTTACCTCCACAGCAAGAGCTACCTTTTTCATGTCTTCCAAGGTTAAGGGGTCTCTTTCTCTCAGCTGATAGGCCATCTCAGCATCCAGGCCTTCAGGATATTTCACTAAGGCCATGCCTAGGGGAAGTTTCATGTGAGGTGGAAGAGCATTGTAAACATTGTTAAACCTAGTAGAGTAGTCATGAACACTCTCCCCTTGATTTCTTTTGAGATTTTCATATTCTGCTAATATTGGGAGAGGGTTCTTTTTTATTTCCCATCTATTTATGAATGTTTGATACAAATAAGGGAGATCATGGATGCTATTAGGAGTTAAGCTCTTAAACCATTTTTTTACTTCTCCTCCTAAAATTTGAGCAAACATTCTCGTTCTAATAGTCCCTTCTTCTATCTCCATGTACTCAAAGGCATCATTTATTTTAGTTACATGTTGTTGGGTAGTAGTAGGTTCAATTTCAGTGAAATGAGGGATTTTGGATTGGTAATCATTTGGTAAGGGAACCATGGGTTGTGGTAACACTAGTGGAGCATACCAGTCTGCCATGGCTGGAAGGAAACGTGGATTTACAAGGGGTGGATTGAAAATAGGGAAAGTAGGTTGAAATGGAGTGTTTTGGATAGTGGTGGTATGGATTACAGAATTGGATGTAATAGCAAGAGATTGTTAATCAAATCTAGGATGAGAGAAACCAAAATTATGAAGGAAATCCAAATCAGGTGGTGTAGTTTCTCTGCTACCAGGATGTTCTGTGGAGGATTTTGGTCAGGATGTTTCCTAGTATTAACTCTTCTATAAGCCACTATGCTATGTTCTAGACCCAACAACAAGAAACTTTTAGCCAAATATGACAATTTTTAAGAGGCTCACTGATCTTTTAGCAAGAAAAAATTACGCCGTAAAGCCTTCTTAACTGAATTTGAATGATTTTTATGATAAAGGGTTTCCCAGTGGAGTCTTTAGGTCTTTTTAGGATTGTGGAGTCACCAGGTGGAAATTTTTAGCTTTAGAAGGTAAAATATTTTATGGTCCACCACCATTAATAGGTTCGAATACTAAAGAGCATCAACAGGTCTACTGACCTTCAGTGGAGTCACCAGGTGAAGATTTTTTTCTTGGTATCAGGGTTTTGAAATTTTTTCACCATCAACAATCAAAATCACTCTAGGAAGACACTTGGTTCATTGTTGAAAATGGGATTATCTGAGTTGTGAAGTTATCTATTACTTCAGAAAGTCCCCAGTATGGTGGCCAAAAATGTTAGGTATTTGTAATTTAGCAGAGTGACAAGACTAAACGCTGCAGAGACAACATCAAAAACCACTTTGGGATTCTAGGATATATCCCTCCTGAATCTAGAGAGGGATCTCTCTATAAGTGCAAAGATGGATTTATATTTAAGGCTTTTGGTATGATATTAGGCTAGTTATTAAGAACAAGGGTTTTTTGTTTGTTTTGGTTGGTCGGGTATGATATTTAATTGGATGGAATATCACAAAATGAAAGAGTTTCAAAGGGTGAGGATGCAAGTATATTGAGAATCTTTCAACAGATAGGATTAGTGTGAAGCAGCTTTAATCCATTGGGCTATGGAGTCATAAAGGGTTTATTTTTACAAAAATTTCAAGAGTGGTCCAAGGGGGAAGTCATCTATATCAAAATATCCTTTAGATTAAATGATGGAGTGGAACATTAAAAGTGTTGAGAAAGTGGAAAAATCCAATAATTTCAACAAGGAATTTATCAAATTTCCATACAAGAAAAGCCTTTTTAAGCAACTGTTTGAAACCAACCAAAGACAGGGCTAACTATAAAACTTCTTTGGACAAGCTTGTATTAAATCTAACTTATCATACAACAATCTAGTAATCTCACCAGACTACTTTCAGAAGGGATGAAAATGGATAAGAAAACAAAGTGCAGCTAAGACTAGGTCAGATGTATTACAATCATGATCTACATTCACATACACTTTGGGAAACTTTCAAACAACCTTTGGAGAAAGAACTAGAAGGCAAGGAAAACCATAAAATTTTCTAGTTTAACTCTACTTAGCATGTACTAAAAATATCATTCAAGAACTTCCTTTCAAGTTTTGCAAATCAAGACGTGGACTAACCAACATTCCTTGATAATGTTTACACTTAATTTAAGTCATTCCTAAATATAACAATTAGTAGAAAACATAGAGACAAAGCTTATCAATGAGAGTAGGGTACTTTTGACAGTAAATCCTAGCTCTATAATTGTTTTTCTTTATCAGAGAAAAGTGAACAAAATGGCATACATGAAGGGAAAACAAATAACATTGAAAGGTACTTCACCAATGATATAGACCAGGATCCCAAGAATCAACTTGTATATTGATGTCAATCCAGTTACATACTTCATGTCCAATGTTTCATCACAGCTACAAACATCTCTTCTTAGCCTATCTTCTTCAATAACTTAACAAAGCTTCAGAGCTTCAGAACTTATTTATATTCAACAATAATTCGATACAACAAGTATTACATCAACAGTCCAACAACCAATAATATCTCATCCTCTAGGGAAGTATTTATAGAATAAAGAGGAGGTGGAATGAAAGAAAAGATCTCTAGGTCGAATTAATACAAGTTAATGCTTCTCGGCCTTTGAGGGGCTCAACAAAGAAGTTTTATGATATTTACTCTGTATTAATTGGTTTTCATTAAGTATTTGGTTGTTTAGCAGATTTTATTGACTTTAAACTCTTTTAGTCAGGGTTTGAAATAACTCTAGCTGCTTTTAAACAAAATATCACTGATAAGGCAATAACTATGCCTTTTTTGGTTGCTTTGAGGCTGTAGGTGGCTTTTGGTAGATGAAGAGGATTCAATTTCTCTGTGATGTGGCAGTGGAGGCTTCTCAGACTGATAGATCTTCTTTTTTTTCCCTAAAACACTGTTAATTTGCTTTGATCCCGTGTTTTAGGCTTAATTAGGCCTAATTTATGTCTTCTGGTCTTCATATTGTCTTTAATTGTGTGGATTAGGCCTTTGATAGTCAAATTTATGCCTTAATCCCTCAAAACTGTGTTTAAAAAATTTAAACATTTATTTTTGCTTTGATCTCACCCTTTGACACTGATACTCTCTGTATAATTAAGGTTCACTACGTTTTTGTTGTTTTTGCAGGTGCGCAAAGGGTTTTATAATGTTATCAGTGCTTATGAGGCACGGATAAATTGTAGGTCAAACCCTGAAAATTTGCTTTATTAATTGATATTGGCCTAAGGGATTGTCATCCTTGGCCCTTGATTTCATTTAAAAACTATGAGAAAGCTTTAAAACCTGCAAAAAATGAACAAAATTAAGAAAACCCGGTGAAAATAGGTCAGAGGTTGTTTTGGAGGTGAGAATAAATTGTGGCCATCGATCCAGATCAATCGACGATCGAGATTGCTCGATGAACATCAATGGGGAGGTGGTCGGATGGATGAGGGTCAGATTAAGTCCAGGCTGTTGATCTAGGTTGATCAACGACTGAGATCAATCAGGGATTTTATAATGCAGAGGGGGTAACATTATAATTAAATGGAAGAAAATATAATAAAAAAAGAGGAAAAATCTTTGGTGGAAGAAAAATGGGGTTGAAATGAAGTTTGGACGCAGGATGAATGAGAGTCGTTGATCTAGAATGATCAACGATCGGGATTATTTGAACGGGGTGTTTGGGAGCAGAGGAGATACGTGATGGCTTGGTGGGGAAATTACAGAAGAGCCGTCTGATTATGATAATCAACGTCCTGGATAAAAAACAGAAAAGCCAATGTTGTGGGGAAGGGTGGTTTGGCGAAAAACCAGAGTGGTTTTCGCATAGCTCTGAGATGGTTTTGAAATTTCTCCAAAAAAAACGCGATATCATTCGTTGCTTGACACCTATCTTTTTAATACTTCCCATTTCACGTAATTTTTTGGCATTAACGTTTAGGCGCAAAATTATGCAATATGGAGTTTCAACCGTCGAATGAGGGGCAGTAGATCCAATGGTGCGGATCGCACGTGATGGAGAGAAAGATGCACGGGCAAAAAATGTGGCTAGGGTCAGCGGTGGTTTAGATCCTGACCGTCGGATCATGGGAATAGACAGTTGAGATCTATCAATGGGGGAGAAATGAAAACGACGGGGTTTGAAAAGAAGAAGCAATGTGGACCATCCGATCGGAGAAGATCAATGGTGGAGATCTGATCACAGGATCGCAATCGGCGAGAGGAGAAGGCAAAGTGACAATGTAATGAGTCGATGCGATTGAGCGTGGGCTGTTAGATCTAGGAGAGATTGACGGTTAGGATTTAATCGCATCGGAGAAAAGGAAAGGGGCAAAAATAACAAGGCTTTTGATTTTGTGATGCATGATTAAGCGTTAACCATTGGATTGGTTTCAGAGATCAACGATGGAGATTTAATCGGCGAGTGCAAAGGCGAAGGACTTATGACGGAGTGCGATTTAATCTGAGCTATTGGTTCTTGTGGATTCAAAGGCTGAGATCTCATCGGGGCATCACAATCAACATAGGTCAAAGGAACAGGATAAGGGTTTTTAGATTGCCGATTTTGTGATGGAGTGAGAGCCGTCGATCTAAAAAGTAGATCTATGGTGGAGACTTAATCATGAAGGAAAAAGGCGGAACGACGGGTTTGGACAATGGAGCAATATGAATTGTTGGATCTGGGCAGAGTAGATCAGATCAAATACGAAGAAACAATCACGGTATCGCATTGAAGAAAAGAAAATGAACCAAGAAAAGGGTCAAATGAACATTTTTGATGTGATTTTAAACTTGCGATGCGATTTAGTTTTGCGATGCGACGAGCCGATGGTCGTTGATCTACAGAGATCGATGGCCCAGATTTATTTAAACCTTTCGTCGGGTTTTATAAAAAAAAAAAAAGGAAAAAGGTTCGAGAAAGGTTTTTTATAGTGTTTTAGTGCCCGATTGCGGGGCTATGGTTTTGTGAAGAAGGCGAGGGGATTGGGGGTTTTTAAAAGAAAAGGGCTTAATCGCATCAGAGTTTTTGAAAGTAAAAGGTAACAAGGAAAATAGAAAAACCCGATTGCGATTGCATGATTGGGTTTTAACTCTGAGTTACAGCTCTGGGTCTTATGCGAAGAAAAGGAGCTGGGGCTAAGGCCAAAGGGGCTTAAGGCCTTAATATAAAAATGGGTTTTTTAGGCCAAAATGAAGGTTTTTCAAGGCTTTTTTGGCTTTCGATAGAAGGGGAAAAAAGGGGTTTTTAAATCTACAAAATGGATTTTCACAGGTTTAAAGGGATTTTGGAGGTTTTTAAAGGGGAATGGGGGTTTAAAAGGTGAAAATAAAGTTTTATGAAAAAAGGATAAAAATGAGTGAAAGGGGGAGCTTTTAAGCAGTCTTTCTCTTGGTAAATAGCAGGGTCTTTGGGAGTAATAATGGAACAGCAGTGAAGATTAACTTAAAGAGAAAAGAACATCATCAGACTTCAAAAGATGATAGATTTTCAAAGGAAACTATCTTTTGAAGGCTTTAAAAGAGATATAGCCACCGTTTGATATGAAAATTTTTTATAGGTGGCTAACAACGGCTCCAACATGGGATCTTAGCTCCTTGGAGGTTTCAAGAACCTCAGAACAACATTCTATGGATATATATCAGTGGCTTTATACCTTGAAAACCTTGTTATCTTCTTTGATCAGCTGCTTAAAAGATGATTAGAACATTTAATATCAGTAGAATGATTCTTCCCCAAACAACTACCTACACAACCTACTTCCTATCATTTTTTCCTCAGAAGGTGCATTTGGACTTGCAAACCTTTTCATCAATATCTTATTCTTTTATTGAAAACAAGAAACTAATCTAAGTCTACTCTTATTCCTCCATGAGTTCAGATTAAGCAGTTGAACTCATAAGTTTCTCTACCTAACTACTATCTGTTAGGATTAGATTGTCTAACAGATTTTTATTCTCTATTTTATAAAATAGAAATTGAAAAGCAGTCAAGTCAGGATTAAGCAGTCTAACTTGTTGATGATCTATGGCATAAAAACAAGTTTCCCATAGAGTTTTATTTGTAGAAAATCAAAGAAAAATGGTGAAGGCTTAAGATCTGAGAACTAAAACATCCTTCATTATTTCTTCAGGTCTGTTTTGCATTTGTTCGAGTTGTCTTTCTTTATTTCCTGGTTCAAGTTTTGGCCATATCAGAACTAGTTTGTTTTCTATCTTTGGCTCAAGATTTGATCCAATTAGAGCCATTCTTCTTTTGAGATTCATAGGTTTAGTTTTGAGCTTGTTTGAACCTTTATTTTTCTATCATAATCTACCTTATTGATAAGCCAAGATTAAGCAGTTTGGCTGATCTAACTCACTAACCTATCAGTAGTATGACTAACTAGAAATGTGTTTTTAGGAGTGGCATTTAAGCTTTCACACTTTTAGATTTTGTTTCTCTTTTTGGTATGGGGTTGTACCTTTCTTGTTTTATTTCTACCTTTTTTGTTTTCTATTGTTTTTGTATTTTTATTTTTCTAACTTTGAATGCAATGATGGTTATGATATTTATAATAAGGAAAAAATAAAAAATTCAAACTAGTATAGTTAAGAAAAATAATGTTTGAGCATCCTGCCATTGACAGGACCTCCAAAAAGTTCAGTTCCATTCAGCTCCTGCAAGAAATAAGCATTGTTACTAGCAGTATACTGAATGAGATAAGGGCCTAGCCATAAGTTATCAAATTTTCCATGTTTTCCCTTATCTTCTCTCCTATAATCCCACTTCAAAACTTTGTCACCAATGCTAAAATCACTGGCCTTTGTCCTCTTAACAAACAGTTTCTTGATATTTTCTTGCTTGAGTAGTGCTCTGTTATAGACTTCCTCTCTGATTTGTTGAAGATGTATAGTCTGAATGATTCTTCTTGTCATATGATTTTCCTTATACTGTACTTCTTGGATCAGCTTCATGACTGGAACTCCTAGACTGGTTGGAAAAATTGCATCTGCTCCATAAACTAGTTGGTAGGGTGACATTCCAATTGATTTCTTAAGTGTTAATCTGTCAGCCCAAAGTGCATGTACTAGCTTTGTGTGCCATTATTGCTTATTGTCTTTCAACAACTTTTTGATCATATTCACCAAAATTTTATTTGAGGATTCTTCTAACCCATTACCTTGAGGGTAATAAGCAATAGAATGACCCAATGTAATATGATATTTGTGACAGTATTCAACCATATTTTTGGATCCAAATGCAACAGCATTGTCAGTGATAATATTCTTAGGGCAGCCAAATCTAGATAGGATATGATTTTCAAGGAATTTTATGATAACAGTGTCAGTGGCTTGCCTAGAAGAGATGGCTTCTATCCATTTGGTAAAAAATTATGTTGTAGTGAGTATACATCTATGTTGGTTAGAAGAGGTAGGATGGATTTCCCCAATGAAGTCTAGACCCCACTGTTGAAAAGGGGCTTCAACAGTGATTGGATACAAGGGTAAGGGAAGTAGTTTTCTTTTGCCTTCAAAGAGTTGGCATTTGTGACAGGCAATAATCATTTTATGGACATCTTGAAAGAGGGTGGGCCAATAGTAACCAGCTCTAAGTATTTTATTGAATTTTTTTTTCCAATAGAGGTGGCCTCCACATTCTCCTTCATTCAATTCCTTCTTGATCTTATTTGCATCATTCTCAGGCAAATATTTAAAAAATAATCCACTAGCATTTTTCCAATATAGAAATTTATTCAAAATGCAGTAGTTAACAGCTTTCAACTTTAAAAACCTTGCCTTGGTTTTAGACAAACTAGGAGGTGTATTCAAATTGAGAAAAACATACAAAATATCAGCATACCAAGATGAAAATAGAAAATGATCTTCAATAATGGGAGTTGACAACTCCTCATGTTCATCTAATGCATCTATCATGTTTATATCAAGAACTTCAAAATTAGACCCAGCCATCAATCTTGCCAGTCCTTGGCCTTTTATGAGCTTAGTGGGCTTGATTTCTAAATCATATTCAAGTATCACATCAATCCACTTTCCTCTTTTGCCATCTGGGTCCTGGGTTAAAATTTCTTTTACAACTAAACTTAGCACAAATGCAATTATATGGGAATGTAAAATGTAAAATTTGAAGTCTTTTAAGGCTTTGACTAAGGAAAAGGCTTGTTTTTACATGATATTGTACTTCAGAGGTGCATCTATTAATGCCTTACTAAGGAATGAAATTGGATGCTCTTGTCCCTTCAAGTTTTTCTGTAATAGGAAAGCAGCCACTGTGTGTTCGGATGCAAATGAAAAAATAAAAAAATCTTTTGTAAAATCAAGACTAATGAGAACTGGTGTTTTGGTTAATGCTTGTTTTACTAGCTCAAATGATTTATTTGCTTCTAAGGTCCATTTAACTCCTTCTTCCTTTTCATCATGTTTGTTATGTGTCTGAGGAGTTCAACTAGATTGGGTATGAAACTTCTCAAGAAATTAATCTTCCCAATGAAAGATTGAAGTTCCTTGATGTTTCTAGGGTGGTTGATTTGCAATATACCATCAATCCTTTTTGGGTCTATCTTTATCCCTTGTTTTGATATGATGTGTCCAAGAAGTTCTTCTTGGAGACCAAACATTTTTTCTTTGGATTTAAAGATAACCCAAATTTTTTGCATTTCTCAAAGACTTTTCTCAAATGCTCTAGGTGTTCTTCATATGTTTTGGAAAAAATAGTGATATCATCAAGGTAAATAATGATGAAGAAGGCTATTTATTTTGAGAATGCAATATCCATGGCTCTCTGGAATGTGGTACCAACGTTCATTAAACCAAAGGGAATTTTCACATATATGAAAGTACCCCATGGTGTAGTGAAGGCTATTTTGATTTGATCATCAGGATGTACTAGAACTTGATTGTAACCTGAGAAGCCATCTAACAAAGAAATCCTTTTAGAACCGACTACCTTTTTTAAAATGTGATCCATCTTGGGTAAAGGGTAGTTGTCCTTTAATGAGGCTTTGTTTAAATCTCTAAAATCAATACAAAGCCTAATTTCTCCTGTCTTTTTTCTGACTGACACAAGATTAGACACCCAATCTGAATATCTAACAGGGACTATAATTCCAACATCATACATCTTCTTAATTTCTTTTTCTACCAAGGGTAATTGAACAGGGTTTATCCTGTGCAATTTTTGTTTATAGGGCTTATGATTTTCCTTGAGGGGTATCTTATGCTGAATTATATCTATGTCAAAAGATTTTAGATCCTCATAACTCCATGCAAATACATTAGAAAATTCTTTAAATAGCTAAATATATTTCATTTTGATGTGAGCTAGTAATGTTTTAGACAGCTTGATCATTTTTGGTTCTTGTTTACTGCCAGTTTCGGTTTTGTGGCAACATCATTGAAATCAAAAAATTATTCTAATGGGACCAATCATTTTGGAAAGCTTTGAGTGTTAGATTGCAACATTTCTAAGTTTTCTTCTTCTAAATCTGCACTAATTTCTGTGACATGTTCAATTTCATTAGCTAACGGATTTACATCAGCACTATCTAGAGACTTTTCTTCTTTATCAAGCAGATTTTCTTCAATAGGACAGTCATTTTCATACTGTGAATCTAAACTTGGTAGCTCAAATTCATTTCTGGACTGTAGGAAGTCTTCTATTTGTTTATCTCCTTCAAACACTTGCTAGTATTTTTCATTGTCTGGGACATCTGGTCTAAATTGATTTGGGTGGTGCATTGTTTGGTTCCATAAGGTCTTAAACATGTTCTAGCAGCAAAGGCTAAACCATTGGCAAGGAAATTTTGGTTTCTTGGGACAAATAAAAGTTGGAATTCATCAAATATTTTCAATAAGTCTAGGACATTATCTCTATAGGCTTCAAGTCTGGGGTGTTTGGTCCTATATTCCCCATTTACTTGCTTAACAATCAATTCTGAATCCCCCTGAACCTTTATACTTTTGGCCCCTAATTTTTTCAATAAGTGTAGGCCTAAAAGGAGGGCTTCGTACTCAGCTATGTTATTTGAACATGGAAAACTTAACATGTAGGAGTTCCCTTCAGTATCATTGTTTCCAGTATTGTGTATGCATATGCCTGCCCTGTCATTATTCTTAGTGCAAGACTCATCAAAATTCATACTCCAAAGAGGACTAGTTTCGGATTGACTAGTTTGATCACTATCCTCTTTATTTCTTGTGCTTTTATATTGCTCTTGTAAACCATCACTATGTTGAATTTGGTTTAGTTACTCGTGTTCTTCATTATGTTGAGGACTCTTCTCTTGACTCTCAAAGTTGACAGCTAATGGATGACTATTCTGTAGTCCTAGAACTGTGATTTGTTTGCAGTGATTTTATGTTTTGTTTTCCTCCTGTTCTGTGTCTACCACCATGTTACGGTGAGGGATGGCTACTAGTCAGTTAATTTTTCTTCCTTATCAAATGATTCATGATTGAAGAGAATAAATGAGTCAAGGTTTGTATGCACAAAATAAAGAGGAGATTTTTTTGGTCTCTCTTGGCTACTGACAATGTACTGCATATGAGATTCCCTATAAAGTCTTCTGGTTTGGTTAAAAACAAGGATGGTAGCATATGTCATATCCATTTTCATGGTTCCTTGTAACTTAGCTCTCCAATATCTTGATAAAAGCATACCATATTTGGGGGGTACATCAACCACTACAATATCCATCACTAAACACTTGGCTAGTATCTGTGCTAAGTTAACATAGAGGTCTTTTATCAAACTTAAACATTTCACTCTACTAGATTCAAAGGAGTATAGATCTTTGTATGGTCTGGTGATTTCAAGGCCCATACTCTCCATTACTACTTTGGGCATTAAATTATGAGAGGCCCCTGAGTCATGCATAGCATTATGTAAAATTTTGTCATGGATTTTCAAACTAAAATAAAAAGGAGGAACTGGCCCTTCTTGGTATCTTCCCTCAATCTTAGGACCAAATAAGAGCTCTGGTTGGTCATCATTGAGGTTAACAGTGTCATTATTTTCTGCTATGTTGAAAGCCTCAAAAATTTGTGATATATATACATCTTGGGTGACTAATTCAGTAAGGGGAACAGAGATTTTGATTTTGGCAATTTCTTGTTCCAAACTAAAAGGAAGCTAACTTTTTACAATGTTTGTTTCAGCCTTGTTAGTCACTACTTTATGAACAACATCATTTTTCTAATTTCGTCTATTTACATTGGTAAAAATTGTTTTAATAGGAGCACTAGCTGAAGTACTAACGCTGCTAATGTCTGCACTCTATCTTTTATTGATTTGAGCACGCATTTCTCTTTGCTTTGATTAGAATTTACAGCCACTGTTTTGTCCTTTTGTTTAATAGTTTTTGGTTTATTCAGAGGGATGTTCTTATAGAGTTTACAAATGTGTTATTCCTGGGATTTTCCTGAGTATTTTTACTCCTAAGGTCATATTCTTTTGAAGTTTCAATGATGACATTTTCCAGCTCTTGATAATAAATTTCATCCTCTGCTCTTCCATCATCATAGGGTGTATATAAGCCTTGTTTCCTATTGTGAGGAGTATCAAAGTTATCATTATCTACTCCCAACATGTTTATATCATATTTATTTGTTTCTTCATTTGTTTCTTCAACCTCACTTACATAGTTTTGATGAAAAGGAGGAATAATTTGTTGATCTTCCTCTCTTTGTCTGTTTTGAGGTTGGTTTCTCCTAAAATTCTGATTTTGATTTTGATTTCTGTTTTGAGGCGCTGATTGGTTTTCTCTAAATTTTTCTCTCTTTATTATGCTCATCTCCTTTATCATCTTGCCATCATATTTTCCATTTTCGAGTTAGATGCAAAGGGAGAAAATTCCTCCCTAAATGATACTTTCCTTTCATTCTTCATCCTCACTCTTTTCTCTATTATATTTACCTCCACAGCAAGAGCTCCCTTTTGCATGTTTTCCAAGGTTAAGGGGTCTCTTTCTCTCAGCTGGTAGGCCATCTCAACATCCAAGCCTTCAGTATATTTCACTAAGGCCATGCCTAGGGGAGGTTTCATGTTAGGTGGAAGAGCATTGTAAACACTATTAAACCTAGTGGAGTAGTCATGAACACTCTCCCCTTGATTTTTTTTTATTTTTTCATACTCTGCTAATATTTGGAGAGGGTTATTTTTTATTTCCCATCTATTTATGAATGTTTGATATAAATAAGGGAGATCATGGATGCTGTTAGGAGTTAAGCTCTTAAACCATTTTTTTACTTCTCCTCCTAAAATTTGAGCAAATATTCTCATTATAATAGTCTCTTCTTCTATCTCCATGTACTCAAAGGCATCATTTATTTTAGTTACGTGATGTTGGGCAGTATTAGGTTCACTTTCAGTGAAATGAGGGATTTTGGATTGGTAATCATTTGGTAAGGGAACCATGGGTTGTGGTAACACTAGTGGAGCATACCATACTGCCATGGTTGGAAGGAAAGGTGGATTTACAAGGGGTGGATTGACAATAGGGAAAGTGGGCTGGAATGGATTTTTTTGGACAGTGGTGGTATGGATTACAGAAGTGGATGGACCAACAAGATATTTTTGAGCAGATCTAGGATGAGGGAAACCGAAATTATGAAGGAAATCCAAATCAGGTGGTGTAGTTTCTTTGCTACTAGGAAGTTCACCTTTATCTTCAGATGAAGATGAAAGCTCAAAATATATCTGATCTATATCACCAAATGACCTAGTTTAGAATGGGTTTCTTCAGTCATGTTGTGAATCTTGTAGAGCTGTAAGATTTTCAGGAACAGAATTGGCTCTTTGGACTGGTCTGACAACAGTTGAAGCTTGAGCCTTAGGAGACTTCCTAAGTATGCTTTCGGGATTATCAAATATCTTAGGAGGATTTGGGTCAGGATGGTTCCTAGTATGAACTCTTCTGTAAGCCACTATGTTATGTTTTCAGACCCAACAACAAGAAAATTTTAGCCAAATATGACAATTTTTAAGAGGCTAACTGATCTTTTAGCAAGGAAAATTTACTCCTTAAAGCCTTCTTAACTGATTTTGAATGATTTTTATGATAAAGGGTTTCCTAGTGGAGTCTTTAGGTCTTTTTAGGATTGTGGAGTCACCAGGTGGAAATTTGTAGCTTTAGAAGGTAAAATATTTTATGGTCCACCACCATTAATAGGTTCGAATACTAAAGAACATCAGCAGGTCTACTAACCTTCAGTGGAGTCACCAGATGAAGAGTTTTTACTAGGCATCATGGTTTTGCAAGTTTTTCACCATCAACAATCAAAATCACTCTAGGCAGACACTTGGTTCATTGTTGAAAATGGGATTATCTGAGTTGTGAAGTTATCTATTACTTCAGAAAGTGCCCAGTATGGTCGCCAGAAATGTTAGGTCTCTGTAATTTAGCAGAGTGACAAGACTAAACGCTGTAGAGACAACATCAAAAACCACTTTGGGATTCTAGGATCTAGCCCTCCTGAATCCAGAGAGGGATCTCTCTATAAGTGCAAAGATGGATTTATATTTAAGGCTTTTGGTATGATATTAGGCTAGTTATTAAGAACAAGGGTTTTTTGTTTGTTTTGGATGGTCGGGTATGATATTTAATTGGATGGAATATCACAAAATGAAATAGTTTCAAAGGGTGAGGATGCAAGTATATTGAGAAGCTTTCAGCATATACGATTAGTGTGAAGCATATTTAATCCATTGGGCTATGGAGTCATAAAAGGGTTTATTTGTACATCAATTTCAAGAGTGATCCAAGGGGCAATTCATCTACATCAAAAGATCCTTTAGATTAAATGATGGATCGGAACATTAAAAGTGTTGAGAAAGTGGAAAAAGCCAATAATTTCAACAAGGAATTTATCAACTTTCCAGACAAGAAAAGCTTTTTTAAGCAACTGTTTGAAACCAACCAAAGACAAGGCTAACCATAAAACTTCTTTGGACAAGCTTGTATTAAATATAACTTATCAGATAACAATCCAGTAATCTCACCAAACTACTTTCAGAAGGGATGAAAATAGATAAGAAAACAAAGTGCAGCTAAGACTAGGTCAGATGTATTACAATCATGATCTACTTTCACATACTCTTTGGGAAACTTTCAAACAACCTTTGGAGAAAGAACTAGAAGGCAAGGAAAACCATAAAATTTTCTAGTTTAACTCTACTTAACATTTACTGAAAATATCATTCAAGAACTTCCTTTCAAGTTTTTCACATCAAGACTTGGACTAACCAACATTCCTTGATAATTTTTTCACTTAATTTAATTCATTCCTAAATATAACAATTAGCAGAAAGCATAGAGACAAATCTTATCAATGAGAGTAGGATACTTTTGACAGTAAATCCTAGCTCTATAATTGTTGTTCTTTATCAGAGAAAAGTGAACAAAATGGCATACATGTAAAGAAAACAAATAAAATTGAGAGGTACTTCACTAATCATATAGACCAGGATCCCAAGAATCATCTTGTATATTGATGTCAATCCAGTTACATACTTCAAGTCCAATGTTTCATCATAGCTACATACATCTCTTCTTAGCCTATATTCTTCAATAACTTAACAGAGCTTCAGAGCTTCAGAACTTATTTACATTCAACAGTAATTCGATACGACAAGTATTACATCAACAGTCCAACAACCAACAATCTCTCATCTTCTAAGGAAGTATTTATAGAAGAAAGAGGAGGTGGACTGAAACAAAATATCTCTAGGTCCAATTAATACAATTTAATGCTTCTTGGCCTTTGAGGGGCTCAATAGAGAAGTTTTATAATATTTACTCTGTATTAATTGGTTTTCATTAAGTATTTGGTTGTTTAGCAGATTTTATTGACTTTAAACTCTTTTAGGCAAGGTTTGCAATAACTCTGGCCGCTTTTAAAAAAAATATCACTGATAAGGCAATAACTATGACTTTTTTGATTGCTTTGAGGTTACAGGTGGCTTTTGGTAGCTGGAGAGGATTCAATTTCCCTCTGATGTGGCAGTGGAGGCTTCTCGGGCTGATAGATCTGCTTGTTTTTCCCTAAAACACTATTAATTTGCTTTGATCTTGTGTTTTAGGCTTAATTAGGCCTAATTTCTGTCTTCTGGTCTTCATATTGTATTTAACTATGTGGATTAGGCCTTTGATAGTCAAATTTATGCCTTAATCTCTCAAAACTGTGTTTAAAATCTTTAAACATTGATTTCTGCTTTGATCTCACCCTTTGACACTGATACTCTCTGTATAATTAAGGTTCACAGTGTTTTTGTTGTTTTTGCAGGTGCGTAGATGGTTTTATAATGTTATCAGTGCTCATGAGGCACGGATAAATCATAGGTCGAACCCTGAAAATTTTCTTTCTTCATTGATATTGGCCTGAGGGATCGTCATCCCCGGCTCTTGATTTCATTTAAAAAACTGTGGAAAAGCCTTAAAACATACAAAAAATGAACAAAATTAAGAAAACCCAGTGAAAATAGGTCAGAGGTTGTTTTGGAGGTGAGAATAAATCATCGTCGTCGATCCAGATCAATCGACGATCAAGATTGTTTGATGAACTTCAATGGGGAGGCGGTCAGATGGATGAGGGTCTGATTAAGTCTGGGTCGTTGATCTAGGTTGATCAACGGCTGATATCAATCAGGGGGTTTATAATGTGGATGGGGTAACACTATAATTAAATGGAATAAAATATATAAAAAAAGGGGAAAGACGTTTGGTGGAAGAAAAATGGGGTTGAAATGAAGTTTGGACGCAGGATGAATGAGAGTCGTTGATCTAGAATGATCTATTGTCAGGATTCTTTGAAAAGGGTGTTTGGGAGTAGAGGAGATAGGTGATGGCTTGGTGGGGAAATTGCAGAAGAGCCGTCTAATTCTGATAATCAACGACCAGGATTAAAAACTAAAAGGACAATGTTGTAGGGAAGGGTGGTTTGGTGGAAAAACAGAGTGGTTTTCGCATAGCTCTGAGGCAGTTTTCAAATTTATCCAAAAAAAACGCGATATCATTCATTGCTTAACAACTGTCTTTTTAATACTGCCCATTTCACGTAATTTTTTTGCATTAACTTTTAGGCGCAAAATTACGCGATATGGAGTTTCAGCCACGGATGAGGGGCAGCAGATTCGACGGTGTGGATTGCACGCGATGGATAGCAAGATGCAAGGGCAGAAAAGGTGGGTAGAGTCAGTGGCGGTTTAGATCTTGACCATCGGATCATGGGAATAGATGGTCGAGATCTATCGATGGGGGATAAATGAAAAGGGTGGGGTTTGAAAAGCGAAAGCAATGTGGACCATCCGATTGGAGAAGATCAATGGTGGAGATCTGATCACAGGATCACAATCGGCGGGAGGAGAAGGCAAAGTGATAATGTAATGCGCTGATGCGATTGAGCATGGGCCGTTAGATCTAGGAGAGATCAAAGATTAGGATTTAATCGCATTGAAGAAAAGGAAAGGGGCCAAAATACTAAGGCTTTTGATTTTACGATGCGCGATTAAGCACTGACCGTTGGATTAGTTTCGGAGATCAACGGTGGAGATTTAATCGGCGGGTGTGAAGGCAAAGGACTTATGATGGAGCGCGATTTAATCTGAGCCGCTGGTTCTTGTGGATTCAACGGCTGAGATCTCATTAGGGCATCGAAATCGGCAGAGGTCAAAGGAACAGGATAAGGGTTTTGTGATTGTCGATTTTGCGATGGAGCGAGAGACGTCGATCTAAAAACTAGATCTACGGTGGAGATTTAATCATGAAGGCAAAAGGCGGAACGACGGGTTTGGAGAATGGAGCGATATGGACCGTTGGATCTAGGTGGAGTATATTAGATCAACGGTGGAGAAACAATCTCGAGATCACATCGGAGAAAATGAAATGAACCAAGAAAAGGGTCAAATGAACATTTACGATGCAATTTTAAACTTGTGATGCGATTTAGTTTTGTGATGTGATGAGCCGATGGCCATTGATCTGCATAGATCGATGGCCCAGATTTATTTAAACCTTTCTTCGGGTTTTATAAAAAAAAAGAAGGGAAAATGTTGAGGAAAGGTGTTTTATAGTGTTTTAGAGCTCGATTGCGGGGCTATGGTTTTGTGAAGAAGGCGAGGGGATTGGTGGTTTTTAAAAGAAAAGGGCTTAATCACATTGGAGTTTTTGAAAGTAAAAGGTAACAAGGAAAATAGAAAAACCCGATTGCAATTGCGTGATGGGGGTTTAACTCTGAGTTACAACTCCGGGTCTTATGCGGAGAAAAGGAGTTGGGGCTAAGGCTAAAGGGGCTTAAGGCGTTAATAGAAAAATGGGTTTTTTAGGCCAAAATGAAGGTTTTTCAAGGCTTTTTTGTCTTTTGGTAGAAGGGGAAAAAGGGGTTTTTAAACCTACAAAAGGAATTTTCACAAGTTTAAATGGATTTTGGAGGTTTTTAAAGGGGAATGGGGGTTTAAAAGGTGAAAAGAAATTTTGATGAAAAAAGGATAAAAATGAGTGAAAGGGGGAGTTTTTGAGCAGTCTTTCTCTTGTTAAACAACAAGGTCTTTGGGAGTAATAATGGAACAGTAGTGAAGATTAACTTAAAGAGAAAAGAACATCATCAGACTTCAAAAGATGATATATTTTCAAAGGAAACTATCTTTTGAAGGCTTTAAAAGAGATATAGCCACCGTTTGATATGACAAATTTTTATAGGTGGCTAACAGCGGCTCCAACTTGGGATGGCAGCTCCTTGGAGGTGTCAAGAACCTAAACACAACATTCTATGGATATTTATCAGTGGCTTTGTACCTTGAAAACCTTGTTATCTTCTTTGATCAGTTGCTTAAAAGATGATTGGAACATTTGATATCAGTAGAATGATTCTTCCCCAAACAACTACCTACACAACCTACTTCCTAACATTTTTTCTTCAGAAGGTGCATTCGGAATTTCAAACCTTTGCATCAATATCTTATTCTCTTATTGAAAACAAGAAACTAATCTAAGTCTACTCTTATTCCTCCATGAGTTCAGATTAAGTAGCTGAACTCATAAGTTTCTCTACCTAACTACTATATGTTAGGATTAGACTGTCTAACAGATTTTTATTCTCTATTTTCTAAAACGGAAATTGAAAAGCAGTCAAGTCAGGATTAAGCAGTCTAACTTGCTGCTGATCTATGGCATAAAACCAAGCTGCACATAGAATTTTATTTGCAGAAAATTAAAGCAAAATGGTGAGGGCTTAAGATCTGAGATCTAAAACATCCTTCATTATTTCTTCAGCTTTGTTTTGCATTTGTTTGATTTGTATTTCTTTCTTTCGTGGTCCAAGTTTTGGGCATATCAAAACCAATTTGTTTTCTATATTTGGCTCAAGATTTGATCCAATTAGAGCCATTATTCTTTTGAGATTCATAGGATCAGTTTTGAGCTTGTTTGAAACTTTGTTTTTCTATCCTAATCTACCTTACTGATAATCCAATATTAAGCTGGTTGTTTGATCTAATTCACTAACCTATCAGTATTAAATTTAAAACTAATTAGTCATGAATACACTGTATGCATAATTAGAAGTGTGTTTTTAGGAGTGTCATTTAAGCTTGCACACTTTCAGATTTTGTTTCTCTTTTTGGTATGGGGTTGTACCTTTCTTGTTTTATTTCTTCCCTCTTTTATTTTCTATTGTTTTTGTATTTTTATTTTTCTAAATTTGAATGCAATGATGGATATGATATTTATAATGAGGAAAAAATAAAAAGCTTCAAACTGGTATAGTTAAAAAAAATAATGTTTGAGCATCCTGCCATTGACAGGACCTCCAAAAAGTTCATTTCCATTCAACTTCTGCAAGAAATAAGCATTGTTACCAGTAGTAGATTGAATGAGATAAGGTCCTAGCCATAAGTTATCAAATTTTCCATGTTTTCCCTTATCTTCTCTCCTAGAATCCCACTTCAAAACTTTGTCACCAATGCCAAAATCAATCGCCTTTGTCCTCTTATCAAACAGTTTCTTGATATTTTCTTGCTTGAGTAGTACTCTATTATAGACTTCCTCTCAGGTTTGTTGAAGATGTATAGTCTGATTTATTCTTCTTGTCATATCATTTTCCTCAGACTGTACTTCTTGGATTAGCTTCATTACTGGCACTCCTAGATAGGTTGGAAAAATTGCATCTGCTCCATAAACTAGTTGGTAGGGTGACATTCCAATTGATTTCTTAAGTGTTAATCTGTCAGCCCAAAGTGCATGAACTAGCTTTGTGTGCTATGATTGCTTATTGTCTTCCAACAACTTTTTGATCATATTCACCAAACTTTTATTTGAGGATTCTGCTAGCCCATTACCTTGAGGGTAATAAGTAGTAGAATGACCTGATGTAATCTGATATTTGTGACAGAATTCAACCATATTTTTGGATCCAAGTACAGCAGAATCGTTAGTGATAATCTTCTTAGGGTAGCCAAATCTAGATAAGATATGATTTTGAAAGAACTTTATGATAATAGTGTCAGTGGATTTCCTAGAAGGGATGGCTTCTATCCATTTGGTAAAAAAATTTGTTGCAGTGAGTATCCATCTATGTGGGTTAGAAGAGGCTGAATGGATTTCCCCAATGAAGTCTAGACCCCACTGTTGAAAAGGGGCTTCAACAGTGATTGGATGCAAGGGTAAGGGAAGCAGTTTTCTTTTTCCTTCAAAGAGTTGGCATTTGTGATAGGCAATAATCATTTTATGGAAATCTTGAGAGAGGGTGGGCCAATAGTAACCAAATCTAAGTATTTTATTGGCAATTGTTTTCTAATAGAGGTGGCCTCCATATTCTCCTTCATGCAATTCATGTTTGATCTTATCTGCATCATTCTCAGGAAAACATTTAAGAAATAATCCACTAGCATTTTTCCAATATAGAAATTTATCCAAAATGCAGTAGTTAACAGCTTTCAATTTTAAAAACCTTGCCTTGGTTTTAGAAAAACCCGGAGGTGTATTCAAATTGAAGAAAACTTATAAAATATCAGCATACCAAGATGAAAATAGAAAATGATCTTCAATAATGGGAGTTGACAACTCCTCCTGTTCATCTAATGCATATATCATGTTTATATCAAGAACTTCAAAATTAGACTCAGCCATCAATCTTGCTAGTCCTTGTCCTTTTATGAGCTTAGTGGGCTTGATTTCTAAATCATATTCAAGTATCACATCAATCCACTTTCCTCTTTTTCCATCTAGGTCCTAGGTTAAAATGTCTTTTACAGCTGAACTTGACACAAATGCAATTATATGGGAATGTAAAATGTAAACTCTGAAGTCTTTTAAGGCTTTGACTAAGGCAAAGGCTTGTTTTTCCATGATATTATACTTCAGAGGTGCATCTCTTAATGCCTTACTAAGGAATGCAATTGACTGCTCTTGTCCCTTCAAGATTTTCTGTAATAGGACAGCAGCCACTGTGTGTTCAGATGCAAATGAAAAAATGAAAAAAATATTTTGTAAAATCAAGACTAATGAGAACTGGTGTTTTGGTTAATGCTTGTTTTACCAGCTCAAATTATTTATTTGCTTCTAAGGTCCATTTAACTCCTTCTTCCTTTTTCAACATGTTTGTTATGTGTCTGAGGAGTTCAGCTAGATTGGGTATGAACTTTCTCAAGAAATTAATCTTCCCAATGA
Organism: Pinus albicaulis; assembly: GCA_034641835.2. NCBI lineage: Eukaryota > Viridiplantae > Streptophyta > Pinopsida > Pinales > Pinaceae > Pinus > Pinus albicaulis. The sequence goes on along the minus strand of CM076578.1, from coordinate 983,850,733 downwards.
AAGATTGAAGTTCCTTGATGTTTCTAGGATGGTTGATTTGCAATATACCATCAATCCTTTTTGGTTCTATCTTTATCCCTTCTTCTGATATGATGTGTCCAAGAATTTCTTCTTGGAGACCAAACATTTTTTCTTTGGATTTAAAGATAACCCAAATTTTTTGCATTTCTCAAAGAATTTTATCAAATGCTCTAGGTGTTCTTCATCTGTTTTGGAAAAAACATTGATATCATCAAGGTAAATAATGATGAAGAAGCCTAGTTATTTTGAGAATGCAATATCCATGGCTCTCTAGAAAGTGGCACCAGCGTTCATTAAACAAAAGGGAATTTTCACATACATGAAAGTACCCCATGGTGTAGTGAAGGTTGTTTTGATTTGATCATCAGGATGTACTAGAACTTGATTGTAACCTTAGAAGCCATCTAACAAAGAAATCCTTTTAGAACCAACTACCATTTGTAAAATGTGATCCATTTTGGGTAAAGGCTAGTTGTCCTTCAATGAGGTTTTGTTTAAATCTCTAAAATCAATACAAAGCCTAATTTCTCCTGTCTTTTTTTTGACTGACACAAGATTAGACACCCAATTTGAATATCTAATAGGGACTATAATTCCAACATCATACATCTTCTTAATTTCTTTTTCTACCAAGGGTAATTGAATAGGGTTTATCCTGCGTAATTTTTGTTTATAGGGCTTCTGATTTTCCTTGAGGGGTATCTTATGCTGAATTATCTTTGTGTCAAAAGATTTTAGATCCTCATAACTCCATGCAAATACATTAGAAAATTCTTTAAACAACTCAATATATTTCAATTTGATGTGAGCTGGCAATGTTTTAGACAGCTTGATCATTTTTGGTTCTTGTTTATTGCCTATGTTACACTCTTCTACTTCGTTTTCAACAGGCTCCAGTTTTGGTTTTTTGGAAACATCATTGAAATCAAACAATTATTATAATGGGACCAATCCTTTTGGAAAGATTTGAGTGTTAGATTGCAACATTTCTATGTTTTCTTCTTCTAAATCTGCACTAATTTCTGTGACATGTTCAAGTTCATTAGCTAACAGATTTATATCAGCAATCTATGGAGAATTTTCTTCTTTATCAAGCAGATTTTCTTCAATAGGACAATCATTTTCATAATATTCAAAGCATATAACTATAATAACTATTGAGCCCCAAAGATGTCCTTTTCTTTCACCAAATTTCACTTCATTTCCTTTGTCCTTTATCAATTATAGGCTTAAAAGATCAAGAGGATTGATTAAAGTCACTTTAAGAATGCATACAATAACTAACTTACTAAAATTTTGTGGTCTTGTTGTTGTAGTAATTTTTGACTAGACGTAGCTACAGAATGCAGTCATTCTGTAGCTAGTCACCTATTCCGCAACTATCTTCATGTTCACACAGGTTACAGGTGTCACTTAAAGGAATAATGCATATGGTTGAATTCCAGAACTCACCTACATCATTCCTTGCCCTCTACGAAGTCTGAGTAAAAAGTAGATACCTACCAGGACAAGGACTCTACAGATGTCTTCAACAAAGTACGAGGCCTCCACAAGAGTTATAGTTTTATTTTAATTGAAAAAGACACTTATCCCTAATTCTTCTCCAGGGTAGTTATGTATTTCTCTTTTAAGAATAACTTGGGAAACCGAGAGACAGTTAGTTAGTTGATGTTTTATTGTTAAGTTGTCCAAGACCGTAATACTCTGTTTTTGAAGCGTTTTCCTTTAATGAAAGAAGAAAAACTTTAATACATGATCTGAAGCAATATTGAAGAGATTCGTGTGCTAATCTGGTGGTAGAGGGCCCCTACTGCCCGAGAGGCTCTGTGCATATTGTTTAGATAAGTAACTTTAGCTCTGTTTTGTTCCTAATTTACGCAGTTTTCTGAAATTTATGTTTTATGCTCACTTACATTGAATGTTACAGTTATTCTTGTTCTTATGAATTGTTCCAAAATATCACTAACACTGAATGAGATAGAACTGTAGTATTTCAGAGATTAATTTCATTTTAGTTCAGCTGTAGTATTTCGGAGGTTAATTGCATATTAGTTCGGTTTTGTTTAATGTATTTTAAGTTTTCTTAGCTAGTTGTATTCTAGTTCTGTTACATTAGACTTAAAGACCTTCATTATTTACAAATTTCTCTTGTTCTTAATCTCTACTAATACATCATTATCATAGGAACAAGAATTGGTAATGTCATTTTGAAGTCTTGACTATTCTGCAATTTCTCATAATTTTACAAACTTGCCTTTTTCCAAAACTATTCCAAAATATTTCTAACCCTTGAATGAGGTTTAATAGTGACATTTTGAGTTACAGAATGGATTAATTTTAGTGTCATAAGTTAATTTAGAGTAGGGTTCCTTACTATGTTGCAGATAATATTTTCCAAATGTGTTCCAACAAATTTCTAACCATGGATGAGATTTTCTCTGTGATATTGTAAGTTGTTGTTTACTTAGAATAGCCTCATTTCATTAAACTTATCCTTTTCTCAAGTTGTTCCAACATACTTCTAATTAAATGAATTGGACTGAGTTCATGTTATGATTTATTTTTCTTGTCAAGTTTTGCAATCTGTGAATTAGCATTTTTTGTTCTTAGGTGCTATACATAGTTTAGAATAGATTTTGCTCTGTTTTAGTGTGACCAATAAATTCCCTTTGCCAACAACTTAGTTCTTTTCCTCTTAGCATAAAAACACAAAACCAAAAAAAATAAACACAACGAAGTAGGAAGAAGATACCTAGGCACATATAGTGCACTTCACTTCAACAGTTTACTAGCCCTGGTTGACAATTTATGACATCAATTTAGGAACACTAAGTTGAGAAGACAATAACATACAACGTAATTCAAAGCATATAACAACATACAACGACAACATACAACGTAATATTCAAAGCATATAACTATATATCAGTCAGAGAAGATATAATTCGTTGCATTACATAAAAGAGTGAACACACAAATGGAACCAAAATCAGAGTCACTTATATTATAGATGACAAAAGGAAGATTACAACCAAGTGCTATGATGCTATGATCTTCCTTCAGCAGGGCTGTTTGGGCTTCAAAATGTCATACAAATATCACTCATTATCATATATTTTTCACCTATGCTTCCATTATATCACTCATTATTCACCACCATGTCACTTCATTTTCCCTATTGTTCACCATTAATGGGTCTCATTTATATCTTCCAAATATTATTTATTTTTAAGCATTTTTAAGAAAAATTCTTGATTAAATATTAGAAAATAATATATTTTACTTCATATATGGAAAGTGGATTGCTTTTGTGACATGTGTAGGTGCCAAGGAAGCTTCCAAGACACCTTTATGTGGCCTTGAATGATCAAATTCGAATTTGATAAGATAAACCTCATGGAGCAGTTCAAGGACAAAAGCGAGTTATGTGTCTAGATGGTTGAGAGATGTATGGAACTAAAGAGAGATTAGTGGATCATCATTATGATTTTGTTACTCATCCCATTGTATAAATAGGAGTACAATATCCTCCATTTGTAAGTTTTTGTAATCTTAGAATTTTGGAGTATGTAATCTTACAAGCTTAGAGTTGTAATCTTAGAGTTGGTTTGTAATGGAGATTTTGAAATAAAGAATCATACTTTGATTTTTCCTCTACATCTGAGTCTCCTTTGAAGAGGTGTGCTTGTGGAGTTATGGAGGGCCCCCACGGCCTCACTTGCTTACTTATTTTAGGTATAATTTAATTTATGTTTTTGTATGATTTCAGCTTTTAAGTTTTGTTAGATGTTCTAATATTGAAAAGAGTCTTATTTGAAATTTTTATTGTAAGAGAACCATAATACCTCATACAATTATTAGATTTAGGTTTGTTTCATTTCAACTTCTATGTTTTTGTTAGATTTTCTAATATTGGAGGAGATCCTAAAATTCATGTGTTCTTGTAAGAGAACCTTAGGATCTTGACGAATGTTAGATTTATGTTTGTTTAATTGTTGGAAGAGATCTTGAAGAATGTGCTCTTGTAAGGGAACTTGAAAATCTCGGACAAATTAGGAATCTTAGCTGTTGGAAGAGATCTTGATGAATGTGTTCTTGTAAGAGAACCAAAAGATCTCGGACAAATTAGGAATCTTTCTAGACCTATAGGTGGCACTTCTAATTTTACCTTCCTGGGTTGACATTAAATTAATTTTGATTAACATCATTAATTAGAACTAAACAGGGGCTTGCAATGGAGCGCGTCTCAACAAATCTTGTCGGGGATTTTGACAAAGGTCTCTCCCTTACGGGGTTCTCCTTGGCTATAGTTTCCTTCTCAATGTTCAGCTTCCAAGCATTCAACTAGCTTGTTTAATGGAGAGGGCAGGTTTTTATAGATGGGGGAAAGGAACTTGGGATCCCTATAATCATGGGATAGGTCCTATCTCTTAGGAAGGTTCCATGAGAGGTGTAAAACCACTTCCTATACATGGATATTTGGAGCCAAACCACTCAACTTATTTTGATGATTCATTCTAGAGTTTGTTAGAATAAAAATTCTGCCATTTATTTTTAAAAAACATCCCTTAATAACCTTAGCGCGAGTGAAACACAAGGACAAAGCTCCAGTTGGTGCGCCCTCTAGTGTGGATTTCCCCCATTGGCATGAGTGATGAACTGGATAGTCACGCCAAGGAAAAAACATATGTTTTTAGGGTTTTTCAGAGGAAATTTTATTCAGGAGAATGATTTTCCTTATGCAGGAGGATGCCATGAAGGTGTTTTCAGGACATTTTATTGTTCATAGGTCACAGTAATAGCCCTCCAATGTATGGGATAAGGGATTACAGGGGCGGTGACAAAATTTTGTGTAACAAATGCCCCCTAAAGCATGAGGTCTGAGAGAGAGGGAGGGGTGAAATGTTTTATGAGAACATGTACAACTGAAAACAATGCCGTCGGAAGAACTGCAAATACAAATACCATGGATATCTCTGATACATGATATGTGGTATGGGCGCAGCAATCCATAATAGAGTGTACAATAACCGGGATCCAAGGTATGGATGTAGCCATCCAATAAATAAGGATCAACAAGTAGACTCAGGTATGGTCGCAGCCATCCAATCACATGAGTCATGTAATCAATCATGATAATCCACAAAGATTTCGCAGCCTGGATGTTCATAAAAAAAAATCCAGGGTCTTGCTCTCCATCTCGACCCGAACAATGTACAAATTCAAGCATGCAAATATGTGAGCTGAAGTCGAACATGCAAGAACATCATCTGATTACCAGCCAATAATGAAGACCGTTAACAGACGTGAGAGAAACAACCAATAATGACAATGGATTTCATGGTACAAAGGTACAATCCACGGAATGTGAACAATAAGTTGGCATCGAACACTCACAGAATCATTTGATCGAAGGCCAATAATGAAAACCTTGCGTCGAATGCAAAGAACCTGCGATTGAGGCATGCAAGCTCCAAGGTACCTGAAGGGAGTCTCTAGATCAGCTTCCTGGATAATGAGCTGAAGTCGAAAGTAAGTGACCTTGATCAAAGGTGGGCCATAGTGTTCCCCACATCATCGACACAAGACAAAGGAACATAATGTTTGTGAATCAAGACCAACAGAGAATCAGAGGGTGGTTGAAAATTGAAGAGGCCAACTTCTCTTGAATATATCGGCGGCACGACACTGGATTTTGAAGTATTTGACATCAAAGGATCTGAGGTCATGGTGACGTGGCAAAGAACAGATGAGCGGTCAAAATAGATTACCCAAATCCATGGAGGTACGAAGATAATGAGATTAAATGTCCTCAACCCAACATGAATGCAGACAAATGCCATGTTCAAGAGCAACATACTTCCGACACGACTATGATACTGTTTCCATTTTCCCCCACCATTTCTGGTGAGTTCCCCAATTATTTTTGAAAACAAGATTGAAGGGGATAGCATATGCTTGCGATATAAGTTTGTCCTTCGGAAAAATCCAACCTAGTACATTTAACGAGCCCTAGGAAGGAGGAACTCGAGTAACATCATTACGACGGAGTCCGATGTCATCAATTTTTAACGAGTCTGACAAAGAAATAACTTGACGTATTTTCATGTTTAGAGAGTTTGAAAAGATAGTGGAAAAGAAAACTCCAGTATCCCCTTTTCATAGATAGTCCCTCAGATCCGAAAAGGTAGAAGACTGTGTCTAAGAGAGCCTCCTAGTCACGATAGGTTAGGGTATTCCTTTTTCGTAAATAATCTATTCCAGCTTGAAAAGGGGGTAAAATCATACTTGGTAGATGTCGTTTCACAGCCAATTTAACAAGTTCAAAATGATAAGTGACTCAGCAATATTTTCAGTTTTAGAGAGTCAGAAAAGAGCTAAAAGGTGACTCCTCCTGGAGGAACGAGTGGTATAAATGGTAGCAACTAGTTTTGGTGATGGTGGAACTACTCAGAACAAGATAAAGGTTAAGAGGTTGGCTAACAAGACCACTCATCAAAATGGTTCCTCAGGAATGGGTAAAACAGCCAAGTGAAGGCATATGATCGGCCAAGCAGATAGTGACAGTGGAATGAGAAAACCAAGGCTCATCTGAAAAAACAGGCTAATAAAATGGCAATCACAAGAGGTAAAAGGGGAATGGTTTCATTTTTACACAAGCTTGAAATTAGAAAAAATATGCTTGAAGTTGGTTTCATTTTTATTCCCACCAAACATTCAAAACGAACCAATTGTCCAATCATACCTAGCCTAAAATCTTATAATAAAATCAAGCTAAAACTTGAGGAGAGATACCTCTCCAGAATTTAGGAAGGCTAGATCCTGAATTTCAAAAGAGGTTCTTGGCTACCCCTGTTTTTCTTTAACTATAAATCCTCATCCCACAACCTGAGAATTACTAGGGTGATAACATATTGGTGACCATACTGGGGAATTAACCACTCTCCAGTCTTAAGTTTAATCTTGGAGGAATATTTTTTAAAAACATATCTTTTCTACTTTAAGATTAAGTTTAAAGGTTGTGGGTATTTATACAATAATCATTATGGCTCCCAAGAAAGTCTATTATACTAGATCCAACCCTGATCCCAACCCTACAGATATAGTAGACAATCCGAACCAGATAGGAAAAAAGAAAAAATAGACTGTTAGTTTAGAAACTGAGGTGCCTCTGGGAAAGGCTAATTCCTTACCCAAATAATTAGTAAGCTTATCAGATATAGATTTTGATTTCAAGTTTGAAAATTAGTTATTTAGAAATAAATCTAAAACTGATATAAAGGAAACTGTTATAGATCCTGTTTTTACTTATTTTGTGAATGAGAAACATAAAGTTATTTCAGCATCTTTAAAATTAGACAAAACTGAAATTCAAAGTCCAGTAGAAAGGGTAAATGTTACACGAATTAAAGACATCAATGAAGCTATTATATTAGTCAATTTTTTGTCTCAATTTAAACCTCCAGTTTCTCAACTATACACCACAGCTTTTCCAGCAACAGATTCTACTCTATATGCTGCCACTTCATTTATAGACTCCATTATCAATTCACCCCCAGAGCCTATTAGTCCTGAGTTGCCTTTGCAGCCTAGGATCATATATTCATCATATCCTCAATCCACCTCAAGTTAATCCACAGAACCATTCATTCCTAAATTTCTTGTGCAGCCTAGGATAGTATTTCCATCATCTACTCAGTCCACTACATCTACTACCATTGTACCCACTAGCTTCATAAGCATTTCATCTATATTTCCTAGCCATACTACTTATTCTTCATCCCATTTTCCAAGCTCTTCAAGTACAACCTTCAGCACATCTGCTGTTATAACCAGCACTATCCCTGCCACTACTACTGTACCTCCCAGTTTAGCAAAAATCCAAGCCATTGTAGTTAGATATGCTCCCCTAGTTTTACCCCAAAACCTACATGACATGCCTAAAAATTACCAAAAGGATATCCCATTATTTGATAATTTTTCACAAATCACTTCATAACAACATATCACCAGAATGAATGAATTTTGGGAAATTTATGAGATAGATGAATCTGATGTCTGAATGAGGTTGTTTGCACAAAGCTTAACTAGAGAAGTGAAAAAATGGTTTAGAAGTTTAAGTGCTGGTAGTCTAGTATACTTAGCTGCATTTCATAGAGCTTTCCTAAATAAATGGGAAAAGAAGAAGAATCCCCTACAAATATTATCCAAGTTTGATGTTGTTAAAAGAGCTCCTAATGAGTCTGTCCAAGATTTTTTCACTAGATACAACATTGTCTACAATTATATTCATGCAGATCTTAAACCCACTCCATATTCCGTGCTACTAAAATTCCCTGATTATTTTGATGTAGACATGGCCTATCAACTTAGAGAAAGAGATGCAGAGACCCTAGAACAAATGCAACTGAACACTGTAGGTGTAGAAATCAATATCCTTTCCAAAAAATATAGAATTAGAAATGAGAGGAGGGTCACCATCAAAGAAGAGAATTCAAGCTTAGATGGTAAATTTGATTCTATTAACAAAAATTTAGAAAAATTAGTTGAGAGATTAGACCACATTGAGAGGAAACCACAATGGGATAACCAATCCCAAATCAGAAATCCCAACTACAAAAAAAACAACAATCCTGGGAAAGGTAAGGAACCTTCCCCAGATCAAAACATTAGGCCCCCATTTCAAGAGAACTTTGTTGAAAGTTCTCAAAACAATGTTGAGGATGAGGAAGACATAAACATAGTTATGGGCATAGATGAAGAAAATACAATTTTCCTCACACAGGAGGATCAATAACTCTTTGAGCTACAACAGTTCAAAGTGGAATATGGTGAATCCTTTGACTATAAGCAAGGTTATGACTTCACAATCAATGAAATTCACAGCCAGTATAACCTTAGGAGCAAGAAAAAAAATGAGCCTTCTACTAAAAACAATGCTCCAACTCAAAAAAATCAAAACAGAAAAAATTTAGAAACTCCCAAAACAACATTTCTGCAAATTCTTCTAAGAGAGAACAAGAAAAATTTGAACCCACCCAGTCCTAAAAAATAGCCAAGTCCAAAGTTTGTAGATATCAAAGATGAGGTGGCTCAATCCTCCAAATATGCCCAAAAGGCTAATACTTCCAAGGCCACTGATTAAGCAAAAACAACAATTATTGATCCCAAAAAGAATCCAGCTAACCCAAAATCATCAAATCCTAAATCTTCTATTGAAAATTCTAGATCTGACAAAGCATCTTTTGTCACTCAAACTGTTCTTGAAAAAATAATTAAACACAATAGAAATCAGGAAACTCAAACAAAAGATAAAAGGAAATCTCAAGCTAAAGGTAAAACTGCTGAAACTCAAGGAAAATCATTCCAAACAGTAGCCCCAAAAGATGAATTAATTCAATCTATCAAATCTCAGTCAACATTTAATATTCAATCTGAAATATATAAGTTAAAGATAGCCATTCCCTTAACTGAATTGGCTAAAAATGAATTGTATAGATCTATTATTACTGAAAGATTGAATGTAAATGAAAATGAGGATACAATTAATATGAGTGATCATAGACCTGAATTAATCTTTGGTCCAAATGTAGATGGTAAGCATTCAAATGGGTCAGTCCCTCCATTTTACTTAAGTCTTACTATCCATGATCAGATATTACATAATGCAATGATAGATACTGGAGCCTCCCATAATCTAATGCCCAAAGCAATAATGGAAACTCTAAATCTAGACATAACCCGACCATACAAAGATTTATTCTCTTTTGATTCAAGTAAAGCTAAATGTATAGGATTGATTAAAGATTTATGTGTGAAGTTGGTCCAATATCTTGGTAAAAGCATGATCATGGATGTTTTGGTAGCTGACATCCCGCCAAAGTATGGCATGCTTATTTCTCGCTCATGGGGAGCAAAGTTGCAGGGATCTCTACAACTTGACAGGAGTTATGCCACTATCTCAGTATTCAAACAGCCCAAAAAGCTTTACAGAGAAACCTTAATGAAGTTTATGATCAACACTGTTGAAAGACCTACCAATTACACAATTTATTCAACTCCCACTGATCTTGACTCCTTTATTCTTTGTAACTCTGATCATAATAATATCCAAACTGAACTCACTGATATAAAGCCTTAAATAATGGATGATTACATTGGTCATGAAGCTTTATGGCATTTATATTTTGATGGTTCAGTAAATAAATCAGGAGCTAGAGCTGGTGCGTGGATAACAAACATTGAAACTAGCCATTCCCAAGGGCATGCCTTTAGATTGAATTTCAAATGTACCAATAACATGGCTGAATATGAGGCGTTAATCTTAGGTCTCCAAATCATTAGAAAATTGGGGGGTCAAATAATACTGATAATGGGAGATTTGGAGTTATTTATCAAACAAATAAACGCAGAACACTCTGTCCACAATCCCATATTAGCTAGATACAGGGACACAACAAAAGATTTGGTAGAAGATTTGTTAGAAAGCAAGTTTGCCATTATTCCTAGAAAACTGAATTTACAAGCTCATTGTTTAGAAACATTTTTCAGCACTTGTAATCTACCATTTTCACCAATACAAAAATACACTGCTGAAATCAAACACAGACCTATTGTCCCAGATAATGTAAAATACTAGCAAATTTTCTCAGAAGATGAACATATTTATCACTTTTTGAACAATGAAGGAGTGTTTCAAAATTGCAAAATTGATAATGATTGTAATGTAGATTAAATTTTTTGTCAAATAGATGTTTTAGATGTACATAATTTTGATAGACTTACTATATTTACTCAGAGTGAAATAAATGACTTAGAAAAAGTAGATATAGAGGAAATGATTGAAGATGAACCAGATTTGATAGATTTAAAACATAATATTTTACCCAAAGATTTTACCCCCTTAGAAAACTTGTTTGATTCCAATGATGTGCCCAAAAGGCCAAAAATGGAACCAGTCAGGTCATATATTGAAGAATATAACATAGGAACAAACGAAAAACCAAAAAAAATCAAAAAGTCAAAATCCTTACCATCAGAAGAAAAGGTTAAATATAGAGAACTTTTGAAAGAATATCAAGATGTGTTTGCATGGGGTTATGAAGATCTGAAAACTTATAACAAAGACATAATTCAGGATAATATTCCTTTGAAAGAAAATCAAAAACCTTTTCAACAAAAATTAAGAAGGATTAATCCAATTTTGTTACCTTTAATCGAAAAAGAGGTTAAAATAATGTTTAATGCATGAATAATTGCACAAGCTAGGTATTCTGATTGGGTTTCTAATTTAGTGCCCACTTGAAAGAAAACAAGAGAAATTCAAATATGTATAGTCTTTATAAATCTCAATAAAGCTTCTTTGAAAGACAATTACCCCTTGCCTAAAATGGACCATATTTTGCAAAGGGTGGTAGGCTCTTCAAGAATTTCTTTACTAGATGGTTTCTCTGGTTATAATAAAATTCTAGTTCATAAAGATGATCAAACTAAAACTGCATTTACCAATCCTTGGGGCACTTTCATGTATGTGAAAATGTCTTTTGGATTAAAAAATGCAAGAGCTACATTTCAAAGGGCCATGGATATTGCATTTGCTAAGGAAATCCATGAATTTTTAGTTATCTATCTTGATGATATTACTGTCTTTACAAAAAAAAATGATGAACACTTGGATCATCTGAGACAAGTCTTTATCAAGTGTAGAAAATATGGTATATCCTTAAACCCTAAAAAGACTCTTTTCAGACTAGAATAAGGAAAACTGTTAGGACACAATTTCCAAGGAAGGAATTAGAATAGACCCTGCAAGAATTGAAGCTATTTTGAACATTCAACCACCAAGTAACATAAAGGAACTTCAAGCATTCTTGGGTAAAATCGATTTTTTGAGAAGATTTATCTCTAACCTGGCTGAAATCATAAAAGAACTCAAAAATATGCTTAAAAAGGACTCTGAAATAAAATGGAATATTAAAGCCAAACAATCTTTCAAATCCATAAAACAAGCCTTGAAAAAAGCACCAGTCCTCATCAGCCCAAATTATACAAAATATTTCATAATATTTTCCTTTGTGTCTGAACATACCATAGCTGCAATTTTACTGTAGAAAAACAGTGAAGGTTTTGAACATCTAATTGCATTTTTTAATAAAGCCCTTAGAGATGCACCCCTGAAATACAATATAATGGAAAAACAAGCTTTAGCCTTGGTTAAAGCCATAAAAGATTTCAGAGTTTACATACTTCATTCCCACATAATTCCATATGTCCCTACTGTAGTAGTCAAAGATATTTTTACACAAGATGGGCCTAATGGTAGGAGAGGAAAGTGGATTGCCACTATCCTTGAATATGATCTAGAAATAAAACCAACAAAGCTCATTAAAGGACAGGTTTTAGCCAGACTGATGGTTGAATCTAATTTGAATGCTTTAGATATAAATTTCATTGCACAAATAGATGACCAGGAGGAGATGGCAACTCCATTGATCAGTGAAGCCTATCTAGACTCACCATGGTACTCTAATATTATCTTTGTACTTACACATTTACAAGTTCCCCCTGGGTTAACTAAAAACAAAGCCAGATTCATCAAACAAAAAGCAATGAGGTTTTGTATATTAAACAATGCACTTTATTGGAAAGAAAGTAGTGGGATTTTACTAAATTGTTTATTAAAATCAGAGGATGACAAAATTCTCAAGGAATTTCATGCAGGTGACTGTGGAGGCCACTTATACTGGAAGGGAACAACATAAAAAATACTCAGAGCTAGATTTTACTGGCCAACTTTATTTTCTGATGTCAAAAAATTTGTTATCTCTTGTCACAAATGCCATATTTTTGAAGGGAAAATAAAACTATTACCCTTACCTCTTAAGCCTATTTCTACTGAAAATCCATTTCAGAAATGGGGGTTAGACTTCATTGGTGAAATCCACCCTCCATCTTTAGGCCAAAATAAATGGGTTTTAACTGCTACAGATTATTCTACCAAGTGGATAGAAGTTGTTCCCACTAGGCAAGCTACTGATTCAGTTATAATGTCATTTATATAAAGTAATATTTTATCAAGATTTGGATGCCCACATAAGATTATTACTGAAAATGCAGTTGCATTCAAATCCAAGAAAATGATTTATTTCTGTCATAAATACCATATTACCCTAGGAAATTTCACTGCTAATTATCCCCAAGGTAATGGTTTAGCCGAGTCATCAAACAAAAGCTTAATAAATATCATTAAAAAATTACTTCAAGAAAACAAAAAGACTTGGAACAAAAAGCTAGTCTATGCCTTATGGGCTGTTACACAGTAATTTGTCACCGTCCCTACCATTCCCCATCCCGCACAATGGAGGACCCATTTTGTGACCTGTGAACATTGTCATGCCTTGAAAACATCATCAATGAATTCCTCTGAGCATGAGCCTCATTTTCCCTTGATACATCTCCTTGCAAAAGTCATGAAAAACATCCCTTTTGGCATTGGCGCGGGCAGGCAGTTCAGTACTCGCGCCAATGGGGAAAATCCTGCAAAGAGGTCGCGCCAACTGGCGCTCTGTCATAGAGCAGTAGTCGCACCACCCAATTTAGGGACTGTTTTTTAAATAAGGATGGCGGAAGTTGAGTTCCAACAAACTCACAAACGATTGCCTATCTTGAGTTGGGAGGTTTGGCTGCGGGAGTTCTATGGAGGGGAAGTGGTTTTGCCACCTCCCATGGAACCTTCCTTGTTGATAGGGCCAATCCCATAATAATAGGGATTCCAACTCCCTCCTTCCCCATCTATAAAATCTTGCTCAATCCCATGGCAAGCTAGTCTTGAAGTGCCTAAGCTTTGAATCTCCATATTCCCAAGAGCCTTTGTGCTGTAAAGAATCCTCTCTTTCCCTTAAGGCTGACTCAAGTAAGGAGACCATTGTCGAGAGACTCCGGAGAGGTTTTCCCTTTCCTTGGCGAGCTTTGCGAGGCGTGGACGACCGGAGACCCGTCCGAAGGAGATCGCGACGTCAGAACTTGGTTGTAATCTTTCTTCGTTTATTATTTAATAGATGATTATGATTATGGTTCCACTCCATTTTCCATCATGTTAATGCGAGTAACGTCCTTTCTGACTGATGTTTAGTTACGTATGTTGGTTTCTATGCTTGTATCTGTTCGTTTCTTCCATGTGCAGGTGTTCATCCGCGGAGATCGTGGAGGGATTGTGATCTGCCGGGGCTGAAGAACGGGGACACTTCTTCTTCAGATTATAGCGTTGGAATCCAGGTAGGCTTCTATTCCTAGTCTTTCCATTCGTAACTAGGAGCTTGCGTCATAACATTGTTTGATTGTTGCTAGACCCCTGCTGGGCTAGTAGGGATCGCCTCTGTCCGCAGAGGGGATTTACCTCCTCAACAAATTGGCGACTCCACTGGGGACCGTCCGGATTTCATTGTCTCGTTTGCATTGTCTTACTTTGATTGTTTTATGTTTTCCCTTGCTTGATGAACCTTCTGGGTTGGGTTCTTTCACTGTTTTTGCTTCTTGGTTTGCTTAGCTTGCATTGGTTTGCTTTTGGAGTAGCTTGTTTTTAATTTTTGGTTGAGAAAATCGACTGGCGCGGTTTTTAACCCGACAGTCGCGCCAATTGGCGCACGTTGCCTTTGTCCAGCCCACGTCAATTGCTTTCTGGCGCCAGTTTCACACTTACAGTCGTGCCACCCCTGTAAGTTTTTTGAGTTTCCTCATTTTTGAGCTCTCTGAATTTGATCAGTGTTTTTCTTCTTGATTTTCCGACTGCCTGAGTGTGTTGGAGTCCTGTTTGACTGGGAATTCACCTCTGTCCTTTGGTTGTTTGCTTTTATCTACCGATTTCACGTTTTAAGCCCTAGGGCATCTAGTGGCTTAGTGTATCGAGCCCTCCTTGGGAGTTTTAGTGTTTTGATTGTCCTGTCAACTATCTGATTGATTCTCCACATCCTCTAAGTAGTTGTTCATCGTTTTATTGCGATTTTTGGGTGATTGTTCATTCCTTCATTCGAAATTCGTTTGGTCTTGCCTTGGACCTAGATCACACGGTCCATTGGAAGCTTTTGAGTCTTTTCTTTGTTTTGAGAGACTTTGGTCGATTTGGGGATCTGATTGCTTGTGTTGTTGAGTGAAATTTTTTTGTTGTGCTCTCTCGAATATCATTTCTCAAGTTGTTCCATTTGTTTTCAAGTTTGTTTAGTGCATATTAGCTATCAGACATTGAAAATCAAAAAAAAAAATCTCTTTTGCTTTTGTTAATTAGTGCAAATTGTGATCTTTTCCATCTTGCTAGTGATTAGTGTTTTGAATGAAAAGTTTTCAATTGCATTAGTTGCATTAGGGATCTCATTGTTTGTATTCCGTTCATTTCGTTTGTGTAAAGCTCTCAACTCTTCTCTAACTAGTTTTCATCGAACGAAATGTTGCACTGTGGCATATAGCTTTGCATTTAGGAGTCTTTCGAGACACTACATACGATAGGGCCTGAAAATTGAAACTTAATTGAAGATCAACTATAAAATTTATTTCAATTAACCTAAGGCAGCATTGGAACTTAACGAAACATATTTAGAAGGTCTAGGCTAGAGACGTGTTCCGGCGTCGTTAAACCTAGCAGCTGTCGTTCGCCTGTTGGCTTTAGACAGCACTAGTACGGACTTGCGCTCCCCGTACCATCGCGTATATAAAGGGAGACCCCTCTAGGTTTTCAATCCTTTATCCACAGGAAGCCGAGTCTGCCACCCTATACCCGTGATACACCGAACACGGCATTCGAGGAGACTACCTGCACGTACGGAAAGTCCTTGGTCGATTTCTGTTTCATTTTTGAAACCAAGGTGTATATTGCAGTTCACGGATATTTGGTACACCCTTTGTGCCTAGTTTTTCCTGAGCAGTCATTTGGTCTTTTTTGACTCCCTAAACTTGAAAAGACCGTCAAGCACTTGTCCTTTCACGCTTGTATCAACTCTGAAAGAGATAGAGTCATCTTTTTATCGTTTCTCGACTCTTAAAATATGAAACGGTAGAATTTCTTATTTTCCAATGTGGTAAAATTAATCGCCCACGATTACACACCTGTTTAGACATTGCTTGTTGACTGTTTGATTGTGTGTCTTAACTCGTTTTCAGCCCGTGTGTGTGTTTGCTCTTTTCTTCTAGTCTTTTGCCACAGTGGCGGAACCTTCGGTTTCGTCTACTGGTAGTCCTTACACGGACGATTCTTCAGAAGCTTCTCAGCCTTCTGTTGAACCACAGCAGCCTGTTGTTTCCAAGTTTCCTGACGGGGGACCGGTTCTCGCCGAGAAACCCTTTGGAGGACCAGTTGAGTTCAATTGGCCCTTTTCGGACCCTGTGTCTGAATTGAGATTAGGAGCTGATTTCCTTTCTCTTACATCGGGTTCACCGTTTGTTGCTGCTGTTTTTCCTCCTAGTCCTCGCCATCTTCTGCGTGATTTAACGGCAGGATCAACCATGAGTGATTCTGGTGAGGAAATTCCGGCGTCTGACGACTATCAGCGCATCCCGCATAGATTGTTTGAGGGAGACGACTCTGAGCTGGCTACCATGTCGTCAGCCAGTCCTTCTTTACCACAGGGATACAGATCTCTGGGTCAGATTATTTCAGCTGCAGCCTCTATGAGGATTTCATCTCCTGCTTCGAGGCCAGCTGCTACTACACCCGGGGTGTCCCCTTCGATGCCCGTCACTTCTGTTCCCGTTCGGCCCACTGTTTGTGTGGCTGCCTCTTCTTCTGTTGTCTCAGCTACCAGGGCTGGGCCAAATCCTGAAGATGTCTATCTAGCTACTGCTATACCGGAGAATATCTCTCCGGAGGAGTATCGGTTGTCCTTGCAACAGCCGAACGCCGAAGCTGGACAATTCCCCCAAGATCCTTACCGATCTTTCTTTTCGCACTATGCACAGGATGGCACTCCCGTGTATGCTTTCCCAGGTCAGTTTGACGAGCACGGGGAGGTTTTGCGCCTTCCTGCTCCTGAGGCTTATCTGTATGCTCAAGGTTTACCGTACAACCAGGCTTACAACCCGCAGGGACAACCCTTCCAGGGCCAACCTGCGGGCCAACCTGGCTATTTGTATGACCCACAGGGACAGCCCATCCAAGGCTACCCTGCGGGCCAGCAAGGGCCATTGTACAATCCACAAGGACCATATTATAGCCCTGCTGGTCAACCTGCTCAGCCTTAGCCGAGGTATCAACCAGGATAGGCCTATGGTCCTGGGGGGGAAATCCAGCCTTCTTTACCAATGCAACCGCAGTATCCTGTTGTTTCTAACGTTGCATATCATCCAGGACCACCCTATGGTTCTGCTTCAGGTCAAACTGGTTTCCAGCAAGCACCTGGTCTTGTTCCTCCACCAGGGCAGCCGACTCATCCGGTACAGCCCGGTGTCCCGCCTCCAGGCCAGCCGACCCATCCGGTACAACATGGGGCCCACTTACAACCAGGTCAACCTGCGCAACCAGCGCCGCCTGTTTATCCGGGCCAACCTGGTCATTCAGGCCAGCCCCCTCACTCGGGTCAGCCTGTTCATTCAGGGCAGCCCTCTCATTCCGTTCACTCTGCTCAACAGCCTATTCATTCAATGCCGCAGCCAAATCAACAGCTGCGCCCTACGTACCAGGCTCCGCATGGTTCCACTTATCAGCAGCCTACTCATCCTTAGAGTGGTTATTATCCTCATGGTCAGTCTCAACCAAACTATAACCACCCTAGAGGCTCTCAGTATTATCCTCCTCCACCCGGTTCTACCTACGCTCAGCAGCCAAATCCAAACGCTGCTTATACAGGGCAGACACATAATCAGGGCCCGAACCCTAGTTATCAAGCCCCGCACTATGGTTACCAGCAGCCAAATCAGTCTGGTTATACGAACTATGCCCCCTACGGTCAGAATCCTGTGGGACAGAACCCGTGGGGGCAGGGATATTCACAACCATCGTGGAGCATGGGTACCGGACCTTATCCTGGGACTGGCATGGCAGTTAACCCTCCATTGCCGTTCCTGGCTACCTTGGACCTGCCGGACGTTTCAAAGTTGACCAATGATCCGATTTCGCATAATCCATATTGGCCTCCGGTTCCCACCAAGATACCAGGAGATTGTCCCAAGTTTGAGGGCAAAGCTGGCGAAGACCCCCAGGCGCATGTGATGACGTACCACCTCTGGTGTTCGTCTAACTCTTGGGTCGACGATTCGATTCGTTTGCGTCTTTTCCAGCGTACTTTAACAGGAGCTGCTGCTAAGTGGTACATAGAGTTATCCCGTGGTATTTTTCAGGATTTCAACTCGTTAGCTATGGATTTCCTCACGCACTTCCAGTTACCGGTCCGGTATGAGGCCGGGACGCACCTCCTGACTTTTCTGAAGCAGGACAAGGCCACTCACATCTCAGATCACATTCATGAGTGGCGGCGTCTTCGTCGACTGATCAAGTTTCACATACCTGATCAGATTTTGACTCACTGGTTCACCACCTCCTTTGTGAATAAAATCGCTCAGGATATCGCGATGGGAGCGTGTGTGACGGAGGAACAAGCTATCGCGCGTGCCCAGTACCTGGATCTTGTCTATTCGCAGTCTGGCACGCTTTATGACATCTTGACTGATGCTCCATGGCCTAGAACCACTAAGGCTCTGCCTACCCCTACGGTGGATGGTGTCATTGGTTCCGTCTCTCAAAATTCGAAGAAGTCTTCGAATGGGAAGCAGAAGGCTAATTCTTCCAACAATACCTCTGCTAATCCCGTCTCATCCGATTCTGGTAAAACCGCGGAGGTGAATGCCATCCAGGCCAATCCTACGGACAAATCCTCCAAGGGGAAGAAGAAGGGAAAAGGCAAATCAAAATCTGATGCCCCGAAACCGGAATCTAAATCTCGAACTGAGGATGGCTCCCAGCGTAAGCCGAAATTCCCTTGCCTCATCTGTGAAGGTGACCATTACACTAAGGATTGTCCACGACGGTTCGAGGTTAGTCAACTTCTTAAAGGATCTAAAGGAACTCCGGCTGTTTTAAAAGAGCCATTTCCATCTCAGCAAACCCAGATGGTCGAACAGGCGTCACCATCTGCCCCGTTTGGGTCTCAGGTTTTCATGATGAAGACTAATGCACCTATCACTATCGCTACGCGGTCGAAGGATTACAATGAACCGCGGTAGGCACCCGAGAAGGCAGTTGCGGATGGGCCACCTCCCCCACCTGCCTCCGGTCCATTGGAAATCGAGAAGCCGACTCCCGAACCTGTTGTGAAACCACCTCCCAAGGGTGTTCTTCGAATATCCTCTTACAATCCAAATGCTCGTGCCGCTCAACATTACAGTATCGTTGAGGATCTGGCACAGGAGCCATGTGCCATGTCTACACTTGAGGTTCTTCAAAGTTTTCCTTCACAACGGAAGGCTTTACTGTCTGCAATCGGTGGTATCGATCCCGCCGACTCGAGCCTTCTCACCTTCGATCTAGATAATTTTACTCCCCGGCTTCCACATCAAATCGCTTTGGTCATTCAAGTCGGGATTAACGGTCTGAACATTCATAGGGCCGTCGTAGATGAGGGTGCATCTACCTGCGTTATGTCCTCCGCTTGCTGGAAGGCCATCGGCTCTCCAGCTTTGTCGTCATCTCCCAATGCCCTTGAGGCATTTGATGGTCGGGAATCTAAACCCCTGGGCGTTCTCGAGAGTCTTGCGATCACATTACAGGGGAAAACTGTCAACGTGGAAGTGGAAGTGGTTGACGCTAAACTCAACTACAATATACTTCTTGGTCGCAGCTGGACCCATGCCATGCTCTGCGTGCCATCTACCATCTTTCGATTCATTAAGTTCCCTCACGAGGGCAAGATTGTCACGGTGGATCAGTTGTCATTTTTCACCTCTAGCTCTGAGAACAACGTGCCATACATGGATCAAATTCCGAATCCCCCAGACAGCATAGGACCTGGTCTTTTCAAAGACCCAGTCCTCATGGGTATATTCCCCGCACCGCCACCGAATACCGCTCAAGTCAACATGTTGTCCAGGACTGATGACCCCTGGCTCATTCCTACACCTGAGCAGGTATATGAGTTTGGAGAATCCATGCCTTTAACGCCAGTAGAGATCAGCTACTGTGAGATTTTTGCCGCATCGGACCCTCCACCTCCTCAGCATGCTCCGATGAGCATGGCTCTCGACGTCTACTCGCAATCCCCCTGGCTTGGTCAGGCTGATTCACCTGATCCTCTCAAAGAGACTTTTCCTTCAGATGAGGCTATCATTGAAACTATGTCTCTTGAGGAGCTGCCCTGGGGCGATGGACATCATCGCTCCTCGTTTATGCCCATCTTGGGGGCAATGACTGATTTTCTGGAGCGTTATTCTACTCAGGTTCCGTCCCCTCCTCTTCAAACACCGATCTTAATGCACGAGGTCTTTTCGGAGGGTAATCTGAGTAACATTACTCAAACTGTTCCAATCAACATCTCCGTTAAACCGGGGACTTTGAGAACATTCATGTGGGTGTGACTTGTTCTCCCGAGGAGATTCAAGTCTATACTGAGCTTTTCAAAGAATTTAGAGATGTTTTCACATGGTCTTACGAGGAAATGTCGGGAATTGATCCTAGTATTGTCGTGCACGAGATTCCAACCTATCTAGGCACAAAACCCGTGTGCCAACGCTTACGTCCCATGCATCCTCGAAAAGCCACCGCTATCAAGGAAGAAGTTGAAAAACTTCTGAACGCGGGTTTTATTTATCCTATCCCCCTTACAGAATGGGTGTCCAACATCGTCCCTGTCGATAAAAAGCAGGGTACAATTCGAGTCTGTGTGGATTATCGCGATATCAATCGCGCCTGTCCTAAGGATAATTATCCCACTCCGTTTATCGATCAGATCATCGATGAATGTGCCGGGAGTGAGATCTATTCCTTAATGGACGGTTTCTCAGGCTATAACCAGATCAATATTGCACCTGAGGATCAACATAAGACCACATTCATCTGTCTGTGGGGCACTTTCGCGTACAAAAAACTCCCGTTCGGCTTAAAAAACGCTGGCGCTACATTTCAGCGTGCGTGTCCTACGCTTTTCATGACATTCGCCATATTGTCCAGCCTTATCTGGACGACTTGCCAGCCCATTCGGGTAAGCGAGAGGACCATCCTGAGCATCTTCGCCAGATATTTCTTCGTTGCAGACGCTACAATATCAGGCTCAATCCTCATAAGTGCGTCTTCTGCGTTGACTCTGGCCGTCTTTTAGGCTTTATAGTCTCGAAAGACGGAATTCACCTTGACCCTCTAAAGGTTGAGGCCATCGTAAATCTCCCATCACCCTCCTCCCTGTATCAGTTACAGAGTCTGCAAGGGAAGGCGAATTTTCTTAGGCGCTTTATCCCGAATTATGCCGAGGTGGCCAAAGGATTCACTCGTTTGCTAAAGCAGAATGTTCCCTTTCATTGGGACGAAGTTGCTCAAGAATCCTTTGAGAAGCTGAAGACATTGCTCGTCAATGCTCCGTTGCTTCGTCCTCCGGACTACCACCGCGACTTTACTTTGTATCTAGCCGCCGCATTTAGCACCATCGCCATGGTCTTGGTGCAGGATGACGAGAACGGCGATGAACATGTTGTTTATTACCTGTCTCGGAACCTTCTCGACCCGGAAACACGCTATGCACATGTCGAGAAGTTGGCCTTAGCAGCAGTACACGCCGTACAACGCTTTCGCCATTACATCCTTTTGCGCACGATAACAGTGGTTTCAGACTGCAACCCTATGACGTATATTCTTTCTAGACAATTACTAGGGGGCAAGTACTCCAAATGGATTGTGATCCTGCAGGAGTTTGACTTGGAATTCACCTCTGCCAATTCAACTAAATCACTGGTCTTCACGGATTTGATATGTTCTCTCCCTACAGACTCTGTTCCCTCACACTCTGAAGACCATATACCGGACGAAACGCTTTTTCTTATCAGTACTCGTGATCCTTGGTACGGTGACATCATAGTGTATCTTCAGACCGCGACTTTTCGGTCTGAGTTGGATAAAACTGCCCGCCGTCGGATTCGGCACCAGTCCCAACCCTATCGTATAGTAGGAGATACCTTATATCGTATTGGAGTAGATTCGGTGCTCCGACGATGCCTTACCTTAGAAGAGGCTGAGAAAGTCTTAAATGACTACCACAGTGGCGCCTGTGGCGGACATATGTCCGGGTATGCTACTGCCCAGAAGATCCTGTGGGCAGGTTATTTCTGGCCTTCCATATTCAAGGATTGTATCACTGCAGTCCGTAAATGTCATCCATGCCAGATTTTTCAGCGCAAGATGCGCGCGCCGCCGTTGCCATTGCATCCCGTTATTTCCGTCGGCCCTTTTGCGAAATGGGGCGTGGATTTTATGACGTGTAACCCTCACTCGGCCGGGGGGGCATGCGTATATCATTGTCGTCGTCGACTACTTCACTAAGTGGGTCGAGGCGATGCCTACACTAGCTGATGACGGGAAAATGGCTACTTCATTTATATTCAACCACGTTATTGCACGGTTCGGGGTTCCTCAAGCCATCGTCACTGATCACGGTACTCATTTCCGCGATTACATGATGGCGGAGCTGACTTCAACGTTGGGCTTGCGTCACGACAGCTCAACACCATACTACCCTCAAGCGAATGGTCAGGTTGAAGCGGTGAACAAAGTTTTGGTCACCATGCTTCAGCGAACGGTTGGGATTCATAAATCCAGTTGGCATCTCCAACTGTTCTCAGCTCTCTGGGCATACCGAACATCTGCTAAGAGTGCAACCGGGTTCACACCATTTCAATTGGTGTACGGTCTGGAAGCTACTCTGCCGGTTGAATGTGAAATTCCTTCGCTTAAATTAGCTGTGGAGCTCTTACCGGATACTTCTCCTGAGGAAGAACGTCTTATGTATCTCGAACGGTTGGATGAAACCCGTCGTCTAGCTGCTTTGATCATCGAAGCACAAAAGAAGAGGGTCAAAACTCATTTTGATCAATCTGTTTCTCCCCGTTCTTTCATTGAAGGAGACCTTGTCCTCTTGTACGATCAGGCACATGATAAGCTTGGAGCCGGTAAACTCCAGCCTATGTGGCACGGGCCCTATATAGTAAAGCGTGTTTTGAAAAATGGGGCCTACGAGCTTATAGATTACGAAGGAGTTCCGCTGGCGCAGCCCAGAAATGGGTTGTACCTTTAAAAGTACTATGCCTGAAGTGATTTCTTGGTGTGGTGTGTGTACATAGGTGTGTGATTGTCATTTGTGTGCATGGTGTGGTGTGCTTTGTAAACATCTTTCTGCTGATCGGGTCTTCCTGGTTGTGCAGATGTCTACTCATCCATTTGTTGGTTTCGCGGATGGTGCCTCCCGCAGTACCAGGAATCTGTCTTCCGCAGCCTAGGTAATCTACGATCCTGCTGGTGAGTTGATTGACCTGCAAGGTGTGTGTTTAGGACGTACCACAAACAATATCACGGAATATAGTGCCGTGTTGGAATTATTAACCGAGGCAGTAAACCTTGGTATCTGTGAATTGCTCGTGTACCTAGATTCACAACTTGTAGTGTTACAGCTGAACGGACACTATTCGGTAAGAAACCCGTCCATCTTACGTCTGTATTTGCGTATTCGATTACTGGAAAGGAATTTTGACTACATTACATATCATCATATACCCAGGCATTTGAATACATTAACAGATGCAGCAGCAAATTTGGTATTAGACAGACATTTGTGCAATTTATAAATCATCATCACATGTAAAGAAAGACTCATCCAGAAATAGACATGTATATATATAGATATCGAAATGTTTACATAGAGTGTGTCACATAAAACTCAAAAAATATACATAATCGTCTTAGTACATCCTGAGACGCTATGTCTCTCAAAAATAGGTGTGGTATAAATCCTAAGGACTAATCCGCATGGTGCTCATGATAGCACGTGACTGCACGCACTAGGTGCCTCAGGATTCGGTGGATCCGATTCGGAACTCCCACCGTGTGGCACTGGTATGCCATCAGTACGTCTGCTAGCCGGGCATAGTTCGGAATCCCGTGAGCAATCCCCTCGAGGTTTTGGATCAGTTCATCTCCTCCGGTGCCTTCCCCCTGAATCTCAGGGGCGATTTGTGTCCTCCGGGAGATTGGAGACATCCCGGCTGGTCTCTCAGGTCCCACATCTGCATGCATATATAATTGTGTTAAGACGAATGTGTATTAACAAAAAAAAAAAAAAAAACATATAAACATAAAATCAAAAATATGAGGTCTTACCCAGCTCCTCATCCCAATCATCTCCTTCTGGTAGTGGGAGATCTGGGTCCCCGGTAAAGTCAGTTCCTGAATAGGGCCAGTCTTCCACGAAAATCAGCTGGCGCCGTAACCACCTAAAAAACTCTGGCCTCCAGGACATCTGTTGGCCACCTCCAGATCTGGGCATCAATGCTGCCCAGCGAACCATTCTTGGTTCTCGTGGTATCGGACTCGCCACTGCGGCCCCTTGGCCCTGGAAGATTGGTAAGCGTTCCAGAATGAACGATACCAAGATGGAACCATAACCGAACTGTTTCAGTTTCCCCTGTTTTCACTTTGTGAGCTGCCTTTTCATGTTGATAGTTACTGCTTCTGCCCAGTTGAACAGTAAGGGACCCATGCATTCTGAGGCCAGCAGGAGTTGGGTCTTCGTGGCCTCGTGCGGAGCCTACGACCCAGCAGCCCGCGTAATGGTATGGAGAACTACTCTCAGTGCTAGATCAGGAATAGTGTGGATATCCACCTTCTTGCTTCCTGATCCTGTTTGTGCCCCTCGGCACACCCGTGCCATTACTTCTTCCATATTTTCCCCAGATGGTCTGCATACAGTCAGTACAGGGATTGGACCTCTGCGGGACAATCCAGTGATGAAATAAACATCGGTGACCTCCAGTTCTAACACCTGGTCTCGTAACCTGAACACCTGTTCCTGTTCGTCCCAGATACTGATTAAATACTGGAGGAGCTCGGGCTGAGCTCGTAAACATGGCGTGAGGAAGAACTTTTTCAATCCACATTTTCTAAGTGCATTCATGCAAGCTTGGCTTTGCATGGCCTGTTCATCCTCTTCTCCGTGCTCTCGTTCCTTCCATTCGATTGCCATTTTGAGTGATTATCTGCATTCACATGGTCAAAAAACCTTAGTTAGATCTTTGATGAGCTTCAAATTCCATGCAATTTGGTCTAAATGTCGAAATTTTGGGCGTAATTTAAGGTTCGGCCGCTGGCGCGGCTATTTTGCGAACAGTCGCGCCACATGGCGCGAGCCCTTTATAAAAAAGAGCTCATTGGCGCGGGTCCGTGCCCGATACCCGCGCCAATGGGCGCAGCCCTAAAATTCTAAAAATGGCCACACATAACTGATTTTTAAGGGAAAGCTATTAAAAAATGAATGAAAATGAAGAGCAAAAGATCGCCTCTTACCTGTGACAGACGAGAAGCTGAATGGTCGACTGGATTTGTCGCAATCACCGTCAGAAGTTTCTGCTCCAAAAGGATCACTGTTGCTTTCCACCAAGGTAAATAGTAAAAAGTAATTTTGTTTTTACCCATTTGACATATTTATAACTTTTTCGACGTTAAATGAGTTTTAAAAGTTATTTTCATCAAATATTTGCATATGTTATAGATTTTACGCTTTCTTGGTATGTGCAGCAGCAGGTTTTTGCGACTTAAAAGATGGAAACGAGTTGTATTTTATACTTTTTCGGACTCGGTAAATACACGAAAAAGTCACTCTGGAGTCATCTTTCAGCTTTTTTCTGACTCTGTAAATATGAAAAGATTTCCGAGGCCCTTGTCGTTTCGATCTCGTTAAAATGGACACGAATCGACATCCACCCAGTATAAGTTTAACCCTTTTTTGGGCTGGGATGGATTGATTACGAAAAAGGAATACCCTAGCCTATCGCGACTAGGAGGTTTTTCCGGATATTGTTTTCTACCTTTTCGGATCTGGGGAACTATTTATGAAAAGGGACCTGTGGAGTTTTCTTTTCCGCTGTCTTTTCAAACTCTCTAAACATGAAAAGATGCCGAGTTCTTCCTTTGTCAGACTCGTTAAACCCTGATGACATCAGATCTAGTCGAAATGACGTTCTCCGAGTTCCTCCTTCCTAGGACTCGTTAAATGCACTAGGATGGATTTGCCCGAAGGGCGGACTTATATTGCAAGCATATGCTATCCCCTTCAAGCTTGTTATTAAAAATAATTGGGGTACTCGCCAGAAATGGTGGGGGAAAAATGGAACCATCATCGTTGTCGTCGGCAGTATGTCGCTCTTGAACATGGCACTTGTCTGCATTCGTGTCGGGTTGGGGACATCTCATCTCGTTTCTTCACTTTGCCTCCGTGAGTTTGGATAATCCCTTTTGACCGCTCCTCTGCTCATTGCCTTGTCACCATGACCTCTAATCCGTTGATGTCAAACTGCCAAATCCACTGTCGTGCCGTTTATATGTTCAAGAGAAGTTGACCTCTGCAAATATCAACCTTCCTCTGATTCTCATACGATCCTGATCCACAACAAAACATCATGTTCCTCTGTCTCGTGTCGATGATGTGGGAAACATTATGGCCCACCTTCGATCAAGGTCACTTCCTGTCGACTTCAGCTCATTATCCAGGAAGTTGGTCTAGAGACTCCTTACGGTACCTTGGAGCCTGCATGCCTCAATGGCAGGTTCGTCGCATTCGACGTGAGGTTTACATCATTGACCTCCGATCGAGTGATTCTGTGGGTGTTCGACGTCAACTCATTTATTCGCACGCCGTAGATTGTACCTGTAGTACCTTGAGGGCCATTGTCATTATTGGTGGTTCCTCTCGCGTCTGTTAACAGCTTTCATTATTGGCTGGTAATTAGACGATGTTCTTGCATGTTCGACTTTAGCTCACATATTCACGTGCTTGAACTTGTACTCTGTTTGGGTCGAGATGGAGCGCGAGACCCTGGATTGTGTCTGTTGTAATCCAGGCTGCGATTGTGGATTATTATCATTATGTACATGACTCACTGATTGGATGGCTGCGACCATACCTGAGTCTATTTGTTTGATCTTAGTTAGATGGCTGTGCCCATACCCTGGA
This sequence comes from Pinus albicaulis, assembly GCA_034641835.2. Classification (NCBI taxonomy): domain Eukaryota; kingdom Viridiplantae; phylum Streptophyta; class Pinopsida; order Pinales; family Pinaceae; genus Pinus; species Pinus albicaulis. The sequence continues at coordinate 983,823,533 of CM076578.1, read as the reverse complement.
TCCGGATTATAGCATACTCTGTTTCGGATGGCTGCGTCCATACCACTTATACATCATGTACTTGAGATATCAGTTGTATCTTTCTGCGCATGTTTTCCGACGGCGGGCCTTTCAGTTGAACATGTTCTCGTAAAGCATTTCACCCCTCTCTCTCTCGGGCCTTATACTTTAGGGGGCATCTGTTACATAGTAATTTGTCACCGTCCCTACCATTCCCCATCCCGCACAATGGAGGACCCATTTTGTGACCTGTGAACATTGTCATGCCTTGAAAACATCATCAATGCATTCCTCTGAGCATGAGCCTCATTTGCCCTTGAGACATCTCCTTGCAAAAGTCATGAAAAACATCCCTTTTGGCATTGGCGCGGGCAGGCAGTTCAGTACTCGCGCCAATGGGGAAAATCCTGCAAAGAGGTCGCGTCAACTGGCGCTCTGTCATAGAGCAGTAGTCGCGCCACCCAATTTAGGGACTTTTTTTTAAATAAGGATGGCGGAAGTTGAGTTCCAACAAACTCACAAACCATTGCCTATCTTGAGTTGGGAGGTTTGGCTGCGGGAGTTCTATGGAAGGGAAGTGGTTTTGCCACATCCCATGGAACCTTCCTTGTTGATAGGGCCAATCCCATAATAATAGGGATCCCAACTCCCTCCTTCCCCATCTATAAAAGCCTGCTCAAATCCATGGCAAGCTAGTCTTGAAGGGCCTAAGCTTTGAATCTCCATATTCCCAAGAGCCTTTGTGTTGTAAAGAATCCTCTCTTTCCCTTAAGGCCGACTCAAGTAAGGAGACCATTGTCGAGAGACTCCGGAGAGGTTTTCCCTTTCCTTGGCGAGCTTTGCGAGACGTGGATGACCGGAGACCCGTCCGAAGGAGACCGCGACGTCAGAACTTGGTTGTAATCTTTCTTCGTTCATTATTTAATAGATGATTATGATTATGGTTCCACTCCGTTTTCCATCATGTTAATGCGAGTAACATCCTTTCTGATTGATGTTTAGTTACGTGTGTCGGATTCTATGCTTGTATCTGTTCGTTTCTTCCATGTGCAGGTGTTCATCCGCGGAGATCGTGGAGGGATTGTGATCTGCCGAGGCTGAGGAACGGGGACGCTTCTTCTTCAGATCATAGCGTTGGAATCCATGTAGGCTTCTATTCCTAGTATTTCCATTCGTAACTAGGATCTTACGTCATAACATTGTTTGATTGTTGCTAGACCCCTGCTGGGCTAGTAGGGATCGCCTCTGTCCGCAGAGGGGATTTACCTCCTCAACATGGGCTGATAGACTTGCCACAAAGAAGTCTATTGGAACTTCACCTTATTAGATTGTTTATGGAATGGATGTTATTTTCCCCTCTTCCTTGGGTGTACTAGTCATGAAGATCATTCAGGAATCACAGGTGGAAACAAATGATATTCAAAAAAGAATTAATTAAACCATACATCTCCAGCAAACAAGGGAGGAAGTTTATGAAAGATCACAAGTTTTACATGATAAAATAAAAAAAATCTTTGACAAAATAATTAAAGAAGATGATTTTTTCATTGGAGATCAAGTTTTGAGATGAGATTCACAGAGAGAGGATAAAGGCAAACATGGAAAGTTTCACTTTCTATGGCAAGGACCTTATGTGATATATGGTTACAGAGGTAACAATTCTTTTTTCATCAAAAATTTGGATGGAACTGAACTTCAAGAAGGACCAGTGAATGGTAGGATGTTGAAACACTACTATTCTTCTGAGTCAATTACCAGTTAGACTCATTGATTTTTATCATTATAAATATTCATTGCAAGTTTGTAGATTGGATTGGAAATTTTATCTACAAAGTTGAAGCCCGAAGAGAAGGCCCTAAGCTTTACAGTATAAAATATAATAAGTATGAATTGTTGTAGAAATCAGAAGGAAATTACAGGATCACCAAGGTTAAAGTTGAAGGCTACTGATCTTAGAGTTCTTGACATTCCACTAGGAAATGCCACCCCCAAGTGACGCCGATGTTAGTAACCTATAAATATAGGATTCATAATTTTGACTTGATTGATGGTAGTCTTGTAAATATGTACAAACTTTGCTTTTTGCAAATTATTTCCCATATTTTGTAAAAAATCAAAAATCAAAAATCAAAAAGAGGGTAAAAGGTCCTAAAAGAAAATCAAAGGACTTAGAAAAAATAAGATACCCCAAAAGAAAAAATATGAATAAAACATGAAAGTGTGCAAGTCTAAATGCCACTACTTTTACTTTTTGCAGTTGATTATGGCAGAGTGTCAATAAATTCCATAATCCATGATGAGTTGAACAATTTAATCTTGACTTATCATGTTTCAATTTACTTTTCTTAGATAGAGAATAAAGAATTGTCAGATAGTTTAATCCTGACAATTCAGTAGTTAGGTAGAGAATAAAAGAATCCAACAGTTTAATCTGGATTCTTGATTGAAATAAGTGTAGAATTAGATACTTTAATGCTTTCAAAAAAAAAAAAATGTTGTAAGGTTGCTAGTTCAATTGCACCTGATTAAAATATAAGGAAAAAATGTTAGAAGATATGATTGGGTAGGTAGAAGAAGTTGGGAAACATCATTGTAAATATCTTTCACCAGGTTATAAATGACTAATTCCTCCTCCCCATAGCAATTTGATATTCTAGAATATCAATCAAAGAGGCTCAAGGCATTTCTTTGACTTCTGTTGGGACCAGACCCAAGGCTCAAAGACTGATTAGTTGAAAATATTAAGTTTCCATATTAATCCCAGAAATTTTCATCATTTACCCTTTCATGCACTCATCACCATTTTACTTCATAAGTAAGAACTATTTTCTTACTTAAATGTTACATAAAGGCCCATTTAATTAACTTCCCCCATTTTACAAAGCATAAAACCCTAAAAAAGAATGATATACTAAGTAAAAGTGCATGAGTTATGAAAATAAAGCTTTAATCTAATTTTCACTTTCCTTAGTTTTATTTATGAATTTTTGAGTATTCATTGTCCCTTTTCATATTAACACTTAACATATTTTATTAACTCCCTATCAAATATCCTATTCCTATTAATATAACTCCCTTTTATTTTAATATCCAAAAAAAAAACCCCTTATTATATGCTTTTATGTCAAAGATATTAATCAAATGCTGAAGTAACATCCCAAAATTACCCCTTTGACATAAAACCACCCATAAAAATATACCCCTTTCCCCTATGGTTATTAGACCCCTCCGCTGTCTAAAACTATATAATAAAGTTAAAATAATACAAAAGGCACATTTTATTTACATTATGTGTATTTAAAATAGCGCACAAAAAATACTTACATCATTATTCCCTTTCCCGATTACACTTAACCCAAGGTTAAAAGCCTAACCTTGTTTTGCCTTAAGCCTTTTCCCTTTCATAATATGTGAAACCTCATGTTTCATATAAATTATGAACCTTGGTTAAACCTTTATTAGACCCGCCCCATTCTATACATAAACTAATTTTATATATTATAAACCCATAATCCATTCCATTTTCGTAGCGTCCTTGGGTTCAACCTCAACCATTCGATCATCCTAATCTCTTTAATCCTATGATTCTAATTAAACACGACAATCAACCTTCATGCCCCACCATTCCCATCGCGTTAATTATTAACCGTCGATCATACCTATCAAAATCAATGGATGATAATGAACCTGGGTCCCACTTTCCCTTTTCCCGTAGTTTCCCGATGCATCTCATCTGTTCGCATCACAGATTCAGATCCAATGGTACGGATCTCATATCGCACAACAAAAGTGATCGAGCAAAGTTTGTAAAAAATAATGCGATAAAAGTTGTTTCATGAAACCACCATCCGCTACGTGTCTCATTTCTACTGGATCGCATTCCAAAAGTGAAAAACCGTTTACCGCCCAGGAGCAATGTGATAACCACTAATGGTTTCACCTTCAATGCAAAAACCACTGTCGCCATTAATTTCGACCTATAATAAATGTTATGTATATTGATAAAATTTAAGGTTTCAACCTTAGTTTTTATTATTTTCATACCTTTGCGCCTTCATCCTTTGAGAAATAATTCACAGACACCATTGCAGAGCCTTTTGCTAACCAGTTGGTCATTCTAAAGCCATTTCCCCTCTGAAATTCACCGCCGAACACTCTCCGTGCCTTCTACCAAGCTAATGCGACCAATTTGAAGACTGGTACAATCCTGAAAACTTCCTCGACCACTATTATACCTTTAAAAAGGTATTTATATGAGTTTTAAAACCCACATTTCATAAACTCAAAATAAAATTGAAACCAGTCACTTTGTGAAATATAAATTGCCTAAACTGAAAGTGCCCAAACCTTGAAGAAACAGGGGGAACCCTGTCAAAATTTTCCTAGAATTTGCCTTCTCCTCCATATTCAGTTTTTCAGTATTTTCATCCATCTAAAGAAAATTTCCACAGTTGAAATCTATTTTTCTAGTCCTCTGCACATTGTAAACCCTCGCCCAAGTTCTGAATTTTTCCAAAAGCAACTTAATTGGCCTTCTATTTCCCAAAAGAAACTAAGCAAATAGTCTAATATTGCTCATTTTTATTCAAAATGACAAAAAAGCAGGTTACTCCTAGGATTGGAGGTCCCAAACTTCAGAAGCCTTCCTCCCACAAGCTTCCAAACCCTAAACCTTCAAAAATCAATAAACCTACTCCTGCCTTAACTGCATATTCCACTGAAGTAGTTAGACCGTTGCAGCCACCTGTCACCTCTGAAGAGAGAAGTCCCTTGATTGATTTAGACTATAAAATTGCTTATGCTACCTTAGAGTTCTATCTACTTGAAGTACATAACTGGTGTCGTGAGAAATTTTTGAAGAAAGTGGAAAATTATATACTTGTATGGGATTCCAACTTGCCTAAATATGTGGTTCCCATCACCCATCAAGCTCAAGATTTCATTAGGTTATGTCAGTTACACTATATCCTTGACCAGAGATGTATGGTAAACAAATATAATGAGTTCATGTTTTATATAACTACTGAAGCCATCAATGATATGCTCTAACTGAGCCATGATCCACGAGCAGTATCATTGTCCATTGAAGATTTAACTCAAATGTATTTAGAATTGGATTTCCCTAGGAAGTTTATGATCCTTAAAAACTTCATGCCTACTCATGTTAACCTTCCTAAGATAAATCCACCTTATGACACTTTTTATTTCCTTGAGGGCTCTAGAAAAATCATTTCCATGCTTTCATTCATTCTAGTCTATGCTAATGATGAGTTTATAGATGCCTCCATTCTAGGTTTCCTCTCTACCTTGTCTCTAGGACAACATCTAGAACTAGTCTTCAACTTTGCCAAACTCATTGCTGATAATATGCATTGTCAATTGACAAAATTACCTGAGGAAGGAGTATTCAGATATTCATCCTATCTGTTACATCTCTTCCTATTTTTTCAAGCAGAAAATTTCCCTATTGCATTACAGAAGATGGATGTGGAAGGTAAACCTCTTTCAGTGATATTCTGGACTTCTCTACTCAGGAAAAACAACAGTGAATACAACTATAAAGACTTCAATGATTTGTTTATTAAACCTACCATGAATTTGTGGAAAAAAGCAAAGCCACCAAGGATTAATGAAGACATCAAAAGAATTTTACAGTTGTCTGAAAACTGTAATGTAGGAGACTGATATTTGTATGAAAATCACACAGAAATCAGAGTATATGGTGCACTCCTAGCTCCTTACAAATTACCCAAGTTTCTAACTACTAGGATTTTTGCTTTAGAGTACTTGAGAGAGATCTTGAATGCAGATGCAGTGAATTTCATAGCTTCCAAAAAGAAAGCATAGTTCAAGCTAAAAAATCAAATTGGCCCCTTCATAGTTAATAGCAGAGATGCTTTGAAAGATATCGTTAGAAAATTATCAGAATTTAAGTTCCAAGAAAGCTTTCACTGGAACTATGACCCTCAAGGTGTTTTAAGTAACCTCAGAGTCAAGTGTAAGTTAACTCCATTCCTCCATGACTCAAAGCCACAAATTGAAAAGTATGTTAATCAGATTGAATGGGTTGCAAACACATTGATTGATGATATTCAGGAAATTCAAAAAAATAACATGCAGGGACAATAGATGGATAGTACACAGGTGATTACAATTGGAAAGCAAGCGGAAGTGTCCAATAAAAGACTCAAAAAAGAGGAAAACTATATAGCAGAGACAATTGTAGAATGTAAACTTAAAAATATTTACAACAAAAGGGAAAAAGTAACTGATGTTGAGAAAGAAAAGATCATAGATATATATGACAATAATGGTCAGCAAACAGATGATGAAGCCACATTAATTGTAAATGAGACACTTAAAGAAATTCAGAAAGAGCAGGTGCTAACATAGGGAAAAGGAAAAGAAATGGTTTAAACACAGGTAAATACAGAAGCTCCCTCCTCTTCTAGAGAAATAGAAGAAACAGATTCTTACATCCATAAAAAGTTCAAGTAGATCAGAGGAAAAAATGAGGAAATCAAGAATGAGGTTTATTCTAAACTCCTTAAAGAAAAACCAGGAGACAAAGAAAAACTTGTGATAGCTTTTGATTATTCAACAAATAAAATGATTATGTATTTTCTCCAACCAATGGTTACAGACCCAAAGTCAGCTGCAGATTATAGAAAAACAGAGCTTGAAGTAAATGCACATACCATACATGAACTTGACCAAATAGAGTTTCATAGAAGTGCTTCACTTCAGAAATGCTATATTCAAAGGTAGTTAACAAAACCATGAGTGCTACCATGCTTCAAAATACTGTATCTAATTTACAAACTCAAATGAAATTAGATAAAGCATCTCTACATGCTAAGGATTTGAGGATCAAGTCCTTAGAAGATTTGGTGATAGAAACTAGAGTGGATCCCTCTAATACTAAATTTTCTAAGAAACTGATAAGGAAAAAGAATGAAGATATTTCTGCCTTGAGAAAGAAACTTAAACTTCCAAAGAGTGAGCACCCATAGGCTAAAGAAATTCTTCAGGAGAAAACAGAAAAGGATGAAACTATGCAACTAGTTTTAAAGATGACATCTCAGATCAAAGAAATGGAAAATCAGATAGAAAATCTAATGAAGGAAAATGAAACATTGAAAAAAGAACAGGAAACATCCATTCCTACAGTTATCCCAATGGTGACTGCTACTGTCCCTTCCACATTGGTAGAACATTTAGCTCTAGAAGGAGTATTGGCAACTGCAGTGTCAATTACATCTAAACATATTTCTGCCACTTCATCATCTGCATCACAAGTAAATCAAACAGGTGAAACAACTGACATAGTAAAGGCCATGGAAGAAATGTCCCTAAAGAATAATGAGATAATCAACTTGAAAAGCACCATTAAAACTCTTGAAACATCAAATAGAAATGCATTGATTACTTCCAAGGGACATGAAAAAAGAGAAAATAGACTTCAAGATCAGGTAAAGATTTTGCAGCAATAAGTCAATCTCAGTGAACATGTATCATACATCAAGAAATATCTTTGGAACAATATAATTCAAATCATACATTTGCAGTGGCCTTTAATCCAAATCATTGATGAGCAAAGAGATCTACTCAAGGCAGCCCAAGTAGAAATTTAGAAAACCAAAGAAGAGCTGGTTGACAAACCTTCTCAAGCTTTGAAACTTATTACCTTTTTGAATAGAAAAAACAGAGAGGAGCTTGAAGGGTTGAAGATTTAGGATAGGACTGAAAGCATACTACAAATCAATAAAGTCCTAAACAAAAGGAATATAATGAGAAATTTGGAGGAAAGATGTAAAAACATGAACTTTTCAATCACAAGGTTTTTGGACAAATACACAATATTCACACAAGCAGGCCTTCCAGACATTCATGCCTTAAATGAAAATTTAATGGTTTAGACAGAGTATGACAAGAAAATAAGAGCATATGCCAAAGAATAGGTAAAAAATCCTTTTCCACAAGGTTCCCCAGCCAACAAAGTTATGTTGGAGTATTCTGAGAACTTATTTTTCCTACAAAATGAGATTAAACACATTTTCATTATCAAGCCCAACTTTGCAAAGTACACAGAGGCTAATGAGAGCTACAAGAAATTGAAGAACATGAAAATTCCCAATGCATAATGATGGCAGGAATTCACTGATTTGATATAAAGGTGTGCAAACAAAACAGAAAATTACTGTTACCTAAAGGTAAAAATCAGATTGAAAGTGTATTAGGATAATGATCAGAGTCAAAGAGTATCAGTCAAAACAATTTTTATTGCAGGGTATTCCTCATTTTACAGTTGTCAAGCAGTAAGAAAACAACGTAAAGAGTATCAGAGTATAAAGTATAGGATGAAGAGTGTATTACAAGTTATCTTCTAGAAATATTTTTCCAAGTGCCAGCAATCATCTCTAGCAAGACAACAAATCAGTTAGATAAGATAATTAGTTCTATTTTTTCTTAAATAAAAGGACAGATTGCTAGTTTGTTTGGTAGCTATCCCTCTTTAGATGTAATCAATATTTATTTTTTCCTAGAGATATTCCTACATATCTCTCAGATATTTTGTAGTAAAATATTGTATAATTACTTCATATTTCGAAGTATAGATGGTGGAATAAAAATTTTCAAGACTACTATATACATTTTTGCTAAATACATTGCAGTTTGTGTGAGTCAATTTGTGAAGCAGTAGACTGGAACTAAGTCAAACAGACATAATAACTCAGAATTCTTGTGCTGATCAGATAATTCAAGTATTTTCCTGTTTTCACTATTTATCTTTCTAAGTTCCATACATACATTTATATGTTTTCTATCTTAAATGATTTACTAGGAAGGTTAATACAAGTTTAGTGTCAAAAGGTCCTTGTTTTTTACTAGTTATTCATTGATATGTTTTCTGTTGATATCCGGATTAAGAATACTTAACTGCTCTTAGTACCTTTTGGCCCCTTTCTTTCATCTTCTTTTCTGTAACTTAAGGATCCTTCATTGCCATTTTGTTCAGATTTCACCCCTTTCACCAAAAAATCCTATTCCAAACCTTTTTAAGGTCATCTACCTTTCCCTTAGTACATTTTCTCTTTTGACCTTATTTCCCAGCTCTGCTTGCCAAGAAATTGACTACATAGCCCAATGGTCTGGTAGATCCCTCTGTGGTTTACCTTGAAGTACCTTTTATTCCCACCAAACATTCAAAACAAACTAATTGTCCAATCACACCTAGCCTAAAATCTTATAACAAAATCAAGCTAAAACTTGAGGAGACATCCCTCTCCGAAATTTAGGAAGGCTAGATCTTGAATTTCAAGAGAGGTTCTTGGTTACCCCTAGTTTTCTTTAACTATAAATTCTCATCCCACAACCTGAGAATTACTAGGGTGATAACAAGCTTAAGGGTAAAGTCAAGATTAAGGTTAGGTTAAGGTTTGGTTAAGGTTCAAGTTACTGGTTTAGTCAGGTTAAGGTTAGGTTAAGGTTAAGGTTAAGCTTAAGCTTAAGCTTAAGCTTAAGGTTAATATAAGGTTTGTTTAACCTTAACCTTAATCTTAACCTTATCTTAACCTTACCCTAACCTTAAACCTGACCTTACCCTTAACCTTAACTACAACCTAACCCATAACCTTGACCTTTCCAAACCCTTAAACTTAACCTTAACCTTAACCTAACCTTAACTTTAACCTTAACCTTACCCTTAACCTTCACCTTAACCTTAACCTAACCAAACCTTAACCTTAACATTAACCTTAACCTTAGCCTTAACCTTTACCCTTAAACTAAGCTTAACGTTAACGTTAACCTTAACCTTAACCTAACCTTAACCTTGAATTTATCCTTACCCTTAACCTTAACCTTACCTTAACCTAACTTTAACCTTAAATTTAACCTTAACCTTAACCTAATATTAACATTAACCCTAACCTAATCTTAACCTTAACCTTGACTTTACCCTTAACCTTAACCTAACTAAACCTGTAACCTTAACCTTAACCTAACCTTAACCTGAACTATAACCTTAACCTCACTAAACCCGTAACCTTAACCTGACTATTTTTTTAACCTTAACGTTAACCTTTAACCTTACCCTAACCTTAACCTTAACCGTAGCTTTACCCTTAAACTTAACCATAACCTTATCCTTGAGCTTAACTATAACCTAACCTTAACCCTACACTTAACCTAATCTTAACCTTAACCTAACTTTAACCTTAAGAGTTTGGTCAAGGTTAGGGTTAACCTTAACCCTTATTGTTACCTTTAACTATAACCTAACCCTAACCTTGACGAAACCCTTAACCTTAACCTTACCCTTAACCTAACTAAACCCATAACCTTAACCTTAACCTTAACCTTACCCTTAACCTTAACCCTAAACTTACACTTAACCATAACCTTAACCTTAACCTTTCCATAACCTTAACCTTAACCCTAACCTTACACTTAACCTTAACCTTAACCTTAACCTTTCCATAACCTTAACCTTAATCCTAACCCTAACCTTAACCTTAACCTTCCCCTAACCTTAACCTTAACTTTACACTTAGCCTAACATTAACCTTAACTTAACATTAACCATCACCAAACCCTTAACATTAACCTTAACCTTGACCTTAAACTTAACCTTACCCTTAACCTTACCCTTAACCATAAAATTAACCTTGACCTTATCTATAACCTAACCATAACCTTGACCAAACCTTAACCTTAACCTTAACCTTCACTATAACCTATCTGTAACCTTAACCTTTAAACTTAACCTTAACCTTAACTTTACGCTTAACCTAACCTTGACCTTAACCTAAAGTTAGGGTTAGGTTATAGTTAAGGTCAAGGTTAAGGGTAAGGTTAAGGTTAAGTTTAAGGTCAAGGTTAAGGTTAATGTTAAGGGTTTGGTCAAGGTTAAGGTTAAGTTAAGGTTAGGTTAAGTGTAAAGTTAACGTTAAGGTTAGGGTTAAGGTTAGGGGAAGGTTAAGGTTAAGGTTAGAGTTAAGGTTATGGGAAGGTTAAGGTTAAGGTTAAGGGTAAGGTTAGGGTTAAGGTTAAGGTTAAGGTTATGGGTTTAGTCAGGTTAAGGTTAAGGGTAAGGTTAAGGTTAAGGTTAAGGGTTTTGTCAAGGTTAGGGTTAGGTTATAGTTAAGGGTAAGGGTAAGGGTTAAGGTTAACCCTAACCTTGACCAAACACTTAAGGTTAAGGTTAGGTTAAGGTTAAGATTAGGTTAAGGGTAGGGTTAACGTTAGGTTATAGTTAAGGTAAAGGATAAGGTTATGGTTAATCTTAAGGTAAGGTTATAGTTAGGTTAGGTTAAGGGTAAAGCTAAGGTTAAGGTTAAGGTTATGGTTAAGGTTAGGGTAAGGTTAAAGGTTAAGGTTAAGGTTACGAGTTTAGTCATGTTAAGGTTAAGGTTACAAGTTTAGTTAGGTTAAGTTTAAAGTTAAGGTTAAGGTTAAGGCTAAGGTTAAGGTTATGTTAAGGTTAAGGTTACAGGTTTAGTCAGGTTAAGGTTAAGGTTAAGGTTAAGGGTAAAGTCAAGGTTAAGTTTAAGATTAGGTTAAGTTTAAGATTAAAATTAGGTTAAGGTTAAATTTAAGGCTAAGGTGAAGGTTAAGGGTAAGGTTAAGGTTAGGTTAAGCTTAAGCTTAAGCTTAAGGGTTTGGTAAGGTTAAGGTTATGGGTTAGGTTATAGTTAAGGTTCAGGGTAAGGTTAGGGTAAGGTTAAGATAAGGTTAAGGTTAAGGTTAAGGTTAACAAACCTTATCTTAACATTAAGCTTAATCTTAACCTAACATTAACATGACTAAACCTGTAACTTGAACCTTAACCTATCCTTAACCTTAAATTTACCCTTAACCTAACCTTAACCTTAACTTTATCCTTAACGTAACCTTAAAATTAACCTTAACCTTACCCCTATCCTTAACCTTAACCTTAATCTTAACGTTTACCCTAACCTTACCCTAACCTTAACCTTAACCGTAACCTTAACCTTAACCTAACCTTAACCTTGACCTTGACCTTAACCTTAATGATAAACTTAACCTAAACCTTAAACGTAACCTTAAAGATAAGGTTAAGGTAACGAGTTAATGTTAAGGGTTTGGCCAAGGGTTAGGGTTAGGTTAAGGTTAGGTTAAGGTTAAGGTTACTGGTTTAGTCAGGTTAAGGTTAAGTTTATAGTTAAGGTTAAAGTGAAGGTTAAGGGTTTTTTCAAGGTTAAGGTTAAGTTTATAGTTAAGGTTAAAGTGAAGGTTAAGGATTTTTTCAAGGTTAAGGTTAAGTTAAGGTTAAGGTTATGGTTAGGTTAAGGTTAAGGTTAAGGGTTACGGGTTTAGTCAGGTTAAGGTTAAGGTGAGGGTTAAGGGTAAAGTTAAGGTTAAGGTCAAGGTCAAGGTTAGGGTTAGGTTAAGGGTAAGGTTATAGTTAAGGTTAAGGTTAAGGTTAGCTTAAGGGTAAATTTAAGGTTATGGTTAGGGTTAAGGTTAGGGTAAGGTTAGGGTTAAGGTTAGGGTTAAGGTTAAGGTTAGTTAAGGGTAAGGTTAAGGTTAATGTTATGATTAAGGTTAGGTGGGTAAACTTAAGGTTAAGGTTAGGTTAAGGTTAAGGTTAAGGTTACGAGTTTAGTGAGGTTAAGGTTAAGGTTAAGGTTACGGGTTTAATCAGGTTAAGGTTAATGGGGTAAGGTTAAGGTTAAGGTTAAAGGTAAGGTCAAGGTTAAGGTTAAGGTTACGATTATGGGAAGGTTAAGGTTAACGTTAAGATTAAATTTAAGTGTTTGGTTAAGGTTAGGGTTATGTTATAGTTAAGGTTATCGGTAAGGTTAAGGTTAAGGTTAAGATTAGGGACACGGTTAAGGTTAAGATTAGGTTAAGGGTAAGGTTAAGGTTAGGTTAAGTTTAAGGTTAAGTTTAGGTTAAGTGTTTGGGAATGTTAAGGTTAAGGTTAAGTTAAGGTTAAGGTTAGGTTAAGGTTAAGGTTAAGGGTTTAGTGAAGGTTAAGGTTAGGTTAAGGTTAAGGTTAATGTTAAGGGTTTGGTCAAGGATAGGGTTGGGTTATAGTTAAGGTCAAGGTTAAGGTTATTTTATAGTTAAGGTTAGGTTATTGTGCAGGTTAAGGTTAAGACCCGTAACCTTAACCTTAACCTTTACCTTAACCATAACCTAACCCTAACATTGACCAAACCCTTAACCTTAATCTGACTAAACCCGTAACCTTAACCTAACTTAACCTTCACCTTCACCTTGACCTGAACCTTAACCTTAACCTTTACCTTCACCTTAATCTAACCTTAACCTTGACATTAACTATAACCTAACCCTAACCGTAACCTTTACCTAACCTTAACCTTAACCTTAACCATAGCCTTAACCTTAACCTTGACATAAACATTAACCTTAACCTTAACCTTATCTTACCCTTAACATTAACTTATCCTTAACCTTAACCTTGACCTAACCATAACCTTAACCTTAACCTTAACTATAAACTAACCCTAACCTTAACCTTCATTATAACCTAACCTTAACCTTAACCTTACCCTAACCTTAACCTTCACCTTAACCTGACTAAACCCGTAACCTTAACCTTACCTTAACCTAACTTTAACCTTAACCTTAACCATAACACTAACCTTGACCAAACCCTTAACCTTAACCTTGAATAAACGCGTAACCTCAACCTTAACCTTAACCTGACTAAACCCGTAACCTTAACCTTAAACTTAACATAAAATTAACCTTAAACTTAACCTAACTATAACCTTTCCCTTAACCTAACTTAACCTTAACCTTGACCTTGACCTTGACCATATCCTTAACCTTACCCTTAACCTTCACCTTCACCTTCACCTTCACCTTCACCTTCACCTTAACGTTAACCTGACTAAACCCGTAACCTTAACCTTACCCTTAACCTTAACCTTTACCCTTAACCTTAACCTTAACCTTAACCTTAACCTAACCTTAACCTTGACTTTAACCTTAACCTTAACCTAACCTTAACCTTAACTTTAGCTAAACCTTGACTTTACCCTTAACCTAACCTTAACCTTAACCTTATCTTAACTTGACCTAACCTTAACCTTAACCTTAACCTAACTATAACCTTACCTTAACCTAACTTAACCTTGACCTTGACCTTGACCTTAACGTTAACTTTAACTTTACCCTAACCTTAAGGGTTTAGTCATGTTAATGTTAGTCGGGTTCAGGTTGAAGTTAAGGTCAAGGTCAAGGTTAGGGTTAAGTTAAGGTCAAGGTCAAGGTTAAGGTTAAGTTTAAGGTCAAGGGTTTGGTAAAGGTTAGGGTTAGGTTAAGCTTAGGTTAAGCTTAGCTTAAGGTTAAGGTCAAGGTTAAAGTTAGGTTAAGGGTTAAGTTATGGTTAATTTTAATGTTAATGTTAAGTGTAAGGTTAATTTTAAGGGTTTGGTCAAGGAGGTTAAGGTTATGGTTAAGGACAAGGTTAACGTTAAGGTTATGGTTAGGGCTAGCTTAAGGTTAAGATAACTATAAAGTTAAGGTTAAGGTTATGTTATGGTTAAGGTTAAGGTTAAGGTTGGTTAAGGTTAAGTTAAGGGTAAATTCAACCTGTAACCTTAACCTTCACTATAACCTCACCCTAACCTTGACCAAAACCTTAGCCTTAACTATAACCTAACTTTAATCTTAACCAAACCCTTAAACTTAACCTTGAATTTACCCTTAACTTAACCTTAACCTTATCCTTAACCGTAACCTTAACCTTACCTTACCCTAACTTAACCTTAACCTTGAATTTGATCTTAACCTTAACCTTAACCTTACCCAAAACTAAAGGGTTTAGTCAAGTTAAAGTTATGGTTAAGGGTTTGGTCAAGGTTAGTGTTAAGTTAAGGTTAAGGGTGAAGGTAAATGGTAAGGTTAAGGTTAAGGTCAAGGGTTTGGTCAAGGTTAGGGTTAGGTTAAATTTATGGTTAATATTAGGTTAAGGTTAATGTCAAGGTTAAGGTTAGGTTAAGGGTAAGGTTACAGTTAATGTTAATGTTAATGTTGAGTGTAAGGTTAATGTTAAGGTTAATGTTAAGGGTTTGGTTAAGGAGGTTATGGTTATTGTTAAGGTTAAGGTTAAGGTTAAGGATAAGGTTAAGGTTAAGTTTAGGCCATGGTTAAGGTTAAGGTTAAGGATAAGGTTAGGGTTAAGGTTAAGGTTAAGGTTAAGGTTAAGCTTAGGGTTAAGGTTAAGGTCAGGTTAAAATTAAGATAAGGATAAGGTTAAAGTTAAGGTTATGGTAAAGGTTAAGGTTAAGGTTAAGGTTAAGGTTAAGGTTATTTAAGGTTAAGGCTAGGTTAAGGTTAAGTTAAGGGTAAATTCAACCCGTAACCTTAACCTTCACTACAACCTAACCTTAACCTTGACCAAACCCTTAACATTAACTATAACCTAACCTTAACCTTAACCAAACCCTTAACCTTAACCTTTATTTTACCCTTAACCTTAACCTCAACCTTAACCGTAACCTTAACCTTACCTCATCCTAACTTAACCTTAACCTTGACCTTGACCTTAACCTTATCCTAACCTAAAGGGTTTAGTCAAGTTAAGGTTAAGGTTAAGGGTGAAGTTTAAGGGTAAGGTTAAGGTTAAGGTTAGGTTAAGGGTAAAGTTAAGGTTAATTTTAGGGTAAAAGTTAGGGGGATTTTAAGGTTAAAGTAAAGGTTAAGGTGAAGGTTAAGGGTAAGATTAGGGTAAGGTTAAGGTTAAGCTCAAGGTAAATTTTAGGGTTAAGTTAGCTTAAGGTAAGGCTAAGGTTACAGTTAGGTTAAGGTTAAGGTTAGGTTAAGGTTAAGATTAGGTTAAGGGTAAAGTTAAGTTTAAGGTTAGGTTAACCTAACCCTAACAGCTACCAAACCCTTAACCTTAACCTTAACCTTACCCTTAACCTTAACCTGACTAAATCCATAACCTTAACCTTAATCTAAACTTAACCTAACCTAACCTTAACCTTGACCTTAATTATAACCTAACCCTAACTTTGACCAAACCTTAACCTTAACCTTAATCTTAACATTCACTATAACCTAACCTTAACCTTAAACTTAACTTTAACCTTAAATTTAACCTTAACGTTACCCTTAACATAACCTTGACCTTAACCTAAGGTTAGGGTTAGGTTATAGTTAAGGTCAAGGTTAAGTTTAAGGTTAAGGGTAAGGTTAAGGTTAAGTTTAAGTTTAAGGTCAAGGTTAAGGTTAATATTAAGGGTTTGGTGAAGGTTAAGGTTAAGTAAAGGTTAAATTTAAGGTTAAGGTTAGGTTAAGGGTAAAGTTAAGGTTAAGGTTAGGGTTAAGGTTAAGGTTAAGGGTATGGGAAGGTTAAGGTTAAGGTTAAGGGTAACATTAGGGTTAAGTTTAAGGGTAAGGTTAAGGTTAAGGTTAAGTTTATGGGTTTAGTCAGGTTAAGATTAAGGTTAAGGGTTTGGTCAAGGTTAGGTTTAGGTTATAGTTAAGGGTAAGGGTAAGGGTTAAGGTTAACCCTAACCTTGACCAAACGATTAAGGTTAAGGTTAGGTTAAGGTTAATATTACGTTAAGGGCAAGGTTAAGGTTAGGTTATAGTTAAGGTCAAAGATAAGGTTATGGTAAGGTTAAGGTTAGGTTATAGTTAGGTTAGGTTAAGGGTAAAGTTAAGGTTAAGGTTAAGGTTATGGTTAAGGTTAGGGTAAGGTTAAAGGTTAAGGTTAAGGTTATGGGTTTAGTCAGGTTAAGGTTAAGGTTACCAGTTTAGTTAAGTTAAGGTTATAGTTAATGTTAAGGTTAGGTTAACGTTAAAGTTACGGGTTTAGTCAGGTTAAGGTTAAGGTTATGGTTAAGGGTAAAGTCAAGGTTAAGGTTAAGTTTAGGTTAATGTTAAGGTTAAGGTTAAAGTTTAGGTTAAATTTAGGTTAAGGTTAAGGTGAAGGGTAAAGTCATGGTTATGGTTAGGTTAAGGTTAAGGTTAGGTTAAGGGTAAAGTTAAGGTTAGGGTTAGGTTAAGGTTAAGGTTAAGGTTATGGTTAAGGTTACCTTACCTTTAACCTTAACCTTAACATAACCTTAACCTTAACTTTACCCTTAACATTGAATTTAACCCTAACCTTCCCCTAACCTTAACCTTAACCTTCCCCTAAGCTTAACCTTAACCTTGACTTTAACCTTAACCTAACCTTAACCTTACCCTTAACCTTCACCTTCACCTTAACCTTAAGGTTAAAGCTAAGGTAAGCATAAGGTTAAGGTTATGGGTTTTGTCAAGTTAAGGTTAAGGTTCTAGTTAAGGTCAAGGTTAAGGTTAAGGTTTGTTTAAGGTTAACCTTACCCTTACCTTAACCTTACCCTTAACCTTAACATTAATCTTGACCTTACCCTTAGGTTACGGTTAGGTTAATCTAAGGGTAAGGTTAAGGTTAAGGTTAAGGATAGGTTAAGGTTAAGGTTAATATTAGGTTAAGGGTAAACTTAAGGTTAGGTTAAGGTTAAGGTTATAGTTAGGTTAAGGGTTAAGGGTAACATTAAGGGTAAAGTTAAGGTTAAGGTTAAGGTTACGTTAAGGGTAAAGTCAAGGTTAAGGTTAAGATTAGGTTAAGGGTAAAGTCAAGGTTAAGGTTAAGGTTAAGGTGAAGGTTAAGGGTAAGGTTAACACAAAAGTTAAAGTTAAGGTTAGGGTAAAATTAAGGTTAGGTTTAGTTAAGGTTAGGGTCAAGGTTAGGTTATATTTAAGGTCAAGGTTAAGGTTAGGTTATGGTGAAGGTTAAGGTTAAGGTTAAGGTTAAGGGTGAAGGTTAAGGGTAAGCTTAAGGTTAAGACCTGTATCCTTAACCTTCACCTTGAACCTTAACCTTAACCCTACTAAAATCGTAACCTTAACCTTAACCTTACCCTTAAACTTAACCGTGACCTTAACTATAGCCTAAATCTAACCTTAACCTTAAACTTAACCTTAACCTTTACTTTACCCTAACCTAACCTTAACGTTACCCCTAACCTAACCCTAACCTTGACGTTATGTTAACCTTGACCAAACCCTTAAATTTAACCTTAACCTAACCTTTATATTAACCCTAACCTTGACCTTAACCTAAGCTTAACCTTAACCTTAAACTTAACCTTATCGTAACCTTAACCTAAGCTTAACCTTAACCTTAACCTAACCATAACCTTACCCTTAACCTGAACCTTAACCTTAACCTTAACCTAAACTTAACCTAACCCTAACCTTGACCTTAAAATTAACCTTAACCATAAACTAACTTTAAATTAACCTTAACTTTAACTTTACCCTAACCTTAACCTTAACCTTACCCTTAACCTTAACCTTAACCTTATCTTAACCTTAACCTAACCCTAACCTTGACCTTGAATTTACCTTAACCTAACCTTAAACCCTTAACCTTAATGTTAGCCTTTCCATAACCTTAACCTTAACCTTAAACTTAACCTTGACCTTAACTATAACCTAACCCTAACCTTAACCAAACCCTTAACTTTAACCTTAACCTAAACCATAACTGTAACCTTAACCTTCCCATAACCACAACCTTAACCTTAACCTTCACCTTACCCTTAACCTTAAACCTAACCCCTTAACCTTAACCTTAACCTTGACCGTGACCTTAACCTTAACCCTACCCCCTTAACCTTAACCTTAACCTTAAACTCAACCTGACTAAACCCATAACCTTAACCTTAACCTTAAACTGACTAAACCCGTAACCTTAACCTTAAATTTACCCTTAAACTTAACCTTAACCTAACCCTAACCTTAAACTAACTTTAACCTTAAATTTACCCTTAACCTTAACCTAACCGTAACATTGGCCAAACCCTTAACCTTAACCTTAACCTGACTAAACCCTTAACCTTGACATAACTGTAACCTTAACCTTACCTTAACCTAAGTTAAATTTAACATTAACCTAACCTTAACCTTAACTTAAGGGTTTAGTCAAGTTAAGGTTAAGGGTTTGGTCACGGGTTTAGTCAGGTTAACGTTAAAGTTAAGGTTATGGTTAAGTTAAGGTTAAAGTTAGGTTAAGGTTAAGGATAGGTTAAGGTTAAGTAAAGTTTATGGTTAGGGTAAGGTTAAGGTTAGGTTATAGTTAAGGTTAAGGTCAAAGTTAAGGGTAAAGTTAAGGTCAAGGTTAGGGTTAGGTTATGGTTAAGGTTAAGGATAGGTTAAGGGTAAAGTCAAGGTTAAGGTTAAGGTGAAGGTTATAGGTTTAGTAAGGTTAAGGTTAAGGGTGAAGGTTCAGGTTATGGGTCTTAACCTTAACTTTACCCTTAAAATTAACCTTAACTTCCACTATAACCTAACCTTAAACTTGACCTTAACTATAACCTAATGGTTACCTTGACCTTAACCTTACCTTTACCTTAACTTTAACCTTAACCTTAACTTTACCTTAACCTTAACCTTAACCTTACCCTTAACCTCAACCTTAACTTTACCTTAACCTTAACCTAACCCTAACCTTGACCAAACCTTAACCTTAACCTAACCTTAACCTTAACTTTGACTTTACCCTTAACCTAATCTTAACCTTAACCTAACCCTAACCTTGACCAAACCTTTAACCTTGACCTTAACCTAACCTTAACCTTAACCTTAACCTTATCTTACCCTTAACCTAACCTTAACCTTAACCTGACTAAACTCGTAACCTCAACCTTACATTTAACCTTAAGGTCAAGGTTAAGGTTAGGTTAAGTTTAAGGTTAAGTGCTTGGTCAAGGTTAGGGTTAGGTTATAGTTAAGGTCAAGGTAAAGGTTAGGTTAAGGGTAAATTCAAGGTGAAGGTTAAGGTTAACATTAGGGTAAACATTCAGGTTAAGGTTAAGTTAAGGGTTTGGTCAAGGTTATGGTTATGGTTTAGGTTAAGGTTAAGGTTAAGGTTATGTTATAGCAAAGGTTAAGGTTAAGATGAGGTTAAGGTTAAGGTTAAGGTTATGGTTAGGTTATAGTTAAGGTCAAGGTTAGGTTAAGGTTACGAGTCTTAACCTTAACCTTCACTATAACCGTAACCTTAACATAATCTTAACCTTACCCTAACCTTTACCCTAACCGTATCGTTAATCTTAACCTTGACGAAACCCTTAGCCTTAACCTTAATGTAAATTTAACCTTGACCTTAACTATAACCTAACCCTAACCTTGACCAAATCTTAAAATTAACCTACCCTTAACCTTAACCTTAACCTTAACTTAACTTTAACCTTAACTTTAACTTTACCCTTAAGCTAACCTTAATCTTAACCTTAACCTTATCTTAACCTTAACCTAACTTCAACCTTAACCTTGACCTAACCTTAATCTTAACCTTATCTTTAGCCTTAACATTAACCTTAAACTTAACCTAACCCTAACCTTAACTTTACCCTTAACCTAACCTTAACCATAACCTTAACCTTAACTTTACTATAACCTTAACCTTCACCTTGACTTTACCCTCAACTTAATTTTAACCTAGCCTTAACCTTAACTTAACCTTAACCTAAACCTTCACCTTAACCTTACCCCTTTAAATTTAACTTTAACTATAACCTTAACCCTACCCTTAACCTTAACCTTAACCTAACCCTTAACCTGAACCTAACCTTAGGTTATAGTTAAGGTTAAGGTTAGGGTTAGGGTAAGTTTAAGGTGAAGGTTAGGTTAAGATTAGGTTAAGGGTAAAGTTAAGGTTATGGTTAGGGTAAGGTTAGTGTTAGGCTATACTTAAGGCTAGGTTAAGGTTACATTATGGTTAAAGTTAAGGTTAAGGTTATGGGAAGGTTAAGGTTAAGGTTAAGTAAAGGTTAAGGTTAAGGTTAAATTTAAGGGTTTGGTCAAGGTTAGGTTTAGGTTATAGTTAAGGTTAAGAGTAAGGTTATAGTTAGGTTAAGTTTAAGGTCAGTTTGAGGTTAAGATAAGGTTAAGGTTAAGGGTTTGGTAAAGGTTAGGGTTAGGTTATAGTGAAGGTTAAGGTTAAGGTTAGGTTATGTTAAGGTTAAGTGTAAAGGCAAGGTTAAGGTTAAGGTTAAGGGTAAAGTTAAAGTAAAGTGAAGGCTAATGGTAAGGTTAAGGTTAGGGTTAGGTTACGGTTAAGGTCAACCTATTTCTTTTCTCAATTATGTTCACTTCTACACTCACAACCCCCTTCTACATGTCTTGTAGAGTTATGTAATTTTTCTCTCTTAATTGATAGGCCATCTCAGCATCAAAACCTTCAGGATATATGTTGTGTAACCAGCTCCAAAAATAGAAGAAAAGAGATATCAACGCCTTAGAAATAAGCCACTTCGAGGGGGCAACCTCCAATACATTACATAAATGAACAAATCTTCGATGATACAATTTACAAAACCTCCTTTCTATATATAGGAGTCCATGGGGCCATAATGTAATCCTAGTGGGCCACAATGTAATCCTAGCCGACCTAACAATAATAATTTAAGGGCACAATAATAACAAAATGGGGGTTACAAGGGTGCAATAATAACAATAAGGGGGTTGCACTAACAACAATAAGGGACTATACTAGTAATATAGGGACCTAACATGCCCCTCTTCTTCAAAAAAGTGTTGTCCTCAACGCTTGAGTAGCTCTAGGTGCTTCTGTATAAAATTCTCATCCTCCCATGTAGAATCTTCAGTGGGTAAGTTCTTCCACTTGATGAGATACTCTGAAATTGATCGATTCCGTAGTTGTCGAGTTCTTGTTTCCGTGACCGCTTCAGGTTCCAATATGATTTTTCTTTCCTCATCAAGTTCTGGCAATATTGTTTGAACTGGAAGATTTTCACCTATAACCTTCTTTAAGCATGAAACATGGAAAACTGGATGTACTCGCGAAGAAGCAGGAAGCTCCAATTTGTATGCCATGGTACCAATCTTTTGCAACACCTTGTAAGGACCATAGTACTTTGGCGATAATTTATTATCCTTCTTTGCTTGCTTGAGGGACATTTGTTTGTATGGTTGTAGCAGTAAAAATACCCAATCTCCTACATCAAAACTTCTCTCGCTACGATGTTGATCTGCCTGTTGTTTCATTCGATTTTGTGCCAAATTCAGGTTATCCTTTAAGAGTTGGAGAACTTCTTGCTGATGCTCGATGTGATCTTCCACTGCTCGAACCTTCGAATTTTCCCTTAAAGATGATGTGATGGATGGTGGATGATATCCATAAAGTGCCATAAATGGGGTCATTTTTGCTGCAGTATGGAAGGAAGTGTTATACCACCATTCGGCAAGAGGTAACCACTTGACCCATTGTGTTTGTTTATCAGATACAAAACAACGAAGATATCCTTCCAAACATTTATTTACTATCTCGGTTTGACCATCAGATTGAGGATGATAAGATGAGCTATGAGCTAATTGAGTACCCAAACAAGAAAATAACTCCGTCCAAAAATTTCCAGTAAAAATGGGATCTCTGTTGCTCACAATAACCCTTGGGCTTCCATGTAGCTTTTGAATTCTATCCATAAATGTAGTAGAAACTGTACTTGCTTTAAATGGATGAGATAATGCACAAAAGTGTGCATACTTGGTAAGTCTATCAACTACCACCATGATGACACTCTTTCCTTCGGACTTAGGTGAACCTGTGATAAAATCCATTGAAATCTCCTCCCAACGTTGACTTGGAATGGATAAAGGTTGTAGAAGTCCTGGGGTCTTAATTGTTTCCACTTTATTCTGCTGGCAAACCAAACTTTCCGCCACAAACTTTTGAATATCAGATTTAAAGCCATCCCAAAAAAATTCTTTCTTCACCCTGTGGTAAGTTTTTAAAAATCCTGAGTGTCCTCCTAAAGGAGAAGTGTGCAATTCCAGAAGAATATTTTGTTTTAGTTGGGAATTCTTACAAAGATATAAGCGGTCTTTGTACCATAAGGAATCATTTTTCCAACTAAATGTATCAGATGTACTAGGATCTTGCTGCAACTTTTGAATGAGTGTCCATACATCTTTGTCCTTCTTCATTCATCTCTTGCTTCGGTTATCCAATCTGGTTGGATAATAGAAATGGCACAAAGCAATGCTTCCACCTCTTCATTCTTTCTTGAGAGTGCATCTGCAACAACATTAAGCTTTCCTTTTTTGTAGATTATTTCAAAGTCATAACCCAACATCTTTGTGACCCATTTTTGTTGCTCTTCTGAAGATAGTCTTTGTTCCAAAAAGTGTTTGAGACTATCATGATCAGTTTTTACCTTGAAGTGTCTTCCCATTAGGTAAGTTCGCCATTTCTTTAGTGCATACAGTATTGCTAACATTTCCTTCTCATAAATAGGTTTCTGTAAATACTTTCCTTTGATTGGACGACTTTCAAAAGCAATGGGTCTTCCTTCCTACATTAAAACCACACCAATTCCATTTCCTGAGGCATCACATTCCACAATAAAGGTTTTTGTGAAGTCTGGCATAGCTAAGACCAGTGCTAGGCACATTGCCTCTTTAAGACATTCAAAGGCCTTAGTTGCTTCAGGAGTCCATGAAAATGCATCTTTCTTCAATAATGTTGTTAGAGGTGTGCTATTCTTCGATAATTCTTAACAAACTTGTGATAATACCCTATTAACCTGAGAAATCCTCACAACTTCTTTATGGTTGTGGGGACTTTCCATTCCTTAATGGCTTTAATTTTTTTAGGGTCTACTTTAAAACCCTCGTGAGATACAATATGACCCAGATATTCCACCTCTTGTACTCCAAAGAAACATTTGGATTTTTTTTCATATAATTGTTTCTCCTGCAATAGTTTGAGCACCCTGTCAACATATTCAACATGATCCTTCCAAGACCTACTGTAGATTAGTATATCATCAAAAAATACTAGCACAAATTTTCTAAGGAAGGGTTTGAAAATGGAATTCATCAACCCTTGAAATGGAGAAGGTGCATTGGTAAGGCCAAAAGGCATGACCAAAAATTCATAATGACCCTCATGAGTTCGAAATGTTGTTTTTGGAATATCTTCAGTCTTCATTCTAATTTGACGATATCCTAAATGAAGATCCAACTTGGTAAAATAAATTTCTCCATGTAATTCATCCAATAATTCATCAATCACAGGAATGGGAAATTTGTCTTTAATGGTGAGCTTATTGAGCTCGCTATAATCCGGACACATTCGCCATGATCCATCCTTCTTGTGTACCAATACTACAGGAGCAGAGAAAGAACTTTGACTAGGTTGAATTACACCCGCCTCTAACATTTCTGCAATCATACGTTCAATTTCGCTCTTTTGGAAGTAAGGATATATATAAGGCCTGATGTTTGGAGGAACACTTCCTGGAATAAAATTAATAGCATGATCATGATCACGAATAGGTGGGAGTCCTTTGGGAGTTTCAAACACCTTGGAATGATTGTCCAAGACTTGTTGGAGATCTGCATAAATAGATGATTTTGAAGTCGGAACTTCTAGTGAGAATAATTGTGCAATTACGCCTCGTTGTTCTTTCTTTAGAAGATTTTTCATGACATTAGAGCTTATTATCCATCCCAAATTCCCTTCAATACCCCGTAATTCGACTTCCTTTCCTTCTGAAAAAAATTTCAAGAAAATTTCTTGAAAATTAAAAGCTACCGTCCCCAAAGATTGTAACCATTGTACTCCTAATACAACATCAGCACCTCCCATAGGAATGGAAAGAATTGCACTAGTCAATACATATTCCCCCATGGTTAGCTTGATATTATGGCATTTTCTAAAGAAATTTATATTTCCTCCATTTGCAACCATCACTTGACATTCTGGTGCTGGGTATAGGAAACAATTTAATTCCTTGGCTACCTTACAATGAATAAAATTATGGGTGCTACCTGAATCAATCAACACTATTACCTTTTTCTTCTTGATCTTTCCTTCTATCTTGAGAGTTTTAGGAGTGGTAATTCCTGCCAGTGCATTACACAATATGGTTGGATTCATTTATTCCTCTTCTAGGGTTGGTTCCTGGTGTATATCCTCTTCTTGTTCATTTTCTTCTTCCTCTTCACAATCTATGTAAAATAATTTCTTCTCAGCACACTTATGACCTTTAGTGTATTTTATATCACAACTGTAGCAAAGCCCTTTTGCTCTTTTTTCTTCCAATTATTGTGGTGTCAACCTTGTAGGTTGTGGAAATCTAGACGTGGCAACACTTCCTTCTTTATAGAATTGAGTGGTAGACTTCCTTGTCGCCATTATTTTACATTCAACTTTTCTTTCCAACCTGAATGCCTTCTCCAATGAATCTGGTTCCAAAAAATAAACTTCATGTTGGATGTTATCCTTTAAAATTCCTATGAAGAGATCGATCCTATGTTCCTCTGGAATATCAGTTACCCTTATATTCAATTTTTGGAAGTCCTCAATGTGTTGCCCCACTAAAACCTTTTGTTTGAGATTTATCAATTGGGTAAAGAAGGTGTTGCTCTTTGTATCCTCATAATGTGCTATCATTTCCTCCGTAAAAATTGACCAAGTGACACTTTTTTTACGGGAGCAAAGCCATTGATACCATACAAATGTATTTTGTTCTAAATGTAAAGTTGCAATGCGTACCTTTTGCGTGTTTTGCACGTTATGGAGATCAAAATATTGCTCCATCTGTAGTATCCATGTTAGAGGATCCTTTCCATCAAACTTCCTCATATCCATTTTTGGAATATGGTGGTTCTTCCCGCCAACATTAGAGTTTATCAAATCACAATTAACATTGATTTTGTTCTCATCATGAGGTTCTTCTACTATCTTTTCACCATTAGGAAACCGTTCTTGTATCAACTTTGTCAAACCTTCGATGTATGTTTTTAGATCATTATTCATGTTTTCCATCTTAGCTTCCATGCCATCCATCTTCTCTTCCACACCTTTCTTCAAAACTTCCATTTCATTTTTTGTTGCTCTTTGCGAGAGTGAAATTTGTTGCACTTGCTCTTGTAATTTTGATAGATCATGTTGCAATTCTTCATCTTCATGAGTCATAGTAGAGCCTTCTGAAGGCTTAATGGGTGTTGAATTATTTTTACTGGGCATATTTTAGAACCCAATACTGATATCTACAATATGCCCTTGGAATCAATTAAAATTGATTCTTCAAACAATATTTATGCAATTCGGAAAAAAAATACACACATTTTTCTTGCTTTTGAGGAGCTCGATATTGAAATTGGATTATCTCTATGATTGCAGCACTTAAATATATATATTTTGGTACCGATTTATCCCTCTAAATTATCTTTCGAATGCCACAGGTCTGACCTAATTTGGATTCTCCAAGACAAATTTGTGTTCAATCACCCACAATGACCTAATTATGGACTGGTTCAGTAGAGCTCACTTTAACGACTTTCCATGTATCACTGTTTCATCCTTTGTCTCTGAAATTGATAGCAAAGAAACTACAGTCTATGTACTTGCGACCACTTTTTACGGCACTCCAATCTGATACCCAGAGAGAGAGTTATTGAACTTTTCCCACGATCACCTATTTGAGATGCAATTAAGGAGCCTAAAAACACACTACCTTCCACAGATCATATCTCCAAAAATATTGGGAACCAAGCTCTGAAATTTTTTGAAGAATTTCCTCAGGATTTCAGCTTCGCACCATATGAATTTCAGATTCTGAACCTTCATAAAAAAAAACATTATAGCACAAATTCCACGATGAATTGTTTAGGAGCCTGAAAAAAGACCTAACTTCCACAGATCATATATCCGAAAATATTGTGAACCAAGCTCTGAAATTTTTAGAAAATATTCCTCAGGATTTCGTCTTCACATCCTAAAAATTTTAGCTTCTGAAACTTCGTAGAAAAAACGATATAGCGAAAATGCCACAATGACCTGTTTGGAGCAGCGAAACCCTAGAATCCAAAGCTCTGATACCAAATGTTGTGTAACCAGCTCCAAAAATAGAAGAAAAGAGATATCAACGCCTTAGAAATAAGCCACTTTGAGGGGGAAACCTCCAATACATTACATAAATGAACAAATATTCGATGATCCAATTTACAAAACCTCCTTTCTATATATAGGAGTCCATGGGGCCATAATGTAATCCTAGTGGGTCACAATGTAATCCTAGCCGACCTAACAATAATAATTTAAGGGCACAATAATAATAAAATGGGGGTTACAAGGGTACGATAGTAACAATAAGGGGGTTACACTAACAACAATAAGGGACTATACTAGTAATATAGGGACCTAACAATATATTACTAAGGCCATGCCTTGGGGAGGTTTCATGTGAGGTGGAAGAGCATTGTAAACACTATTAAACCTAGTGGAGTAGTCATGAACACTCTCCCCTAGATTTATTTTGAGACTGATATACTCTGCTAATATTTAAAGAGGGTTCATTTTGGTTTCCCATTTGTTTATGAATGTTTGATGCAAAGAAGGGAGATCATTGATGCTGTTGGGAGGTAAGTTTTTAAACCACTTCTTTACATCTCCTCCTAAAATTTGGGCAAAGATTCTCATATTAATGGTCTCTTATTCTATATCCATGTAATAAAATGCACCTTCCATCCTATCTAATTGATGTTGAGTTGTTGTAGACTCTTTTGCAGTAAAATGGGGAATTTTTTATTGATAATCATTTGGTATGGGGAGCATAGGTTGTGGTAACACTAATGGGGCATACCATGTTGCCATGGCTGGAAGGAAAGGTGGATTTACAAGGGGTGTTTTTACAAGAGGGAAAATGGGCTGAAATGGAGTGTTTTGAACAGTGGTAGTATGGATTAGAGTGGAAGAGACACTTGGGCCAGCAAACTAGTTTTGAACAGTGGTAGTATGGATTGGAGTGGAAGAGACACTTGGGCCAGAAAACTGGTTTTGAGCATATTTGTTATGGAAAAGGCTAAAGTAGTGAAGAAGCTGGGAATCAGGAGGAGTGGAAGATGAGGCTTCTCTACTAAAGCTCTGTTGCAAATCTGCAATGTCAATATCAGTTTGGTTTAAATCACCTTGATATCTAGTTCTAAAGATGTTCTTTGTATGATGTAAATCAAAGTGTAAATCCTCTAAGACAACAAGGTTTTCAGGGACATACTTTGTTCTTAAGAGGCTCTTATCAACAGTTGATTTTCTAGATTTAGAATTCTGCCATAGAATTCTCTCTAGATTGTAAAGTATTGTAGGAGGATTAGGGTATGTGTTTAGTTCCAATTGATGATGTCAATCAGAGTTTAATTTAATTGTCAACCCAGGAAGGTAAACTAAGAAGTTCTTATCTAAAATATATAGATCTAGAAAGATTCCTAATTTGTCTGAGATCTTAAAGTTCCCTTACAAGAACATATTCATCAAGATCTCTTTCAACAACTAATTAAACCTAGATCTAACAATTGTCAAGATCCTAAGGTTCTCTTACAAGAACACCTGAATTTTAGGATCTCCTACAATATTAGAACATTTAACAAAAACTTAAAAGATGAAATGAAACAAAATTAAATCTAATAACTATATGAGGTCTTATGGTTCTCTTACAAGAACACTTTCAAATAAGACTCTTCCAATATTAGAACATTTAACAAAACTTAAAAGCTGAAATCAAACAAAAACATAAATTAAGTTATACCCAAAATAAGCAAATAAGCATGCAAGTGAGGCCATGGGGGCCTTCCATAGCTCCACAAGCACACCACTTCAAAGGAGACTCATATGTAGAAGAAAAATCGAAGTATGATTCTTTATTTCAAAATCTCCATTACAAACCAAATCTAAGGTTACAACTCTAAGCTTCTAAGATTACATACTCCAAAATTCTAAGATTACAAAAACTTCAAGATTAAAAATGGAGGAGATTGTACTCCTATTTATACAACGGGATGAGTAACAAACTCATAATGATCATCCAATAATCTCTCTTTAGTTCCATACATCTCTCAACCATCTAGACACATAACCCCCTTTTGTCCTTGATCTTCTCCATGAGGTTTATCTCTTCAAATTCGAATTTTATCATTCAAGGCCACATAAAGGTGTCTTGGAAGCTTCCTTGGCATCTACACATGTCACAAAAACAACCCACTTTCCATATTTAAAGTAAAATATATTATTTTCTAATATTTAATCAAGAATTTCTCTTAAAAATGCTTAAAAATAAATAATATTTGGAAAATATAAATGAGACCCATTAATGGTGAATAATAGGGAAAATGAAGTGACATGGTGGTGAATAATGAGTGATATAATGGAAGCATAGGTGAAAAATGTATGGTAATGAGTGACATTTTGAAACCCAAACATACTCCCCAACTGAAGCTCTTGCATGTCCTCATGCAAGCTACTACAATGACTTATCTGATTTGATTCTTAGATGAGATTCCTTTTACAAAATGTTTGGTTCTTGTGTAACAAGCATCTTTCAATCATGGAATTCCTTTTAACTTTGCACTTCTTTGGATAACTTTTATTTTTGCAAAGAATTTGCATCTTTTAATGATTGGTTCTTGTGTTACAATCATTATTTACTTTGTTGAGATCAATCATTTTAAGAAGTCATTTAATATGCTCATCATTTTGTAGTAGTTTTTATTGTGGGAAGACTATGTGGGTTAAGAGGTATGTTGGTACTATTTTATTGCTATCCTTTTCTTCTAAAAATCCATCATTTATCTATCATTTTCCTCCATAAACTCCCCATAAGTCCATTGAAATTGATTAATGAAGCATTATAATTGCTATTTTACATTAAATTTAATTTATGAGTTTTTATGTTAAAAAATGGAATTTTTCAACAAAATTATGAGATGTAATGACTTCCTGTAATTAGTTTATGTTGTGACATGTGGCATGGCAGGAAAATCAAAACAGAAGGCAAGGACGTGACCTAGGATGTACATACATGGTGGAAAATCTATTTAGCATCGAATTTGGAGCTCCTGAATATATGGTCAATGACGGTCAAACTCAGCCTATTCAGCAGAAAAATCAGAAGTCATAATGAATGTACATGATCTTTTGCTTAATATTAGGAAATCTAAACTGATTCGAACTGTTTTGGAATCAGTTAGGATGAGGGAGGAATGAAAATATCTTGTTGGTTGTAAATTTTAATAAATAGGAGGATTTTGATTAGATATAGGATGCTAGTGAAAATATTGAAGAAAGAAGACTTAAGACTGTAAAGCGTATTCCAGAATTCTGTTTTGAATGTAATCTATTCTCAGAATTTAATGAAAGGCATAACTTCGTCAATCACAGTGTTTATGAGTTAACGGTTTTTATCATTTGAAGTTTATCAAAGTGTGCCATCAAAGTGTGGAAGGGCCCTACGTGAGGATTGGTACACTTTCTTTTATGTTTTATGTTTCATAGAGTTTAGTCTTCAGATCTGAACGGTGTTTTATTCCATTTCATTGCTGGTGAGTTCATTAATTTAATTATAAGCTTTTGTGATTATTATTTTATGATTCATAGTAGTATCTTGAAAATTCAATTACAAAATTATTGAACGAGTCCTTGTAAAAGTTTTAATCGAGCATTGAATTTCAAAACATCTCTATGAACTCTGTTTTTATGAATTTCATTTCTATTATGCTTAGTGTGTTATCTTGAAAGAGGTTTGTGAAACATATCCTCGTAAGAGGATTGAAAGCTCAGACTAGTAACACTCTGTTTTTTTAGATCAGTAGATTAAATTTGATAATATAAGTGTTTAAATTGTGAAAAGAAACATATTTTAATCTCTTGTAAAGGAGTGCTGGATCCTGTCACAATTAGACATTTATTTAGACAAATAGAATAGATCCTTTTAGGTCTATAAATATTAGGCGTGCCTCTAAGACTACCTACCTTGGTCGACATTGAATTGAGTCTAATCTAGAATCCCAGATTGGTCTTTACATTTTGGCGCCGTTGCCGGGGAGGCGCAACTAGAGGATTTCTAAAAAAAAAACAAAAACAAACAAAAACATAGATTTAATTTTAATTCATCATTTTAGAAGTCATGCTTACATATGTCTAGACCTAGAGATGATAAAGGCAGATTCATAAAAACCCCCCATCCAAGAACTAACCCACCATTAGGAGAAAACCCTTTAGAAATAATTGAACACACAACTCCAGCTGGGAAAGTCACTGTACAAGAATTAGAGGATAAACAAAAATCAGGCCAAAGACTTACACTTATAGAGAGACAAATTTTATTGGCATATGAGGCAAAGAAGAAACATCTCCCTGAGTCCTCTATAACAAGAGAAAGTATCAAAAAAAATAAACAATCTCTCCTTGAACCTACTGATTTTGAAAAAAATCAATTAGGAGAAAAACCAACACAACAACTTCTCTTTGAAACAAGTGACACTGAACAAGAACTTAAACCAACAGAGGAACCTATCAAAATGGCTGAGGAAGGAGGAGGATCAGCAAGAGGACCCACTCTTGAACAACTTAGAGAATATGAGAGACAGCAGGAGGAAAGAAGAAGACAGAGAGAGCTTGAACTGAAACAAAAACAAGACCAAGATCAAAGAGAGGAGGAAGAGTCAACCTTTAAATTTCCGATTCAAGAACCAGGAGAAAATCATGATGAGGAAATCAAAATGAAAAACATACCTCCATCTGTGTTACCAAATTTTTATGGCATGGCTTCAGAAGATCCAGATTCATTCTTGTTTGAATTTGACATAGTATGCCGAACATATGGTTACACAGATGATGCCCATAGGCTTAGACTCTTCCCAGCAACATTAAAGGCATTAGCATTAAGATGGTTCATGGGACTTGGTGAACATGCAATAACTGATTGGGATGGCATGCGAAAAATATTCCTAAAGAAATATCAACTTTATTGTAGATCAAAATATTCTAAAGATGATATCTTCAGAATGAATCAACAAGAGGATGAAATTTTAGAGGAGTATTTGGAACGATTTGTCTACAATTTACAAAAATCAAAACATAGAACCATGTCTCTTGATCTGATCCGAACAATATTTTTGAAGGGCATTCGAGAGGAATACTTAGATGATCTTAATTTTATGGGAAAAGGTGATATTTCCACCTTACCTTTCGATGAAATTGCTAACTTATGTGAAAATTATTCCAGGAGCAAAGCTAGAAATGGAAAAAGAGCTATATCATCTAAAGCCACAAAATCGGCTTCAGCTAGTGTTACAAGGGCTGAAATAGGAAATTTATTAGAAGAATTCAAAACAGACCTATTAAGCACCTTAGGAAATCAAATTGACACTCTGAAAGCAAAGAAAAGACAAGAAGAAGAAGATCAATTAATGGTTGTCTTTTGTCCAAAATTCCAGAAGAAACATGCTTTAAAAGATTGTCCTTTAGAAAACATTCAAGTGTGTGCCTTTTGTACTGAAAATCGTGATATATTTCATTGTTCTAAAATCAAAATTTTGCAGAATTGTAACTTGGAAGCTAATGCAGATATAGAAAATGTGTATTTTATGGGTGCCAAGAGACCATGGCAGCCAAGACCTCCACCTCCAGGTATGTTTCCAAACCAGAATTTGCAATTTCCTGCACAAGATCAAATGTATGTTCAGAATTATTGGAATGTACCCATGCCATGGCAACACCAAAATTACCCACAACAAAAATGGAAACCGTTTCAGCAATACTCATCATATCCTCAACCATACTCATCATATTCTCAACCATATCAACAGTATAATCAGCCATATCAGCAGTATCCTCAAACATATCAGCAATATCCTCAGCAGCAAGTTGTCCATCAACCCCAAAACATTCAACAAACATTTCCTGCTCCTCCACCAATAAATTCACCCCAATTACAACTTCCATCTAACCAAACTCCTAGACCCACTCAGATTCCTGCTCAACCTGTACCAAATCCAAATAATAGAGCAGAAAGACCAAATTACAGTGTAGATGAGGGACCATCATATCCCACATTACCTTTACAAAATATTGAGTTGAGGTATGGTAAGGTACTTCAGAAAGAACTTCCCATAGCTGAGAAATAAGAAGAAAACAAAAACAATGAAAATGAAACTCCAAATCAAAAGAAACAAAATGATGACATCAAAAATAAACAAATTCAACCATTGCAGCCACCACCTTTTCTGGAAAGATTGATCCAAGCAAAACTTCCCATGTCTTTACCATAGTTTGATGCTTTAGATGAGATGAAGAATGTCTATATAAAAATTCCAATACTCCAAGCCATAAAAGACATTCTGATATATACTAAAGCAATTAAAGAACTATGCCTCAAGAAGCCTACAAGAAAAATACTTCATCCACAAACAATTCACGTTATTGGACATCTAGCTGGCCTTATGACAAACACTATTTCGATGGAAAAGTATGTTGATCCTGGCATTCCCAGAGTCACTACAATCATTAACAACATACCTATTCCAAATACTTTAATTGACCTAGGGGTAGCAATAAATGCGATGACTCTTGACACAATGAAAACACTCCAACTGAGAAACTTGCAATACACACCAATTGTTTTAGAACTAGCTGATAGGTCTAAAGTGATTCCTGAAGGAATTTTGGAGGAAATAATTGTTTCACTGGACTCTTGGGATTATCCAGTGGACGTTTTAGTTCTTCAACCAAAATATAATTTAGGAGGTCACCCTATCATTCTTGGTAGACCATGGTTAGAAACTGTTGATGCATTCATAGGGTATCGATCAGGTAATATGATCATTTCACGAGGAACTGAAGGGAAACAACTCACTCTTTACCCAGTAGCACAAACACTAGCAGTAGCAAACAACTTATGGCTTGATGATAAATACAATGATAAGGAAGAAGTTCAATCTGTTTTTAGCATCAATCAGATCTATGATTTTCATGAAGATAATAATGATGATTTGATAGAATTGTTCCTTTCTCAACCTGATATGTCTGAAGAAATAAGAAATGATCAATACCATGCTGCAGATGAAATTTTAGCACAAAGTTTTCAAGAAATATGTACACTCCATTCTTTACAAACATCATTTGAAAACATTTTTCCCATTCAATCTATCACAAACACTCAGAGTAAGACTATAGAGATTAGTCCGGGGAAAACATTGAATATTAGCACTCACCTAGACTTATCTTAGGAAGAAAAATTGATTCAATTATTGAGAAAGTATCAGAAAGCATTTGCCTGGGACTACACCGATATGCACGGAATCCACCCTGAAACATGCACTCATCATATTTACACAGATAATAACATAAAACCAATGAGGCAACCACAGAGAAGAATGAATCCCATTCTTCAGGATATTGTTAGAGAGGAATTACAAAAACTATTGAAAGTTAATTTTAATTATCCTATCTCTGATAGTCAGTGGGTATCCCCATTGGTAGTAGTGCCCAATAAAAATGGCAAGTGGAGGATTTGTGTTGATTATAAGCAATTGAACAAAGCAACCCTCAAATATTATTTCCCACTACCATTCATCGACCAAGTACTAGACACATTAGCTGGGAAATCATCATTCTCTTTTCTTGATGGTTTCAGTGGCTATAACCAGATCAGGATAGCCTTAGAGGACCAGGATAAAACCACTTTTACTTGTCCCTGGGGAACTTATGCCTATAATGTTTTACCACTTGGACTTTGTAATGTTCCAGCTACATTTCAGAGAGCTGTTTTAGCTATTTTTGCTGATTTAGTTCATGAGTGTGTTGAAGTTTATATGGATGATTTTTCGGTGTATGGTAATTCATTTGAGAATTCATTAGAAAATCTTGAGAAATTTTTGAAGAGATGTATTGAAGCTAATCTGTCCTTGAGCAATAAAAAGTGTTTTATGATGCTAGATGAAGGGATAGTATTGGGTCACTATATTTCTTCTCAAGGCATTAAAGTTGATCCATTAAAAATCCAGATCATTGTCAATTTGCCAATTCCGAAGACTCAAAAAGAGGTAAGAAGTTTTCTTGGGTATGCAAGCTATTATAGAAGATTTATTGAAAATTTTAGCAAAATATCTCTACCTCTGTTTAAACTTTTAGCAAAAGATACACCTTTCAACTGGAATGAAGATTGTCAGAAAGCTTTTGAAACACTCAAAGAAAAACTATCAACCGCACCAGTCTTAAAAGGACCTAACTGGACCCTACCATTTCACATCTTTTAAGATGCATCTGATACTGCAGTAGGTGCTTCTTTAGGCCAAAAATAAGAGTCTTTCAATTATGCTATCTATTTTATCATCAAAAATCTAACACCTGTAGAATTAAACTACACATTCACTGAAAAAGAAATGTTTGCAATCATACATGCTGTAAATAAATTCCGACACTATATAAATGGTTATGAGGTTTTTGTACATACTGACCACTCAGCCATTAAATATCTAATGAATAAACCAATCACTAATGGCAGAGTTACCAGATGGCTGTTATTACTACAGGAATTTAATATTACAGTGTTAGATAGACCAGGTAAGGAGAATCAGGTGGCATATTTTCTTTCTAGACTCCAGAACTCAGGTGAGATTGTTCCGGTTGAAGATTCTTTTCCAGATGAAAATCTATTTTCAATTTCAGTAGTAGATCCATGGTATGCTGACTTAGCCAATTATTTGTACATAGGAAAGACACCTCCACATTTCACTACAAAGGAGAAGAAGAGGCTCATCAAACAAAGTGCTAGATATTCATGGATCAATGGAGATTTATTTTACACCGGTTATGATATGATTATTAGAATATGTGTAAGAAATGATGAAATAATTGATATTTTAAAATCTTTTCATGACGAACCGTGTGGTGGGAATTTTGCAGCCAAGAGGAAAACATTCAAGATTCTCATCTTTGGCTACTATT
This sequence comes from Pinus albicaulis, assembly GCA_034641835.2. Lineage (NCBI taxonomy): Eukaryota > Viridiplantae > Streptophyta > Pinopsida > Pinales > Pinaceae > Pinus > Pinus albicaulis. The sequence goes on along the minus strand of CM076578.1, from coordinate 983,787,742 downwards.
GGCCATCTATTTTTAAGGATTCCAAGAAGTATGTGAAGAGTTGTGACATTTTTCAAAGAATGGGTAGACCCACAGCTTCAGATGAAATGCCACTTTAGCCCCAAGTACATTTAGAGCCATTTGAAAAATGGGCTCTAGATTTTGTAGGTCCCATCAATCCACCATCAAAGGGAAAAAAGTACATCCTAGTATGTACTGATTACGTGACAAAATGGGCTGAAGCAAAAGCATTAGTCCGAGCAACAGAGCAAACAGTGGTAAACTTCCTCTTTGAAGAAATTTTTGTAAGGTATGGAGTACCTAGGGAGATAGTCACAGATCAAGGTACTCAGTTCACTTCAAGGTTAGTTCAAGATATCATAGAAAAATATAAAATCAAACACAGAAAAAGAACACCTTACCATCCACAGGCCAATGGCCAAGTGGAATCAAGAAATAAAACCTTGGAGGGAATTATTACTAAAAAAGTAGCAATGAACAGAAAGAATTGGGAGGAAAAGCTCAAAGATGCACTGTGGGCTTACAGAATTATGTGGAAAGACACTACTGGATTTACACCATATCAGCTGGTGTATGGAAAAGAGGTAATGCTTCCTATCGAATTTCAGATACATACTTATAAAATGGTTGCAGATTTAGGAATTGATCTCAATGAAGCACAAAAGGAGAGAATTATGCAATTGAACCAGTTAGATGAGATGAGGCAGCAAGCAGAAGAGAGAACAATCCTAATGCAAAAATAGAGGAAGTAGTGGCATGATGCACACATTAAAAAGAAGCAGTTTAAAGAAGGAGACTGGGCTTTACTCTTTGACTCTAAATTCAAAGATCATAAAGCCAAATTTACAACACATTGGATGGGCCCATATGAAATAGTTCAAGCATATGAAAATGGATCGGTCAAACTTACTACAATTGATGGAGAAGGCAACACCTTTACTGTCAATGGACACAGGCTGAAACTCTATCATAAGCCCATCACCAAGGAATATTTTATTCAAACTGTATCTCAGCAAAAGGAGGTTGAGATATCACAGCCTTCAGCTGTGATATCTCAACCTTAGTCATTTCAATTTCTTTTAAAAAAAAATAAAAAAACATAAAAATAAAAAATAAATAATGGTTTAGATGTAAAAACCAGACTCTGGCACATTCTAAACCTGAATTCTTATTGGAAAACCAATCATTTGGCTGGTAAGAATTCCTTGTTCTACTTGTTTATTGTTTTTCATCAATTCAATAATGACTTGAGGACAAGTCAAACACTTAGTGGGGGAGAAGAATCAGTGGTTTTTCTCTTTCCTATTTCATCTCCTCATTTTTAAATCTTCAAGGAATTTGTTTCAGTTATTCAGTATTTCAATAAAAGAGTTGTTTTTTTTCTAATTAGAGGGACCTGTTTAAGCAATGAGATATACAGTGGGACCTGTTCAGAAGACTATGTCAACATTACCAATTGCAGAGGGACTTGTTCAGAAGACTATGCCAACATTACTAATATCAGAGGGACCTGTTAAAAACTACATTGAAGATACATCAGGCTACTTCAACAAAGTTTTCAAAGGTTTTTTATCATCAGAATTCGAAGACTACATCAACACCAAGGATAAAAGAAGCTTCACAAACATGGTTCTTCAGATTTTAAAGGGACCTGTTATATTCATTTCAAAGGGACCTGTTTTGAAAAATAAAGATCAGTCATACCTGTACAAACAGATCAGTCACACCTGTGCAAGCCAAATCAGCATTATGTCAGCCAACAAGTGTAAAGTATTGTTGAAATTTTCATTTTTAACATTTAAAATTGTTAAATTATTTTAGTGTTCAAAAATGATAATTATTATTGCTTGTTATCAATTTCAAAAATCCTTATATCCATAACCTTTGTTTCTTATCCCTTCTGCCTATTTCTAAATGATCATTTTCATTCATACCTTAGCCTATTATTATTTCCTATTCCTACTATGCTCTTCAAACCTTTTCATAAACCGCTCTTCAAAAACTCATAATTTTTAAATCCAACCTCTGTCAATAAAAGTACCAACAAAGAAGTGGTCTTAATAGACACTCAATGAGGAGTCCGCTCAATAGAAAGACATTTGTAAAACGCATGATTACATTCATTTCGACTGATGGAGTTATAAAAATGATGCTCTGACCCAAATTTGCTTATGGAATGGAATGTATCCATTATCATCACACGTTTGTATCATGATTATGCTTCTATAAAATTAGTACTGCTCCTTTGTATTCATAATTTGAATGCATCGTCCGACTCTGCAAACAAACTCATGACCTGTGATAGTAAGACTTTGTTCTCTGTGTATTGTATGACATCAAGCAAAATGAAGGTCGGTTGTTGAATTTTTATTTCTCTGAGTTCATAAAGTTGGTTAAAGATTTAATTTTCAGACTCTGAGTTTCTTAAGGAGGGCCGAGAAAGCAGGTGTGGTTCTGTTGGAGAAAATATAGCAGACAAGCTTATCCAGAGTTTTTCCTTACTTCCGCCCAGAATTTGAGGAAACAGCTCAGGTAATTGAAGAAGTCAGCTCAGAGAATTGAAGACGTTAACCAAGTCAGCTCAGTGGAACGCAGGAAAAGAGGTAACAAGTTGAAAACTCTGATTGAATTATTGAGCAGGGGTTAGAACAGAGATTTTTTTTTAAATGACCAATAGAGCAGAGCCCGAAAAATTTGATAGTTTAAAGTATCATGAAGACTGTGTCAAGATTTTAGAGGAAAAACATTGGTTGCCTTTTCTACAGAAATTTAATGGAAATAATAAAGAGGTTACGAAGCAATTTGCATTTTCCTTCAATGGAGAGAAAGCTTTAGTAGGAAATGTCTCTTTTAGAATTTCAAAGGATATAATAGCACAAACATTTGGAATCAGTCCTGAAGGAGAAAAGTATTTCAAAACCAAGCAATTTAGGGAAAAATCATGGACTCAGTTTATGTCCAGATCAAGGGTTTCTTCTGTTAACTGGAAAAAGGGTGTTCCTAGAAGCTGGTTAATTCACCCATGGGATGAGATGGTATACATTATTCAAAAATTTGTTACATGTGAAGTACGTTATAGTATAGTATACTTATATCACATAAAACTTCTGTTGCACTTGAAAGGCCAATGCACTATCAGTTTGCCCTATTTTCTCTTACAAAGTCTGACTAAAATGTCGAAGAATATTCAGAAACACAAAGGTAATGAAGATAGGAGTTTATATCATTTTGGCTTGATCAAAATACTAATTGAATCTGAGTTGCAGAGGAGAGGAAAAACATGGAAATAATTTTTAATTAAAAATCAAATCAAAGCTAGAGAAGAAGAACAGGAGAAGCAAGGAAGCACAGAATTGATGATTGATATTGATGAAGAAACCCCTGAGCTTAAGTCAAGAAATGTTCCTCAACCGAGCAGTAGTGTAAGGACAAGAAGGCAGAGGCAAGAAATTGCCAAGAGAATTGAAAAAGATAAAATCTTCACTACTTATAAGAGAAGATCAAGGAGAATGAAAAGGATTCAAACACAAGATGATCAACCAGAGCAGAATGCAAGTACACCAATGGAAATTGAAAGCAGTGAGTCAGAACAAGAAGAAGAGATGGAAACTGAAAGAAATAAGAAAGAAAAGGAAGAACCAATACCCACAAATAAGAAGCAGAAAAGGTTAGAGAAACAGATTGAAAAGCTGAAAGAGGAATTGATGGAAGAAAACATGTTATAGAAGGTCATAAAGAAGGAAAATGAAATGTTGAGAGCTCAGAGCAAGAATATACAGCAGAAAAATGAGAAACTGAAGAAGAAATTCAAAGAACTTAAGACTGATCAAACTGAAATATGCAATTGGGCAATCAAATGTTACACTCAGAAAAAAATTCTCAAGGAAAAATATAAGAATATAGAACATCAGTCCCAAGTTCAGAAGAATGCCCGAGTTCAGAAGAATGTGGATGTATTGTTACAAGCAGTAGAGGCACAAGCATAAACAGAATTTAAAGGGAGCACATCAGGATTAACATGAGGACATGCTAAATCATTGAGTTTGGGGGAGATGTTGTTACTATTTTATTGCTATCCTTTACTTCTAAAAATCCATCATTTATCTATCATTTTCCTCCATAAACTCCCCATAATTCCATTGAAATTGATTAATGAAGCATTATAATTGTTATTTTACATTAAATTTAATTTATGAGTTTTTATGTTAAAAATTGGAATTTTTCAACAAAATTACGGGATGTAATGACTTCCTGTAATCAGTTTATGTTGTGACATGTGGCATGGCAGGAAAATCGAAACAGAAGGCAAGGACATGATCTAGGATGTACATACATGGTGGAAAATCTATTTAGCATCGAATTTGGAGCTCCTGAATATATGGTCAATGACGGTCAAACTCAGCCTATTCAGCAGAAAAATCAGAAGTCATAATGAATGTACATGATCTTTTGCTTAAGATTAGGAACTCTAAACTGATTCGAACTGTTTTGGAATCAGTTAGGATGAGGGAGGAATGAAAATAGCTTGTTGGTTGTAAATTTTAATAAATAGGAGGATTTGATTAGATATAGGATGCTAGTGAAAATATTGAAGAAAGCAGACTTAAGACTGTAAAGTGTATTCCAGAATTATGTTTTGAATGTAATCTATTCTCAGAATTTAATGAAAGGTAGAACTTCGTCAATCGCAGTGTTTATGAGTTAACGGTTTTTATCATTTGAACTTTATCAAAGTGTGCCATCAGAGCGTGGAAGGGCCCTACGTGAGGATTGGTACACTTTCTTTTATGTTTTATGTTTCATAGAGTTTAGTCTTCAGATCTGAACGGTGTTTTATTCCATTTCATTGTTTGTGAGTTCATTAATTTAATTAGAAGCTTTTTTTATTATTATTTTATGATTCATAGTAGTAGCTTGAAAATTCAATTGCAAAATTATTGAACGAGTCCTTGTAAAAGGTTTAATCGAGCATTGAATTTCAAAAAATCTCTATGAACTTTGTTTTTATGAATTTGATTTCTATTATGCTTAGTGTGTTATCTTGAAAGAGGTTTGTGAAACATATCCTCGTAAGAGGATTGAAAGCTCAGACTAGTAACACTCTGTTTTTTTAGATCAGTAGATTAAATTTCATAATATAAGTGTTTAAATTGTGAAAAGGAAACATATTTTAATCTCTTGTAAAGGAGTGTTGGAGCCTGTCACAATTAGACATTTATTTAGACAAATAGAACAGATCCTTTTAGGTCTATAAATATTAGACGTGCCTCTAATACTACCTACCTTGGTCGACATTAAATTGAGTCTAATCTAGAATCCCAGATTGGTCTTTACAATGTAACATGAATGAGAGAAAAAATGAAGTGTGAAATTGCCCCCTCCCCAACTGATGGTTTTCGCAAAATGGAAGCATAGGTGAAAAATTTATGGTAATGAGTGACGTTTTGAAACCCAAACAGTCTGGATAAGATCTAGTGTTGATCCTATGTGAAGCTAGACTGCTTTTTCAAAAATTAGAGAGGCTGAAGTTTTTAGGGATTGCTTTGAAAGTTTTTCCTTTCACAATGTCTTATCTAGTAATGGGACTAGGCTTCTAAACTTTCTTCAAGGCTTGTTAACACAGTCCTAAAGATATCTTGAGACCTAGATGAGTAATAGGCCTACTGGGGCTAGTGGAGTCGCCAGGTGGAAAATTTTTAGCTTTTATGAAGGTAAAATATTTGATGGTTCCACCACCATGTTTATTATGAAGCCAATCTGAACTATTTTTGGGTTTTGTGAGTTTTTGAGGTAATTTAAGGACTTACTGAGTCTACAGAGTTTTCTAGACTATTATATACTCAATGGGTCCCACTATGATCACCATTATGTTGGAGTCTTGTGTTTTGATAGATTGGAAAATCAAAGGACAAGGAAACATCAGAACCAATATTTAGAGTTCTAGGATCTAGTCCTCCTGTTCTCAGAGAGGGATCCCTCAAATTTACTTGTTTGCAAAGGTTTATCTTGTTTTCTTTGAGTATTGGTTTTAGACTAGTTATTAAGTGCAAGTGTTTGTTTGTTTCTTTGGTTGAATGACATAGCATAACATGAAAGGTATAGGAAAGATAGGTAGAAAGGAGAAGTGTCAGATTCATTGGGAAATGGAGTCAAGAAGAAGTTATGAAAAACTTATCAATGGATATGGGATATCAAATGGAAAATCTAACTTGCCCACAAGATCCGTTGGTTTTGTGAATGAGATGAACATTAATGATTTGGAAAGAGAGTTTGAATTCTCAACAAAGGGAATTTGAAGACATAACTTGAACAATAAAGAGTTATTTGATATATAGGGCTAACCATGAATTCTACAAACCACACTTTAAGAAAGTAATGACTTCAAAACAAATTTTGAAATGAAATCTAAGATTCGGGAGCACATCCCATTTCCTCAAAGATTTTATTTCAAATGATTTAGAAAACATAAAATATTCGCTGATAATTGCAGTCATAGAAGAGGGAACACCTAAGAACATCAATGATTACAACTATAAAGACATTAAAAACAAATTTTCAAGCAAGGACAAAGGCATGATCAAAACAGACCTCCTTGGCTAACTATAAACAATGGCACTTCAAAGGGAGACTTCAAAAATAGTTTTCAAGTGGCAGCAGACAAGCAAGGAAAACCATAAATCATGCTGACACCAAATATTTGAACTATTAGAGAAATAAACAACCATGAGGACTAAATAGAGATATTAAAGACTCTAAAATGCCTCAGCAGAAGAAAACATAAAATAGTGAAGGATAAATAGGTCTAAGGTGCTTCTAGGAGTCATTTCTTAGCCTAAGATTTTCATCCTACTGTAGTAAGAAATTATGGAACAAAATGAAAAGAGGAGAAAACATTAAATAGTTCAGAATACTTCACCAATAGCCAAGCTCATGGATCCAATGATAGAGCCTTCTCAAGAACAAGCATGCAACAACATCATCAGGCTTCCAAGACTTCAATTTCATCCTCAACTTCCGACAGACTATTTATTATTTCAGAGAGTTTCAGTATTACAACTAGTGAACAATCAACCTGTATCTCATCTTATTTAGAAGTATTTATAGAAGAAATGAGGAGGTGGAAGAGTTTAAGATTGAAGTGTAATTAATTCTATACTAAATGCAACTCCTAGCCTCGAAAACCATGCAAGGCCTAAGGCAGGAGAGAATTGAATTACGATTCTATTCCATTTACTTTGTTTCTATCTTTTTAGGTTTAATATGAAAAAAAATTGACTTCGAGGCTTATTTATCCTTTACAATAACTTCACTGATAGTTTGAAATATCTTCTTTTGTTTGAAATATATTCCGCTGTCTTTAGACAAATATCTTCTGTTTTGGCAATAACTAGGCCTTCTTTTCGATTTATTGAGGCTGGAGGTGGCTTTTGGTAGCTGGAAAGGATTCAATTAGCCTCTTTGATGTGGCTCTGAGGTGTCCTTGGACTAATATTTTCCTCTATTTTTTTCCTAAAACACATTAAATTTGTCTTTATTCTATGTTTTAGGCCTAATTAGGCTTAATTCTTATCTTTCGGTCTTCATACTCTGCTGAATATAGATCAGGCATTTGATTTTCTGATTTTATGCCTTAATCCTTTTAAAAACTCTGATTTAAACCTTTAAAACATGATACTCTTTGATCTCCTATCTTCAATGCTGATTTCTTTAATAAATGGACTCTGACTATGTTTTTGTTGTGTTGTAGGTGTGCAACGGGTTTTTATACTATTACCAATGTTCATGAGACGTGGTTAAAATTTCTGTTCGAACCCTATATATTAATTTCCTTCATTAATAGTGGCCTGGGCAATCATCATCCCCAACCTTTTTTTTCATTTAAAAATAGTGAAAAAACCTTTATAACCTGCAAAAATACACAAAAGTTATGAAATCCATGAAAGAATAGGATATGGTTGCTTTGGAGGTTAGGTTTAATCGTGGCTTTTGGATGAAAACAACCAACGATCGAGATCACGTGATGGGATTAAATGGGGAGGCGGTTGAATGAGTGAAGGTTAGATTAAGTCTGGGCCGTTGATCTAGATTGATCAATGGCTAGGATTAATTGGGGAGTTTATAATGTGGAGGGGAAAAGTTATAGCGGAAAGGAGGAAAATGTAAGAAAAAGGAAGAAAATATTTATCAGGAATGAAAAAAGAGTTGGAGTGAAGTTTGGATGCCAGATGAATAAGAGCCATTGATCTAGAATGATCAATGGTTAAGATTTCTTGAACGGAGTGCTTGGGAGCAAAGGGGAAAGGGTGAATGACTTGGTTGTGAAGTGCAGTGAGAGCCGTTGGATTAAAATAACAGACAACCAATATTAAAAGGAAGAAAATAACTCCATTGGGGAATGGTGGTATGGTGGAAAACCAGAATGGTTTTCACGCAACATTGGGGCGGTTTTGAAATTTCTCAAGAAAAACGTGATATGGGTTTGCGCCCAACACGTGTCCCTTTAATACCACCCATATCATGTAATTTTTTGGCATTAACTTTTAGGCGCAAAATTACGCGATATGGAGTTTCAACCGTCGAATGAAAGGCGGAGAGATCTGACGGTGGGAATGAGAGCGTGATGGGGTAAGATGTGTGGGAGGAAAAGGTGGGCAAGGTCAAAGGCGGTTTAAACCTTGACCATTGGATCATGTGAATAGACAGTCAAGATCTATCAATGGGGGAGAAATGAAAAGGGCGGGGTTTGAAAAGCGGAAGAAATGTGGACCGTCCGATCGGAGAAGATCAACGGTGGAGATCTAATCTCAGGATCGCAATCGGCAGGAGGAGAAGACAAAGTGACAATGTGATGTGCCAATGCAATTAAGCACAGGCCATTATATCTAAGAGAGATCAATGGTCCAGATTAAATCGGTGGGTCGGAGAAAAAGGGTTCATCATATCGGAGTCTCCGAGTTTGCGACGCGCGATTAAAAATTGGCCGTCGGATATGGAGTGTGAAGAAATCTTAGTTGTTGGTTCTTCTGGTTGTGACGGCTAAGATTCAATCGGGGGGATCAGCATCGGAGAAGTCAAAAGGGCAAAGTGTTAGGGGAAACTACGGTTGCCGATTTGCGATGGGCCGAGAGCTGTCGATCTGAAAAATATATCGACGGTAAGGATTTGATCGTGAAGGAAAAATGTGGAACGAAGGGTTTTGAGAGGGAGCGGTATGGACTGTTGGATCTGGGATTTAATGGATCAGATCAACGGTGGATAAACGATCGCAGGATTGCATCGGTGGGAGGAAATGGACCATGAAAATGCATCAAATGAATATTTGTGACGCGATAAGGTTTTTTGATATGATTTAGTTTATGGTCGCTGATCTACAAAGATCGACGGCCCAAATTTAATTAAACCTTTTTTGTCAGGGAACAGAAGAAATCAAAGGAAAGTCGGGTTGTTTCGAAATACAAAGGAAAATAAGGAAATGAGGGTTTAAAACGGGGGTTTAAATCCTTTAAATGCCCAGTTGCGGGGCTTATGGTCTTATGCAGTGGAGAGTCTACCATAGTTAAGCCCTCGGGGGCTTAAGAAATTTATATGCAGAAAAGAGTGTTTTTGGCCTAAAAAACGAAGTTTTTAAGGCAAATTGAGGGTTCTGGTAGAAGGAAAATGAGTTTTTTAAACCAAATGTAAGGAGACAAAATGGTTTTAAAAGGTCTTGAAGTGAATTTGAAGGTTAAATGAGGCTTATGGAGGGATTTTACAAAGAAAGAAGGGGATGAAAATGGGGTTATTTATGAGTGAAAGGAGGGGTAAAATGAAGGGAAAATGGGATTTTTAGCAGTCTTTTCTTTAGGAAAACAACAAAATTTTCAGGTTTATGAGGGAAAACAATAGTGAATATTTAACTAAAAAGGTTATTTATATTCATAAAAACTTAAAATATGATAGGTCTTTAAAGGGAATTATCTCTTGAAGTTTTGAAGAACAAAATTAGCCACTTTTTGGTATAACAAAATTTATCAGTGGCTAACAAGGTTAAGGTCACACTCAAGGTTAAGGTTAAGGTTAAGGTTAAAGTTTAAGGTTAGGGTTAAGGTTATGGGAAGGTTAAGGTAAATGTTAAGGTTAAGGGTAAGGTTAGGGTTAAGGTTAAAGTTAAATTTAAGATTAAGGTTAAGGTTAAGGTTAAGGTTAACCTAACCTTAACATTAACATTACCCTTAACATTATCTTAACCTTAACTTCACAATAACCTTAAAATTTACCTTAACTACAACCTAACCCTAACCTTGACCAAACCCTTAAACCTAACCTTAACCTTCACCATAACCTAACCTTAACCTTGAGCATAACCTTAACTTGACTAAACTCATGAAAAAACCCTTAACCTTAACCTTAACCTGACTAAACCCTTAAGGTTAGGGTAAAGTTAAATTTAAGCTTAGGGTAATTTTAAGATTAGGTTAAGAATAAAGTTAAGGTTAAGGTTAGGGTTAAGGTTAAGGTTAGGTTAAGGGTAAAGTCAATGTTAAGGTTAGGTTAAGGTTAAGGTTAGGGTTAAGGTTAAGGTAAAGGTAAGGTTAAGGTTAAAGTCAAGGTTAGGTTATAGTTAAGCTCGAGGTTAAGGTTAGGTTATAGTGAAGGTTAAGGTTAAGGTTAACGTTAACGTTAAGACCCGTAACCTTAACCTAACCTTAACTATAACCTTAACCAGACTAAACCTGTAACCTTAACTTGAATAAACCTGTAACCTTAACCTTAAGGTTAAGGGTAAAGTTAAGGTTAAAGATAATTTAAGGTAAGGTTAAGGATAGGTTAAGGGTAAAGTAAAGGTTAAGGTTAAGGTTAAGGTTATGTAAAAGTTAAGGTTAACGTTAAGGGTAAAGTTAAGGTTAAGGTTAGGGTTAGGTTATAGTTAAGGTTAAGGTTAAGGTAAGGTTAAGTTAAGGTTAAGTAAAGGTTATGGTTAGGGTAAGGTTAAGGTTAATGTTAAGGTTAGGTTAGGTTAAGGGTAGGTTAAGGTGAAATTTGGTTAACGTTAACCTTAGCCTTATCCTAACTAAACCCGTAACCTTAACCTTAACCTTAGCATGACTAAACCCATAACCTTAACCTTAACCTTAACCTAACCTTAACCTTAACTTTACTCTTAACCTAACCTTAACCATAGCATTAACCTTAACCTGAACCTTAACCTAACCTTAACCTTAAGTTTCCCCTTAACCTTAACCTAATCCTAGCCTTGACCAAACCCTTAACCTTAACTTTAACCTAAATAAACCCTTAACCTTGACCTAACCTTAACCTCAACCTGAACCTTTACCATAACATTACCCTAACCTTAACCCTAACCTAACCTTAACCTTAAATTTACCTTAACTTTGACTTTACCCTTAACATAACCTTAACCTTAACCTTAACCATAACCTGACCTTAACCTTGACGTTACCCTTAACATAACCTTAACCTTAACCTTAACCTTATCTTACCTTAACCTAACCTTAACTTTGAATTTAACCTGAACATAACCTTAACCTTAACCTTAACCTTACCCTTAACCCTATCTTAACCTTAACCTAACCTTACCCTTAACCTTAACCTTAACCTGAATAAACAATTAACCTTGACCTAACCATAACCTTAACCTTACCTTAACCTAAATTACCCTTAACCTTAACTTTACCCTTAACCAAACCTTAACCTTGACCTGAACTATAACCTAACCCTAACCTTTAACAAACCCTAACCCTAACCTTTACCAAACCCTTAACATTAACCTTAACCAGAACCTTTGTCCTAACCTAGACCTTAACCTTAACCTTGAATTTACCCTTAACCTAACCTTAACCTTGACCTTAACTATAACCTAACCCTAACCTTGACATTAACTTTAACTTTACCCTTAACCTTCACCTTAACATTAAATTTACCCTTAACCTTAACCTTACCCTAACCTTAACCTTAACCTTAACCTTACTAAACCATAACCTTAACCTTACCTTAACCTAACCTTAACCTTAACCTTACGCTAACCTTACCCTAACCTTAACCTTAACTTTACCCATAACCTTAACCTTACCCTTAACCTAACCTTAACCTTGACCTTGACTGAACGCTTAACCTAACCTTACCCTTAGCTTAAACCTTAACTTTAACTTTACCCTAACCTTAAGGGTTTATTCAGGTTAAGGTTAAGGTTAAGAGTTTGGTCATGGGTTTAGCTAGGTTAAGGTTAAGGTTAGGTTAATTTTATGGTTAAGGTTACGGTTAGGTCAAGGTTAAGGTTAAGGTTACCCTTAACCTTAATCTTAACTTTGACCTTAACTATAACCAAACCCTAACCTTGACCCAACCCTTAACCTTAACCTTAACCGTAACCTTAACCTTTACCCATAACCTAACCCTAACCTTGACCAAACATTAACCTTAACCTTAACCTTAACCTTTCCATAACCTTAACCTGGACCTTATCTATAACCTAACTTTAACCTTGAACAAACCCTTAACGTAACCTTAACCTTAAATTTACTCTTAACGTAACCTTAGCCCTTACCTTAACCTTACCCTTAACATTAACCTTAACCTTAACCTAACGTTAACCTTGACTTTAACTTAACCTAATCTTAACCCCTTAACCTTAACCTTAACTTTACTTTTCTCCTTAACATTAACCTTAAACTTAACCAAACCCTTAACATTAACCTTAACCTTAACCTTAACCTTAACCTAACCTTAACCTTGACCTTAACTATAACCTAACCTTACCCTAACCTTAACTTTTACTTTAACCCTAACCTTAACCTTAACTTTACCATTAGCCTAATCTTAACCTTACCCTAACCTTAACCTTTATTTAACCTTAAACTCACCCTTAATCTTAAGGTTACCCTTAATCTAACCTTAAGGTTTTAGTCAGTTTAAGGTTAAGCTTAAGGGTTTGGTTACGGGTTAATTCATGTTAAGGTTAAGGATTTGGTCAAGGTTAGGGTTAGGTTATAGTTAAGGTTAAGGTTAAGTAAAGGTTAAGGTTATGGGTCTTAACCTTAAGCTTCACTATAACCCAGCCTTAACTATAACCTAACCCTAACCTTGACCTTAACTATAACCTAACCCTAACCTTGACCAAACCCTTAACATTAATCTAACCTTAACCTTAACTAAACCCTTTACCTTAACCTTAAGGTTAAGGTTAAGGTTAGGTTAAGGGTAAGGTTAAGATTACGGGTAAAGTTAAGGTCAAGTAAAGGTTATGGTTAGGGTAAGGTTAGGGTTAGGTTATAGTTAAGGTTAAGGTTAATGTTAGGTTAAGGTTAAGGCTATGGTTAAGGTTAAAGTTAAGGATACTATTAAGGGTTTGGTCAAGGTTAGGGTTAGGTTATAGTTAAGGTCAAGGTTAAAGTTAGGTTATAGTTATGGTCAAGGTTAAGATTAGGTTATGGTTAAGGTTATGGGAAGGTTAAGGTCAAAGTTAAGGTTAAGGTTAAGTAAAGGTTAAGGTTAAGGTTAATGGTTAGGTTAAGGTCAAGGTTAGGTTAAGGTTAAGGTTAAGGTTATAGTTGAGGTTAAATTTAGTTCAAGGTTAAGGTTAAGATAAGGTTTTGGTTAAGGTTAAGGTTAGGTTAAGGGTAAGGGTAAGGTTAAGGTTAAGGTTAAGGTTAATGTTAAGGTTAAAGTTTTTGTTAAGGTTATGGTTATGGGTAAAGTTAAAGTTAACATTAGGTTAAGGTTAAGGTTATGGGTTTAGTCAGGTTAAGTTTAAGGTTAAGGTTAAGGGGGTAAGGTTATCCTTAACCTTAACCTTAACCTTAACCTAACCTTGACCTTAACTATAACCTAACCCTAACCTTGACGAAACTTTAACCTTAACCTTAACTTAACCTTAAACATAACCCAAACCTTAACCTTAACCTTACCCTTAACCATAACCTTAACCTTAACATTAACCTAACCTTTACTTAACCTTAACCTAAACCTTAACCTTAACCTAACCTTAACCTTAACTTTAACCTTACCCTTACCCTTAAACTTAACTTTACCATTAACCTAACCTTACCCTTAACCTTACTGAACCCGTACCTTAAGGTTAAGGTTAAGGGTTTGGTCAAGGTTAGGGTTATGGTTAAGGTTAAGGTTAAGGTTAAGGATAGTTAAGGTTATGATTAGGTTAAGGGTAAAGTTAAGGTTAAGGTTAATTTTAATGGTTTGGTCAAGGTTATGGTTAGGTTATAGTTAAGGTCAAGGTTAAGGTTAAGGTTAAGGGTTAGGTTAAGGTTAAGGGTAAGATAAGGTTAAGGTTAGGTTAAGGTTAAGGTTAAGGTTAAGGTTAATGTCAAGCTTACTTTAGGTTAAGGTAAGGTTAAGTTTATTTCTATGGGAAGGATAGATAAAGGTTAAGGTTATGAGAATTTTAAGGTTAAATTTAGGTTAAGGTAAGGTTAAGTTTAAGGTTAAGGTCAAGGTTAAGGTCAAGGTTAGGTTAAGGTTAAGGGTAAAGTTAAGGTTAAGGTTAATGTTAAGGTTAAGGGTAAGGTTAAGGTTAAGGGTAAAGGGTAAATTTAAGGTTAGGTTAAGGTTAAGGTTAAGGTTAAGGGTAAAGTTAAGGTTAGGTTAAGGTTAGGTTAAGGTTAAGGGTAAAGTTAAGGTTAAGGTTAATGTTAGGTTAAGGGTAAGGTTAAGGTTAAGGTTAAGGGTAAAGTTAAGGTTAAGGTTAATGTTAAGGTTAAGATTAGGTTAAGGTTAGGTGAAGGTTAAGGTTAAGGGTTTAGGAAGGTTAAAGCTAAGGTTAAGGTTAAGATAAGGTTAAGGGTAAGGTTAAGGTTAAGGTCAAGGTTAAGGGTAAGGTTAAGGTTTAGGTTAAGGTTAAGGTTAATGGTTTGGTTAAGGTTAAGGGTAAGGTTAAGCTAAAGGTAAGGTTAGGTTATAGTGAAGGTTAAGGGTAAATTTAAGGTTAAGGATAAGGTTAATGTTAAGGTTACAAGTTTAGTCAGGTTAAGGTTAAGGTTAAGGGTGAATGTTAACGTTACGGTTCTTAACGTTAACCTTCACTATAACCTACCCTTAACATTAATATTTACACAACCTTAACCTTAACCATAACCTTAACCTTAACGTTGAACTTAACTATAACCTTAATCTAACCTTAACCTTGAATTTTCCCTAACCAAACATTAATCTTAACCTTCCCATAACCATAACCTTAACCGTGACTTTACCGTTTACCTAACCTTAACATTAACCTTAACAATAAGGTTGAGCTAAAGGTAAGGTTAGGTTATAGTGAAGGTTAAGGGTAAAGTTAAGGTTAAGGATAATGTTAATGTTACGGTTACAAGTTTAGTTAATTTAAGGTTAAGGGTGAAGGTTAAGGTTACGGGTCTTAACCTTAACCTTCACTATAACATACCCTTAACATTAACCTTTACCTAACCTTAACCATAACCTTGACCAAACCTTAACCTAAACCTTAACTTAACCTCAACCTTAACCTTAACCTTAACATTGACCTTAACTATAACCTAACCCTAACCTTGACCAAACCATTAACATTAACCTTAACCTTAAATAAAAGATAATCCTAACCTAACCCTAACCTTATCTTAACCTTAACCTTAACCATAACTTTAAGCTTAACTCTAACCTTATCTTAACCTTATCCTCACCTTAACCTTGAATTTACGCTTAACGTAACCTTAACCTTAACCTTAACCTAATCCTTATCCTTAAACTTAACCTTAACCTTAACTATAACCTAGCCCTAACCTTAACCAAATCCTTAACCTTAACCTTAACCTGAACCTTTACCCTCACCTTAACCTTAACCTTAACCTAACCTTAACCTTGAACTTAACTATAACCTAACCCTAACCTTAACCTTAAATTTAACTTTAACCTTAACCTTCACCTTAAACTTAACCTTAACCTTAACCTGACTAAACCCGTAACCTTAACCTTACCTTAACCTAACTTTAACCTTAACCTTGCCCTAAGCTCAACCTTAATGATAACCTAATTTTAACTCTTACGTTAACTATAACCTTAACCTAACCTTAACCTTAACCTCAACTTGACTAAACCCATAACCCTTAACATTAATCTAACCCTAACCTTGACCAAACCCTTAAGCTTGACTTTAACCTTAACCATAACCTTAACCTTAACATGACTAAACCCGTAACCTTAACATTAACCTAACCTAACCTTAGCATAACCATAACCTTAACCTTAACCTTCCCATAACCTTAACCTTAACCTAACCCTAACCTTGACCAAACCCTTAACCTTGACTTTAACCTTAACCGTAGCCTTAACCTTAACATGACTAAACCCGTAACCTTAACCTTAACCTAACCTTAACCTTAACCTTAACTATAACGTAACACTAACCTTGACCTTAACTTTACCCTAACCTTGACCTTAACCTTAACCTTAACCTTGAACTTGACTTAACCTAACTATAACCTTAACCTTAACCTTATCTTAACCTAACTATAACCTTACCCTTAACCTTAACCTTAACCTAACCTTAACCTTAACCTTACCCTAACCTTACCCTAACCATAACCTTAACTTTACCCTTCACCTAAACTTAACCTTAACCTTAACCTAACATTCACCTTAACCTATCCTTAACCTAAATTTAACCTTAGCCTTCCCCTAACCTTAACCCTAACCTTACCCTTAACCTTAACCAAACCCTTAACCTTGACTATAACCTTAACCTTAATTTTAACCTTACCCTTAAACTTCACCTAAACCTTAACCTTGACCTTAACCTAAACAAACCTTAACCTTAACCTTGACTTTAACCTTAACCTTAACCTTAATCTTAATTATAACCAAACCCTAACCTTAAGTGTTGTAGAGGTAAATCCCCTCTGCGGACAGAGGTGATCCCTACTAGCCCAGATCGGGTCTAGCAACAATCGTATCACGCTAAGGTGCAAGTTCCTAACTGCTATAAAACAACTTGCGATGAAGGCCTACCTCAAGTCCAACGCTGTTGCTTGTAGGGAAGATGGCACTCTCGTTTCCTTGCTCCAGCAGATCATAATCCTCTCGCTCGCCGCGATCGAACACTGGCACACACAAGAAAGATGACAAACACAAGCGTAAAACCCGATATATGAAATTATGTATCAGTCATAGAAGACACAAATCATGATCATAATGAACAATACAAGTGGAACCATAACCAATAGTCGCTTATCATTAATTCATACAAAGGAAAATACAACCTGGCTCTAACGCTGAATCTTCCTTCGGTGGGTTGTCAACGGAATACATCTCGGTAAAGCTTGTCGGGAATGGGTACAAGCCTCTCTCTTCGAACGTCAATCTCCTTGCTACTGATTTAACACTATGAGGACTATTGCAGCATTCTTTAGGCTTTGAAGGCTCTTGGAGACTAGCTTGCAAAGGGAAATGGCAATCTTATATAGATGGTGGAAGGGGAGTTGGGATCCCTAGAATCATGGGATTGGCCCTATCCTCAAGGAAGCTTCCATGAGAGGTGGAAAACTACTTCCTCTACATGGAGAACCGGAGCCAAACGTCTCAACTTGATTTAGAGTCTAGTTCAGGAGTTTGTTGGAGTCAATCTTCCACCATTTATTTTAAAAAAAAAATCATTATTAAGCCTGGCACGGGTATAACACTGAGACAGTGTGCCAGTTGGCACGCCCTCTTTGGAGGATTTCCCCCATTGGTGCGGGTATGACATTGAGCAGTTGCGCCAAGGATAAAAAGGCTAATTTTAAGGTTTTTCACAAGGAGTTGTCTTAAGAGGAATGAAAGTCCATGTTTAGGGGAATTCCATGAAAGTGTTTTCAGATCATGTCATTGCTCACAGGTCACGGAATAAGCCCTCCAATGTGTGTGACGGGGAATTGCAGGGATGGTGACAAATTGTTGTGTAACAGATGCCCCCTAAAGCATGAAGCCCAAAAGAGAGAGAGAGGAGTGAAATGCTTTACGAGAATGCGTCCAAAAGAAAACACTGCTGTCGGAAAACCTACGTAGAGAAGTACAACTAATATCTCAAATACATGATATATATGTGGTATAGGCACATCCATCCATAATAGAGTATACAAGAATCCAGATCCAAGGCATGGATGCAGGAATCCAATAAGGATCGATAAAAGAGACTTAGGTATGGTCGCAGCCATCCAATCAGCGAGTCATGTAACCAATCATAATAATCCACAAAATCGTAGCCTGGATTCTAACAGACGGAATCCAGGGTCTTGCGCTCCATCTCGACCCAAAAAAAGTACAAGTTCAAGCATGTGAATAAGTGAGATGAAGTCGAACATGCAAGAACATCACCTGATTATCAGCCAATGATGAAAGTTGTTAACAGACGCGAGAGGTACCACAAATAACGATAATGGTTCTCAAGGTACTATAGGTACAATCTATGGCATGTGAATCAGTAAGCTGGCATCGAACACCCATAGAATCACTCGATCAGAGGCCACTGATGAAAACCTCACGTTGAACATGAAGAACCT
The DNA here is from genome assembly GCA_034641835.2 of Pinus albicaulis. Classification (NCBI taxonomy): domain Eukaryota; kingdom Viridiplantae; phylum Streptophyta; class Pinopsida; order Pinales; family Pinaceae; genus Pinus; species Pinus albicaulis. The sequence continues at coordinate 983,769,239 of CM076578.1, read as the reverse complement.
GCCATTGAGGCATGCAGGCTCCAAGGTACCAGAAGGGAGTCTCTAGATCAACTTCCTGGATAATGAGCTGAAGTCGACAGGAAGTGACCTTGATCGAAGGTGAGCCATAATATTTACCACATCATCAACATGAGACAGAGGAACATAATGTCTTCGTGAATCAAGATCAGATGAGAATCAGAGGAAGGTTGAAACTTCAGAGGTCAACTTCTCTTGAACATATCGGCGACATGACAGTGAATTTGGCAGTATTTGACATCAAAAGATCAAAGGTCATGATGACGAGGCAAAGAGCAGATGAGAGGTCAAAAGGGATCACCCAAACCCACGGAAGCAAGTGGAAAATGAGATGAGATGTCCCCAACCTGACACAAATGTAAACAAGTTCCATGTTCAAGAGCGACATACTGCCAACACGACGATGATACTGGTTCCATTTTCCCCCACCATTTCTTGCGAGTACCTCTTTATTTTTACGCAAGCTTGAAGAGGATACCATATGCTTGTCATATAAGTCTGTCCTTTGGATGAACCCAACCTAGTACATTTAATGATCCCTAGAAAGGAGAAACTCGAATATCATCATTACGACTGAATCTGATGTCATCAGGGTTTAACGAGTCTGACAAAGGGAGAAATCGGCATATTTTCATGTTTAGATAGTTTGAAAATGCAGCGGAAAAGTAAACTCCAATAGCCCCTTTTTCTAAATAGTTCCTCAGATCCGAAAAGGTACAAAACTATGTTTGAGAAAACCTCCTAGTCGAAATAGGCTACGGTATTCCTTTTTCGTAAGTAATCTATCCCAGCCCGAAAAAGGGGTAAACGTATACTGGGTAGATGTCGTTTCGTGGCCATTTTAACGAGATCGAAACGATGAGGGACTCGACAATATTTTCATGCTTAGAGAGTCAGAAAAGAGCTGAAAGATGACTCCTCCTGGAGGAACGAGTGGTATAAAGGGTAGCAAATGGTTCCGGTGATGGTGGAACTCCTCAGAACAAGTAAAGGTTAAGAGGTTGGCTAACAAGACCACTCATCGCAGTGGTTCCTCAGGAATGGGTAAAAAACCAAGTGAAGGCATATCATTGGCCAAGAAGATAGTGATGATGGAGTGAGAAAACCAAAGCTCATCTGGCAAAGACAGGCTGATAAGATGGCAATCACAAGAGGTAAAATGGGAAAGGTTTCATTTTTACACAAGCTTGAAATCAGGAAACTCTGCTTGAAGTTGGTTTCATTTTTACACAAGCTTGAAACAAATACAAACTATGCTTGAAACTGGTTTCATTTTTACACAAGCTTGAAACGGAAACAAACTATGCTTGAAAAAGTAAGCATGCCCCCAGCATGGTGACTCAATTCGAGGTACATGCCTCGCAAGCTTCAGTCCATATGAAAGGCAGATGCAGTGAAGGTTCAAAGCATGAGATCTGAGAAATATTTGATTGGGATTTTACGATATTTTATGAAAGAATCGAATTGAACAAGAACGTGTTTCATTATTTTAACGAGGTTGACACATTAAAAGAACTATCCTCACATGACCTTGTTTCATTTTTTAAGGAGCTTGACATAAGACAAGGAACTTTGCTCCGGAAACCTTGTTTCATTTTTTAAGGAGCTTGACACAATACAAGGAACTCTACTCCAAAAGGCCCGGTTTCATTTTTTAAGGAGCTTGACACAAGAAAACGAACTCTGCTCTGACATACTTCATCATAATGAACAAGAAGTCATCGCTTCCAAGATTTTCCCATCCGATGGAGGGAAAAAATCTTGGAAGTCAAGACCCAATGCCCCTAGCACACTATGCATGATGGCATCATCACTGAGTACATGCACGGGGTATGTAGCCACCAATGTGCATGACGGGGAATTACAGGGACGGTGACAAATTGTTGTGTAACATTAAGTTTAAGGTTAAGGTTAAGGTTAGGTTAAGGATATCGTTAACCTTCACTATAACCAACCCTTAACATTAACCTTTACCTAACCTTAACCTTAACCTTAACTTTGACCTTAACTATGACCTTAACTATAACCCTAACCTTAACCTTAACCTTCCCATAACCATAACCTTAACCTTAACCTTAACCTAACTTTAACCTTGACTTTACCTTAACCTAACCTTAACCCCTTAACATTAACCTTAACCTTCCCATAACCATAACCTTAACCTAGACTTTACCCTTAACCTAACCTTAACCTTAACCTTAACCTTAACCTAACTATAACCTAAACCTTAACCTAACCTTAATCTTGACCTTAACTATAACCTAACCCTAACCTTAACCAAACATTAACCTTAACCTTAACTTAACCTTAACCTTCCCATAACCTTAACCTTAACTATAAGCTAACCCTAACCTTAACCTTATCTTAAAATTAAAGGTTACGTTAAGGTTAAGGTTAAGGTTAGGTTAAGGTTTAGTCAGGTTAACCTTATCCTTAACCTAACCTTAACCTTTACCTTTACCAAACTCTTAACGTAAACTCAACCTTATCCTTAACCTTAACCTAACCCTAACCAAAGTTAAGTTTAAGGTTAAGGTTAGGTTAAGGGTAAAGTTAAGGTTAAGGTTAATTTTTGGTCAAGGATAGGGTTAGGTTATTGTTAAGGTTAAGATAAGGTGAAGGTTAGGTTAAGGTTAAGGTTAAGGTTATGGGTTTATTCAGGCTAAGTTTAAGGGTAAGGTTACGGTTAAGGTTAAGGTTAACCCTAACCTTGACCAAACCTTTAACCTTAACCTTAACCCTTAAACTTAAACTTAATTATAACATAACCCTAACCTTGACCTAACCTTAACCTTAACCTAACATTAACCTTAACTATAACCTAACTTAACCATAACCATAACCTTACCCTTAACCTTCACTTTAACCTTAACCTAATTTTAAGGCTAAGGTCAGGGTAAGGTTAAGATAAGGTTATGGGAAGGTTAAGGTTAAGTTAAGGTTAAGGTTAAGGGTTTGGTCAAGTTTAGGGTTAGGTTATAGTTAAGTTTAGGTTTAAGGTTAAGGTTAAGTTAATGGTAAAGTTAAAGTTAAGGTTTGGTAAGGTTAAGGTTAAGAGAAGGTTAAGGCTAAAGTTAGGTTAAGGTTCGGTTAAGGTTAAGGTTAAGTTGGTTATGGGAAGGTTAAGGTTAAGGTTAAGGTTAACTTAAGGTTAAGTTTAAGGTCAAGGTTAAGGGTAAAGTTATGGTTAAGGTTAAGGGTAAGGTTAAGGTTAAGGGGGTAAGGTTAACTTAAGGGTAAAGGTTAGCCTTAACCTTAACCTAACCTTAATCTTAACCTTAACTTAACCTTAACCTTTACTTTACCCTTAAGGTTAGGGTAAGGTTAGGGTAACGTTAAGGTTAAGGTTGAGGTTAAGGTTAAGGTTAGGGGAAGGTTAAGGTAAATGTTATGGGAAGGTTAAGGTTAAGGTTAAGGGGTTAAGGATAGGTTAAGGTAAAGTCAAGGTTAAGGTTAATATTAGTTTAAGGGTAAAGTTAAGGTTATAGTTAAGGTCAAGGTTAAGGTTAGGTTATAGTTAAGGTTAAAGGTTTGGTCAACGTTAGGGTTAGGTTAAGGTTAAATTTAAGGTTAGGTTAAGGGTAAAGTCAAGGTTAAGGCTATGGTTATGGGAAATTTAAGGTTAAGGTTAAGGTAAAGGTAAGGTTAAGGTTAAGGTCAAGGTCAAGGTTAAATTTAATCTTCCCATAACCATAACCTTAACCTTAACCTAACCTTAACCCCTTAACCTTAACCTTAACCTTGACCTTAACTATAACTTAACCCTAACCTTGACCAAACACTTAACATTAACCTTAACCTAACCGTAACCTTGACCAAACCCTTAACTTTAACCTTAACCTTAACCTTAACCTAATCTAAACCTTAACCTTAACTATAAACTTAACCTAACATTAACCTAACCTTAACCTAAAACTTGACCTTGACCTTAACTATAAGCTAACCCTAACCTTGACCTTAACTTTACCCTTAACCTTAACCTTAACTTTAACTATAACCTAACCCTAACCTTACCTTAACCTTAACCTTAACCTTGACCTTGACCTTAACCTTGACCTTACCCTTAACCTTGACCTTAACCTTAACCTTCCCATAACCTTAACCTATCCTTAACCTTAAGGGTTTGGTCAAGGTTAGGGTTAGGTTATAGTTAAGGTCAAGATTAATGTTATATTATAGTTAATTTTAAGTTAAGCTCAAGGTTAAGGTCAAGGTTAAGGTTACGTTAAGGGTAAAGTCGAGGTTAAGATTAGGTTAAGGATAAAGTTAAGGTTAAGGTTAAGGTTTAGGTTTAGTCAGGATAAGGTTAAGGTTAAGGTGAAGGTTAAGTGTTTGGTTAAGGTTAGGGTTAGGGTTAGGTTATAGTTAAGGTTAAGGTTAGGTTAAGGGTAAATTCAAGGTTAAGGTTAAGGTGAACTTTAAGGATAAGGTTAAGGTTAAGGGGAAGGTTAGGTTAGGTTAATATAAGGTTAAGGCTAAGGTTAAGGTTATGGTTATGGGAGGGTTTGGTAAAGGTTAAGGTTATGGGAAGGTTAAGGTTAATGTTAGGTTAAGGTAAGGTTAAGGTTAAGGTTAAGGTTAAGGTCAAGGTTAAGGTTAAGGTTAGGTTAAGGTTAAGGGTAAATTTAAGGTTAATGTTAAGGGTAAAGTTAAGGTTAGGTTAAGGTTAAGGTTAAGGTCGAGGTTAGGGTTAAGGTAAGATTAGGTTATAGTTAAGGTCAAGGTCAAGGTTAAGGTTAAGTTTACAGGTTTAGTTAGGGTTAAGGTTACATGGTTAGATTAAGGTCAAGATTAAGGATAAGGTAAAGGTTAAGGTTAAGGTTAAGGTTATGGTTATGGGAAGGTTAAGGTTATGGTTAAGGTTAAGGTTAAGGGTTTGCTTAAAGTTAGGGTTAGGTTATAGTTAAGGTCAAGGTCAAGGTCAATGTTAAGGTTAAGGTTAATATAAGGTTAAGGTTAAGTTTAAGGTTAAGGTTAAGGGTTATGGTTATGGTTAAGGTTAGGGTTAAGGTTAGAGGAAGGTTAAGGTTAAGGATAAGGTTAAGGTTAAGTTTAAGGGTTTGGTCAAGGTTAGGGTTAGGTTATAGTTAAGTTTAAGGTTAAGGTTAAGGTTACGGGTTTAGTCAGATTAATGTTAAGGTTATGGGTTTGGTCAAGATTAAGGGTAAGTATTTAGTCAAGGTTATGGTTAGGTTATAGTTAAGGTTAAGGTTAATTTTAAGGTTATAAGTTTAGTAAGGTTAAGGTTAAGATTAAGGGTTTTGTAAGGGTTAGGGTTAGGTTATAGTGAAGGTTAAGGTTAAGTTAAGTGTTTATTCAGGTTAAGGTTAAGGTTACGATTAAGATTAACGTTATGGTTAAGGGTTTGGTCCAGGTTAAAGGTTTAGTCAAGGTTAGGGTTAAGTTAAGGTTTAGGGTTATGGTTATGGGAAGGTTAAGGTTAAGGTTAAGGTTAAGGGTAATGTCAAGGTTAAGGTTAAGATTAGGTTAAGTAAACGTTAACCTTAACCTAAACTTAACCTTAACCTTGACTTTAACCTGAACCTTCCCCTAACATTAACCCTAACCTTAACCTTAACTTTACCCTTAACCTAACCTTAACCTTAACCTTAACTATAACCTAACCTTAACTTTACCCTTAACCTTAACCTTAACCCTAACCTTAAACCTAACCTTAACCTTAACTTTACTCTTAACCTAAACTTAACGTCAACCTTATCTATAACCTAACCTTCACCTTACCTTTAACTGTAACTTTAACCTTGACTTTACCCTTAACCTAACCTTAACCTTAACATTGACCTTGACCTTAACCTTAACATTAACCTTAAAATTACCCTAACCTTAACCTTAACCTTAACCTGACTAAAACAGTAACCTTAACCTAACCTTAGGGTTAGGTTATAGTTAAGGTCAAGGTTAAGGTTAGGTTAAGGTGAAGGTTAAGGGTAAGGTTAAGGTTAAGGTCAAGGTCAAGGTTAAGGTTAAGTTAGGTTAAGGTTACGGGTTTAGTCAGGTTAAGGTTAAGATTTTGGTCAAGGTTAGGGTTAGGTAATAGTTACGGTTAATGTTAAGTAAAGATTAAGGTTAAGGTTGTAGGTCTTAACCTTAACCTTCACTATAACCTAACCTTAACCTTCGCCTTAAATATAAACTAACCCTAACCTTGACCAAATTTTACATAGTAGTTTGTCACCATCCCTGCAATCCCACATCATGCACATTGGAGGGAATTTTTCGTGACCTGTGAGTAGTGACATGACCTGGAACCACTTTCATGGCATCCCCCTTGACAAGGAAAATCATTCCTCTGAAGAAACTTTCCTGTGAAAAACCCTAAAAATAGACCTTTTGGCCTTGGCGCAACCAGCCAATTTAGCCCTCGCGCCAATGGGGGAAATCCACCAAAGAGGGCGCACCAACTGGCACTCTGTCCTAGAGTATTGCTCATGCCAAGCTTAATAAGGATGGTTTTTTAAAAATAAATGGCGGAAGTTTTATTCCAGCCAACTCCTGAACGAGTCTCTAAAATGAGTTGGGAGGTTTGGCTCCAAATCTCCATGTAGGGGAAGTGGTTTTCCACCTATATGGAAGCTTCCTTGAGGATAGTGCTAATCCCACAATTGTAGGGATCCAAACTCCCCTTCCACCATCTATATAAGCTTACATTTTCCCTTAGCAAGCTAGTAGTCATAGAACTAGGAGCTGAATCTGTAGCAAGGAGACTATCGCCAGACAACCTCTAAGAGCCAAGCTGAAGAAAGAGAACTTTGTCCCATTCCCAATGAGCTTCATCTAGATGTGCTTTGCTGTCAACCCCGCCGAAGGAAGATCCAGCGTCAGAGCTTAGGTTGTATCTTTATTTCATTGTTATTAATGATAAGCAACCTTGATTATGGTTTCATTCGTGTATCTTTATCTTTGATGCAATGAGTTACATCTTCTCTGACTGAGGTATAGTTCCAAGATTTAGATTCTATGTTGTGTATTGTCGTGTTTTTTTCGCATGTGTGCAGGTGTTCAGACATGCTAGGCGGAAGGTTCGTGATTTGCCGAAGCGGAGGATGGGAAGCGTCATCCTTCTTTCGACGACCATCGCATAGGACCTAAGGTAAGAAAATTATTGTTTCTTGTCATTTTGTAACTAGATACCTATGTCTTAGCATGATTTGATTGTTGCTAGACCCAATCTGGGCTAGTAGGGAAAGCCTCTATCCGCAGAGGGGATTTACCTCTTCAACAAATTGGCGACTCCACTGGGGATTTTGATTGGAGTTTGTCTTGTCTTTTTCAGTTGCTTTTGGCTTTTTTCTGCTTGATCAACTCTTCTAGTTTGCCTCCTTCTGGTGTAAAACCTCTATTCAGCTCCCACCAGACCTGACCTGCTCCATGTTTGCTCTTTTTTATTTTTGACATTAGTAAACTCAACTAGCGTGCCAATCCTGTTTTGGCGCTAGATGCAGCCAGACAGTTGCGTAAATACTATGTGGTGCTAGGGTTTTCTTGTTTCCAAGCCTTCTGAGCTTGGTTTATGGTTTTGGTGTCATTTTTTTGACTGCCTAAGTGCTTTGAAGTCCTGATTGACTGAGTTAACCCCCATCCTCTGATTTTTTGCCCTCTACTATTGGTTTTACATTCTAGCCCTATGACATCTAGGTGCTATGGTGTGCTGAGCCTCCCATGGGAGTTTTTGGTTTTGGTTTGTTTAGTCAACTTTGTTTTTTCTTCCTTGCATTCGTTTGGTGGTTTTCCATTGTGTGATTGCCTTATTTGAGTGATTTCTCTCTTTTTCATTCAAGTTTCTCCTTGTCTCATTTCGAGCCTAGATTACACGATTTGTATGAGTCTTTGGGATTCCTCTTTAATTTGAGGGATTTCTTCATCAGTTTGAGGTATGATTGTGTATTTTGTATTGAGTGAACTTGCTTGTCTTTACTCTTTCACTATCATTTCTCAAATTGTTCTATTTATGAGTTTTCATTTTGTTTAGTGCATTTCACTCTTAAAACATTAAAAATACAAAAACAAGTCTTTCGCTTTTGCTTCGTTAGTGCAAATTGAAATTTTTTATGTGTTATTAGTGTTATATAACTCTAAAGGAAAAGCTTTTAGTTTCATTAGCATGCATTAGAGACACTAGTGGTTGTTTTATAATCATTTTGTTGTTGTTTGGAAAGCTCTCAACCTTCCCGTAGTTAGCTATTCATTGAACAAAGTGATATATTGTGGCATTTAGTGTGCATTTAGAGGATTTTTGAGACATAACATTCACTAGGGCTTGAAATTGAAACATAATTGAAGATCAACTCTAAAATTTATTTAATTTACCTTAAGGCAGCATTAAAACATTAACAAAATATCTAGAGGTCTAGGCCAGTGACGTGTTCTGGCGTCATTAAACCTAGTAGCTGTCGTTCACCTCTTGGCTTTAGACAACGCTAGTATGGACTTGTGCTCCCCGTATCATTGCGTATATAAAGGAAGACCCTACTAGGTTGCTATCCTTTATCCGTAGGAAGCTGAGTCTACTTCCTTATACCCGTGATACACCGAACACAACATTAATGGAGATTTCCTGCACGTACGTCAAGTCCTTGGTTGATTTCTCTTTCATTTTTGAACCAAGGTGTATATTGTAGTTCACGGATATCCGGTACACCCTTTTGCCTAGATTTCCAGAGTAGTCATTTCGATATTTTCTGACTCATTAAATTTGAAAGAATCATCAAGCGCTTGTCTTTTCATGATTGTTTCCAAATTGAAAGAGATAGAGTCACCTTTTATCCGTTTCTTGACTCTTAAAACATGAAACGGTAAAGTTTCTAAGTTTCAATGTGGTAAAATTAATCACCTGTGATCACATGCCCTTTTAGAGTTTTCTTGTTGGTTGTTTGATTGTTTGCCTTGGTTTTTGCCCGCGTGCTTTTGTTTTGATATCTTCCTCTTTTCGTTGTTGTCACAGTGGCAGAATATTCAGTTTCGTCTACTGATAGTCCTTACACAAACGATTCATCAGAGGTCTCTCAGTCCTCTGCTGAACCTCAATAGCCTATCATCTCTGAGTTTCCTAATGGGGGACCGGTTCTGTCTGAGCTTCCCTTTGGTGGACCAGTTGAATTCAATTGGCCCTTATCCAATGCTTGGTTTGGATTTTGAGTAGGGGAATATTTCCCTCCTCTTGCATCAGGATTGCCCTTTTTAGCTGCTGTTATACCTCCTAGTCCTCACCGCCTTTTATAAGATCTAGTGGCAGGGTCGGATATGGACTCACCCAGTCCTTCTCCTAGTGAGGAAATCCCTACATTTGGTGAAGATTACCAGCTTTTCCCAGAAAACAACTTCGAGTCTTCTGTCATGTCTTCTCCTTGTCCTTCGCTTCCAGCAGGGTATAGATCCTTAAGTCAGATTGTGGCTGCTGTGGCCTCCAGGGGAGTATCGACTCTATCTACGAGGCCGATTATTCATTCGTTAGGGATGTCTCCAAGGACACCCCTCACTTCCCGAAGACGTTTATATATCATCTAATATTCCAAAGAATATCTCTCCTGAGGAGGATCCATTGTCTCTACAACAGTCGAACTCTGAGATTGGTCAGTCCTCCCAAGATCCCAACCATCCTTATTTTTCCCATTATGGACCGGATGGTACACCCATTTATGTTTTTCCATATCAGTACGATGAGCAAGGAAACCCTCTACGTTTTCTTGCTCCAGAGGCTTATCAGTATGTTCAAGGTTTTTTGTCTGCCCAGGCTGGGCAACCTTCCAACCTGTAAGGACAACCCTTCCAGGGCCAACCTTCAGGTTGGCTTGGTTATCTATATGACCCGCAAGGATAACCCTTATAGGGCCAAACTTCGGGGCAGCAGGGGTTGTTATACAGTCCGCAAGGGTAGTCCTATAACCCTCAAGGTCAACCTATACAACATCACCCTGTGGTCCAACCAGGGCAACCTCTAGGACCCACAAGTCAACCGGGGTATCAACCGAGACCGTTTTACAGACCCTCTCAACCTATGGTGCAACCGCTGCGACCTCAGTTTCCTATTGCTCCAAATGTTGCACAGCCGGGGCCATCTTATGGTCCTGTTACAGGTCAAACTGGTTATCAGGCATAACCTGGCCCTATTTCATTGCCAGGCCAACCGGCTCATCTGGGGTAGCCTGGTGTCCCTCTTTAGCCAGGCCAACCTATTCAACCAGGACAACCTGCTCACCCAAGTCAACCTGTTCAACCGGGGCAGCCCGCTCAGCAAGGTCAACCTGTTCAACCAGGCCAACCTGCACATCCAGTCAACCCTGCTCAACAGCCGATTTACTCTATGCCGCAACTGAATCCGCCTATGCACCCAACTTATCAGGCTCAGCAGGGCCCCACATACCAACAACCCGCTCAACCCCAAGGCGGTTATTATCTTCAAGGTCATTCTCGACCGGTTTACAACCCGCTCCAAGGTTCTAGTTATTACCTTCAACAACCAGGCTATACCTATGCTCAGCAGTCAAATCCATATACTGCTCAAATGGGGCCGACATATAATCAGGGTCCATACCCTGGTTATCAACCCCTGTACATTTATTATCAGCAACTATATCAACCTAATTACACGGCTTATACCCCCTACAGCTATAATCCTCTGGGACAGAACCAATGGGGAAAAAGTTATGCTCAACTAGGGTGGAGTATAGGTATAGGTCCTTATCGAGGGCTTGGCATGCCTTTCAATCCTTAGTTGCCTTTCCTTGCCACGTTGCAATTACCAGATGTATCTAAACTTACCAATGATCCAATTCTTCACAATCCTTATTGGTCTCTGGTTTCGACCAAGGTGCCTGATGACTATCCTAAATTTGAGGGTAAAGCTGGGGAGGACCCCCAAGCTCACGTCATGACCTACCATCTATGGTGTTCCTCGAACTCTTGGGTGGATGACTCGATTTTTCTACGTCTTTTCCAACGCACTCTTACTAGTGCTGCTGCTAAGTGGTACATTGAATTACCCCGCGATATCTTTCAATATTTTAATACTCTCGCTATGGCTTTTTTGACGCATTTTCAGTTATCGGTTCGATACGAAGCCGGGACGCATCTCCTAACTTATCTCAAGCAGGATAAAGCTACTCACATATGAGATCATATTCATGAATTGCAACATCGTCATTGACTCATCAAGTTTGATATACCTGATCAGCTTCTAACACATTGGTTCACTACCTCCTTCATTAACAAGATCACTCAAGATATTTCTATGGGGGCATGTGTGATCGAAGAAAAAGCCATCGCTCGTGCCCAGTACCTTGATTTGGTGTACTCTTAGTCTAGCCTCTATATGATATCTTGACTGATGCCTCGCGGCCAGGGACCTCTAAGGCATCAGCTACCCCATCGGTGGATGGTGTCATTGGTTCCATCTCTCAAACTTCTCGAAAGTCCTCTAATGGGAAGCAGAAGTCTAATTCTTCCAATAATTCTGCTCTTCTTGCCCCTCTGGATTTTTGTAAGACTGGGAAGGTTAATTCCATTCAGGCCAATCCTACAGAAAAGGCCTCTAAAGAAAAGAAGAAGGGTCAAGGAAAATCCAAACCTGACACCCCAAAACCAGAATCTTCCAATCCTTGTGTTGACAATGGTTCCCAACGGAAACCGAAGTACCCCTACCTTATCTATGAAGGAGACCATTGTACCAAATATTTTCCCCGACGATCTGAAGTTAGTCAAATTTTGAAAGGCTCCAAAGTTACTCCGGCAGTTCTCAAGGAACCCTTCCCATCTCAGCAGACCCAGATGGTTGAACAGTCATCTGTACCATTTGGGTCACAAGTTTTTATGATGAATGGTGCTGCACCTATATCAATTTCTACATGTTCGAAGGATCATGTTGGATCATGCTAGGCAGCTAGGAAGGAAGTAGTTGATGGCCCACCTCCCCCACCTGTATCTGGTCCTTTAGAAATTGATAAGTCTAGCGCTGATCCCATTGTAAGGCCACTTTCCAAAGGTGTTCTGCGAAAATCTTCCTATAATCCAAACGCCTGTGCTGCTCAGCACTACAGCACTATTGAGGATTTGGCACAGGCACCGTCTGCAATGTCTACGTTGGAAGTGCTTCAAATTTTCCCATCACAATGGAAAGCTATGTGGTCTGCAATCAGTGGAATTGATCCCGCCGATTCTAGTCTTCTCACCTTTGATCTCGAAAATTTTGACCCCTGAATTCCACATCAAATCACTCTTGTTATACAAGTCGGTATCAACGGCCTCAACATCCATAGAGCCGTTGTGGACGAAGGTGCTTCAAACTGTGTTATGTCATCTGCCTGCTGGAAAGCCATTGGCTCTCCAGCTCTCACTTCGTCTCCCAATGCCATAGAGGCATTTGATGGTCAGGAAAACCCCTAGGTGTTCTCGAGAGTTTTCCGATCACATTACAAGGTAAGACAGTCAATGTAGAAGTAGAAGTGGTTGGCGCCAAGCTCAACTACAATATTATTCTTGGTCGCATTTGGAATCACGCTATGCTATGCGTTCCGTCCACCCTCTTCTGGCTTCTTAAGTTTCCTCATGAGGGCAAGATTATCACTATCGATCAGTTGTCTTTCTTCACCTCATCCTCTAAGAACAACGTACCTTACATGGATCAAATCCCCAATCCCCCCAACAGCATAAGACCCAGTCTTTTCAAGGACCCCGTCCTCATGGGTGTTTTTCCTACGCCACCACTATACACCATTCAGGTTAACATGATCTCTAGGTCAAATGACCCTTGGATCATCCCTTCGCTTGAACAGGTGACCTCTTTCAGAGAATCTATGCCTTTAACTCCAGTTGAGATTAATTATTGTGAAATCTTCACTGCATCTGATCCTCCTCCTTCTGAACATGCTCCTTTGAGCATGGCTTTAGATGTCTATTCTCAATCCCCTTGGTTCAGCGATGCAGATTCGCCTGATCCTTTAAGTGAATTCTTCCCTTCTGATGAAGCCATCATTGAACCGATGTCTCTTGAAGATATGCTATGGAGTGATGGACATCATCATTCCTTGTTTATACCTAGCCTGGGGGCAGTGTCTGATTATCTTGAGCCTTTTGTATTTGTTTATCCTCCTCCTGATCCTAATCCTTCGAGCTCATCAGAGCATAGTTCCTTTTCTTATGTCAAGCTCCTAAATAATGAAACAATATGCTACGAGGATAGTTCCTGTAAGTGCGTCAACCTCGTTAAAATAATGAAATATGAGACCATTCAATTCGCGTTTGGTTAGATTTTGTGTTTTGAACCTTCACTCCATTTCCTATGGAATGAAGCTTGGGGGCATGTACCTCGAATTGAGACACCATGCTGGGGGCATGCCCGATTTCCTTATCATTTCAAGCATAGTTTGCATTTTTGTTTTAAGCTTGCATAAAAATAAAACTCATTTCCAAGCATAGTTTGCATGTGTGCTTTTAAGCTTGCGTAAAAATAAAATGTGATTTGTGCGGTAACACATTTTGTGAACTTTTCATTGGGTCATTACTTTTGCAAATTATTTTAAGCTGATACATCATATAACATTGTATTAGACATTTGCATGAGCTATAAAAAACATCATCATATGTAAAAATATCCATATATATATATATATATATATATATATATATGTTGAATGGATTGTAGTTTGTGTACATCACATAAAATAAAAAAATATACATGTCTGTTTTAATAATAGTCAGAGACAACATGTCTCTCAAAAATGTGCAAATTAAAAGCCCTAAATGACTAATCAGCATGGTGCTCATGGTAGCATGTCACCGCCTGCACCAGTCACCTCAGCAAATGATGCAGGCAACTAGGCACCCCCACAGTGTGCCTCTGATAAGCCAATGGGATGTCTACTAGAAGAGCATAAACTGGGATCCCATGTGCCATACCCTCCAAGTTTTGCACTAGCTCACTTCCCTTGCCACCCTCGCCTTGAGGGTCATAGGCAAGTGGGGTCCTCCAGGCGATCGACGACATCCCTACAGGCCTCTCTGGGCCAACATGTGCATACACATAGAATTTTTTGTTAGAACATGCATGTATATCCAAAAAAATCATAAAATAAAAATAAAAAGTAGTCTTACCCAGCTCCTCGTCCCAGTCTTCTCCCTCCGGAAGTGGAAGATCTGGGTCTCTCGTGAAGTCAGTGCAAGCATAGGGCCAATCCTCCATGACGATCAGCTGTCGCCATAGCCATATAAAGAACTCGGGCCTCCATGACATTTTTTGGCCCCCTCTTGATCTAGGCATGAGTGCTTCCCATCAAGCCATCCTTGGCTCTCTCAATGGTGTCTCGGTGACTATCACCCCTTGGCCCTGGAAGATTGGTAGTCGTTCAAGGATGAACAATACTAAGATAGATCCGTACCCAAACTTCTTTAGTTTGGACTTCTTGCACTTCATCAACTGCCGCTTGATGTTCATTGTTACGGCAATGGCCCAATTGAATAGTGTTGGGTTCATGCATTCAGATGCTAAGAGGAGCTACGTTTTAGTAGCCTCATGCGGTGTTTGCATTATCGTAGCCCACGTAATGGTATGGAGCACTACTCTGAGTGTTAGATCGGGGATCGTGTGGATATCAACCTTCCCATTGCCCAATCCTGTTCATGTCCCTGGGCAGAATCTTTCCATCACCATTGCCATTTTCTCACCAGATGGCCTAGTACCTGTCAAGATTGGAACTGGACCTCTGCAGGACAATCCAGTTATGAAATAAATGTCAGATACTTCGAGCTCCAATACTTGGTCCCAAACCTTAAACTTCTCCTCATCTTCGTCCCAAATACTGATCAAATACTACAGTAATTCAGGTTGTGCCCTCAGGCACGGTGTCAAGAAGAAATTTTTTAAGCCGCAATTGCAGAGATCATTCATGCATGCCTCGTTCTCCATGGCCATTTCATCTTCTTCACTATGTTCCCTTTCTTTCCACTCGATCACCATTTTGACTATGTACCTGCACCAAAATAGTCATGAACACGTTATTAGATCTCTGGAACACTCAGAAATTCAGCTGATTGGTTCACATTTTGTTAAATTTAAGTGGAAATTTAGGTTACACCATTGACGCGACTGTTTTGCTGACAATCGCACCAATTGGCGCAGGTCCGTGCCTGAAACCCACGCCAATTGGCAGAGCCCTAAAATTGCAAAGGTTCCCTTAGGGATCCAAAAACACAATGGAATTCTATGAAAAATAGATTAAAACAAAGCTAAGGGAAATGCCTCTTACTTGAAGAAAACGAGGACTGAAATGATGTACTGGATCGTCCACAATCATCGCCACAAGTTCACACAGGAAAAACTCACTATTGCTCTCCACAAGAGGTCAAAAGTAAAAGTAAATATGTTTTTACTATTTTTGGCATATTTATAACTTTTCAAAGTTAAATTAGGTTTTGAAAGTAAATTTTCCAATATTTTATTATATTTTGTCGGAAAATGGGTTTTATGCTTACTTTCTTGTGTAGCAACAGGTTTTCCCGCAACTTGAACGACGGTATGAGTTGTATTTTATACCTTTTCGGACTCGGTAAAAACATGAAAAAGTCACTACCGGAGTCATCTTTCAGCTCTTTTCTGACTCTCTAAACATGAAAAGATTTATGAGTCGCTTGTCGTTTTGATCTCGTTAAATTGGATGAGAAACGACATCTACCCAATATACGTTTACCTATTTTTAGGGTTGGGATAGATTATTTACGAAAAAGGAATACAATAGCCGATCGCAACTAGGAGGTTTTCTCAGACATAGTTTTCTACCTTTTCGGATCCGAGGAACTATATATGAAAAGGGACTGTTGGAGTTTAATTTTCTTCTCTCTTTTCAAACTCTCTAAACATGAAAAGACATCGAGTTCTTCCTTTGTCAGAATTGTTAAACCTTGATGACATCGGATTCCGTCGTAATGACGATACTCAAGTTTCTCCTTCCTAGGGCTCGTTAGATGTACTAGGTTGGATTTGTCTAAAGAATGAACTTATATCACAAGAATATGCTATCCCCTTCAAGCTTGTTTTCAAAAATAATTGGGGTACTCACCAGAAATGGTGGGGAAAATGGAACCGGTATCATCGTCGTGTCAGCAGTATGTCACTCTTGAACATGCCACTAGTCTGTTTTCGTGTTGGGTTGGGGACATCTCATCTCATTCTCTGCTTGCCTTCATGGGTTTGGGTAATCCCTTTTGACCACTCATCTACTCTTTGCCTCATCATCATGACCTCAGAGCTTTTAATGTTGAATACTGCCAAATCCAGCGTCGTGCCACCGATATGTTCAAGAGAAGTTGACCTCTACAGTTCTCAACCTACCTTTGATTCTCATCTAATCCTGATTCACAAACATTATGCTCCTTTGTCTCGTGTCGATGATGTGGGAAACACTATGGCCCACCTTCGATCAAGGTCACTTCCGATCGACTTCAGCTCATTATCCAAGAAGCTGATCTAGAGAATCCTTTCTGGTACCTTGGAGCCTGCATGCCTCAATGGCAGGTTCTTCGCATTCGACGTGGGGTTTTTATCATTGGCCTCTGATCGAATGATTCTATGGGTGTTCGACGCCATCTTACTGTTCACATTCCGTGGATTTTATCTATAGTACCTTGATGGCCATTGTCATTATTGGTGGTACCTCTCGCGTGTGTTAACAACTTTCATCATTAGCTGGTGTTACACAGCAATTTTTCACCGTCCCTGCAATCCCCTGTCCCGCACATTGGAGGGCTTATTCCGTGACTTGTGAGAAGTGACATAACCTAAAACCACTTTCATGGAATCCCCTTGAACAAGGAAATTCATTCCCCTGAAGACAATTCCTTGTGAAAAACCCTAAAAATATCCTTTTTGGCCTTGGCGTGACTACTCAGTGTCATACCCGCGCCAATGGGGGAAATCCTCCAAAGAGGGCGCGCCAACTGGTGCACTGTCTCAGTGTTGTACCCGCGCCAGGATTATTAAGGAGTGTTTTTTTAAAATAAATGGTGGAAGATTGACTCCAACAAATTCCTGAACTGGTCTCTAAATTGAGTTGGGAGGTTTGGCTTCGGATCTCCATGTAGAGGAAGTGGTTTTCCACCTCTCATGGAAGCTTCCTTGAGGATAGGGCTAATCCCATGATTATAGGGATCCAAAATCCCATTCCACCATCTATATAAGCCTACCATTTTCCTTTGCAAGCTAGTCTCCAAGAGCCTTTATAGCCTAAAGAATGCTGCAAGAGCCTTGATAGTCCTTATAGAGCCAAATCAGTAGCAAGGGGATTGACGACCGAAGAGAGAGAGGCTTGTCTCATTCCCGACGAGGTTTACCGAGACGTATTCTGCTGTCGACCCACCGAAGGAGGATTCAGCGTCAGATCCAGGTTGTATCTTTCTTTGTATTAATTAATGATAAGCGACTTTGCTTATGGTTCCACTCATATTGTTCATTATGATCATGAGTTGTGTCTTCTCTAACTGATACATAATTGCATATATTGGGTTTTACGCTTGTGTTTGTCATGTTTCTTGCATGTGCAGGTGTTCGATCATGGCAAGCGTGAGGATTGTGATTTTTCAGAGCAAGGGAATGGGAGTGCTATCTTCTCTACAAACAACAACGTTGGATTCAAGGTAAGATTTCTTCACGTTAGGTCTATTGCAATTAGGAACTTGCGCCTTATCATGATACGATTGTTGCTAGACCCGATTTGGGCTAGTAGGGATATCCTCTGTCCGCAGAGGGGATTTACCTCTACAAAAAATTGGCGACTCCGCTGGGGATCGTTGATTTGGAGTATTGTCTTGTCTTTTCGGTCGATTTTTTACTTTTCTTGCTTGATCAGCTCTTTTGGCTGGCTCTTCCTGTGTGTTTGGCTTTTGTTTAGCTTTACCATCACTAGTCTGTTCCTTTGATTTCTCTTTTTTATTTTTCATTAATAAACTCGACTGGCGTGCTTATTAGCCTGATAGTCATGCCCATTGGCACATGTTGCCAGTGTATTACCCACACCAATCCTGTTTCGGTGCTAGATTCCGCCTAACAGTTGTGCCAATCCTGTAAGGTGCTAGGGTTTACTCTGTTTTGAGATTTTTGATCTTGATCTGTGTGTTTGGTTTCATTTTTACGACTGCTTGAGTGTTCTAGAGCCTTGTTTGACTGACTGTGACCTTCATCCTTTGGTTTTTTTCTTGTTTCTATCGATTTTACATTCTAGCCCTAGGGCATCTAGGTGCTATAGTGTATCGAGCCTCCTGTGGGAGTTTTTGGTTTCTATCTGTTTAGTCAACCTTGTGATTTCTTCTTTGCATTCGTTTGGTGGTTGTCTATCGTTTCGTTGCACTATTTGATTGATTGGTTTCTTCTTCATTCTAATTCCGCTTTGTCTCTCTTTGAGCTTAGATTACATGGTTCATTTGAGTCTTTGGGATTCTCTTGGTTTTGAGGGATTTTTTTGACAATTTGAGGTCTGATGGTGTGTTTGCGTTGAGTGAAATTTGCTTGTTTTTACTCCTTTGCTATAGCTTCTCAAATTTCTCTTTTCATTAGTTTTCATTTTTTTTAGTGCGTTTTGCTCTTAAACATTGAAAAAAAAAAAATCTCCTTTGCTTTTGATTAGTTAGTGTGAATTAAATATTTTCTGTGTTATTAGTGATTAGTAACTTTGAAAGAAAAGATTTTAGTTTCCATTAGCTGCATTAGATACATTACTGCTTGTTGTATGATCATTTTGTTATTGCGTGAAAAGCTCTTAACTCTCTCGTAATTAGCTTTCATTGAATGAAATGATATTTTGTGGCATGTAGTGTGCATTTAGGAAATTTTGAGACATAACACTCACTAGGGCCTGAAAACTGAAACATAATTGAAGATAAACATTAAAATTTATTCAATTTACACTAAGGCAGCATTGGAACATTAACGAAATATTTAGAGATCTAGGCTAGAGATGTGTTTCGGCGTCTTTAAACCTAGTAACTGTCATTCGCCTCTTGGCTTTAGACAACACTAGTACAGACTTGTGCTCCCCGTACCCTTGCGTCTATAAAGAGAGACCCCACTAGGTTGCCATCCTTTATCCATAGGAAGCTGAGTCTGCCGCCCTATACCTGTGATACACCGGACACAGCATTCGGGGAGATTGCCTACACGTACTCTAAGTCCTTGGTTGATTTCTCTTTCATTTTGAAACCAAGGTGTATATTGCAGTTCACGGTTACTTGGTACACCTTTTGCCTAGAATTCTTGAGTAGTCATTTTGATCTTATCTAAATCCTTAAATTTGAAAATATCACCAAGCGCTTGTCCTTTCACGCTTGCTTCAAAACTGAAAGAGATAGAGTCATCTTTCATCCGTTTCTTGACTCTTAAAACATGAAACGGTAATGTTTCTAAGTTTCAATGTGGTAAAATAAATCACTTGCGATCACACGCCCTGTTAGAATTTGCTTGTTGGCCGTTTGATTGTGTGCCTTGTTTTTTAGCCCATGTGCGGTTTTGAGTTGTTGATGGCAACTTTTCCAGAGTTCACCAACCAAGGAATCGCCTCCAATGGGAATCTTGGTCATTTTCCTCCTTTTGGGAATGTTGGTGCTCCTTATATGGCAACGTTGTCCCTTCCTGGGTTAACTGTTTGGTTGCCCGTTTGGTTGTTTTCAACCTCTGTGGTTTCGAATGTCCTAGCTACTGGTCAATCAGTTCCTCTACCAAAAAAAAATCATGTTGATTCCAAGGTGGACCTCTCCCCTTCTTCACCTGTTTTTGCGTCCTCCTCATCTACTTTGCCTGGTGAAAGTCTGGATTCAAGTAACCAGGTGGCTAAGAAGAAGAATAAGAAGACAAAGAAGAAGAGGTATGATAAGGGAGAGGCTAAGGCTGCAGCTACTACTTCTGAAGCATCTCCTTTTGACAAACCTTCCAACCCTCCGCGGAAAGTCAAGTTCCCTTGCATGTTGTGCACGGGAAACCATCTTCTTCGAGATTTCCCTGGCATTCCCAAGGTGCTCGAAGTATGGTCAAAGGATTGTCCACTATTCCCTTTGGCTTCTGGGAGTCAAGTTGGGGGCACGTCTTCATCTAGTGCTGATAAAAATGTTAAGAAGCAGGGTAAGCTTGCCAATCCATGTAAGTTGTGTGAAGGGCACCATGCCATTCACCTTTATCCATATATGGATGAAGCCAAGAGAGTTTTGGACAAATTAGTTGTTTCTACGCCGTGCCTTCTAGCTGATTACAGACAAATTTCTTTGAGTCCTCCACCAGCTAATCCTACGATTGGTCAAGAATCATCCTTGATCAATCCCGCTCCCTCGGAAATTCAAATTCAAGAATCCATTCCCGACCAACCATTGGTCGTGGGATCAGTTGAGCTAGCCCCGTCAGTGGTGCACCAGATCTTCTCCGTCGAGAGTGGATCTCATCCCCCTTAGGTTCTTCTTGTTTATTCAGATTCTTCGGAGTTGGAGTAGGATTCTCCTGTCCCTATACCTCAAGAAGTTTCTCCTCAGCCTCCTGTGATGGAGGTCCTAGAGGATACTCCTCCCGCCTTCGAGATGGAGGTTGTGGAGGATTCTCCTTCTTCTTCCATAACACCAGGGGAAGACCATCTCGATTCAATGGTAGCCCCTCCAAGTAGTTTGGTCGCTTCCTTTGATTGGATTTGATTTGCAGGATACCGCCTTCTGTCTTATGTTCCTTTTGAGATAACGGTACAAACCTCTGGTCTAGTCGTACCTAGAACTGTTATAGATGAAGGTGTTTCTTTTAGTGTTCTATCCTCAACTACTTCGTAAGCATTCGTTTTGCCACCACTTGTGCCTGTTACGTAGAATCTGTTGGAATTTAACAGAAGAACTAGTTAGCCATTAGGGATCCTTCCAAGGTTACCTGTTACATTGGGAGGTAAAACCATCCATATGGATGTGATGGTTGTTCTAGGCCCCTTGGATTTCAATTTTCTCTTGGGGAACGATTACACCTATGCCATGGGAGTGCTTGTCTCCTCCCTTTTTCGTGTCGTCTGTTTTCCACATGAAGGACGGATCGTGACCATTGATTAGCTTTCGTTCTTTGGTCCCGATGTGGCAACTGGCCCGCCATCATCCCTTCCTAGTTTTTATCCACCCGTTGTATCTGCCCCATCGCAGGTTAACTATGTGGCTACATACCCTGTGCCTATACTCAGTGATGATGCCATCATGCATAGTGTGCTAGGGGAATTGGGTCCTGACTTCTAGGATGTTTTCCTTCCATCGGGAGTGGAACTCTTGGAAGCTATGACTTCTTTTTCATTATGATGAGGTCGGTTAGAGAATGGTTCCCTTCCTGTGTCAAGCTCTTTAAAAAATGAAACCAGGTTGTCGGAGCATGGTTCTTTTCCTGTGTCAAGATCCTTAAAAAATGAAACCGGGTCTGGTCAGAGCAGAGTTCCTTGTCTTGTGTCAAGCTCCTTAAAAAATGAAACAAGGTTGTCGGAGCAGAGTTTCTTATCTTGTGCCAAGCTACTTAAACCATGAAACGATTTTTCCTGAGGATAGTTCTTTTAATGTGTCAACCTTGTTAAAATAATGAAACACGAGTATTTCTTAGATCTCGTAACTTGAACCTTCACTCCATCCATCTGTTTACTCAGGTGCATGGATTGAAGCTTGGGGGGCATGTACCTCGAATTGAGTCACCGTGCTGGGGGCATGCTTACTTTTTCAAGCATAGTTGTTTCTGTTTCAAGCTTGTGTAAGAATGAAACCGGTTTCAAGCATAGTTTATCTTTGTTTCAAGCTTGTGTAAAAATGAAAGCAACTTCAAGTAGAGTTTCCTGATTTCAAGCTTGTGTAAAAATGAAACCATTCCCATTTTACCTATCATGATTTCCATTTTATCAGCCTATTTTGCTAGATGAGCCTTGGTTTTCTCACTCCATCGTCACCATCTACTTGGCCGATTATATGTTTTCACTTGGTTGTTTTACCCATTCCTGAGGAACCGTTGCAATGAGTGGTCTTGTTAGCCAGCCTCTTAACCTTTATTTGTTCTGAGCAATTCCACCATTATCGGAACCAGTTGCTACCCTTTATACCAGTCATTTATCAAGGAGGAGTCATCTTTCAGCTCTTTTCTGACTCCTGAAAACTGAAAAGATTGCCGAGACGCTTGTCATTTTGAACTAATTAAAGTGGCTACGAAACGACATCTACCAAGTATACATTTAACCCTTTTTTGGGCTGGGATAGATTATTTACGAAAAATGAATACCCTAGCCTATCATAACTAGGAGGTTTCCTTAGGCATAGTTTTCTACCTTTTCAGATCTGAGGAACTATTTATTAAAAGGGACTGCTAGAGTTTACTTTTATGTCGTCTTTTCAAACTCTCTAAATATGAAAATACACCAAGTTCTCCCTTTGTCAGACTCGTTAAACCCTGATGACATCGGATTTAGTGGTAATGACGATATTTGAGTTTCTCATTCCTAGGCCTCGTTAAATGTACTAGGATGGATTCATCTGAAGGATGGACTTATATGACAAGCATATGGTATCCTCTTCAAGCTTGTGTAAAAATAAAAAGGTACTCACCAGAAATGGTGGGGAAAAATGGAACCAAAATCGTTGTCATGTCGGCAGTTTGTCACTCTTGAACATGGCACTTGTCTGCATTCGTGTCGGGTTGGGGGCATCTCATCTCGTTTTTTCACTTGCCTCTATGGGTTTGGGTGATCCCTTCTGACCTCTCATCTGCTCTTTGCCTCATCATCATGACCTCTGATCTTTTGATGTCAAATACTGCCAAACTCACTGTCGTGCCACCATATGTTCAAGAGAAGTTGGCCTCTGCAAAATTCCAACCTTCCTCTAATTATCATCTAATCCTGATTCACGAAGACATTATGTTCCTCTATCTTGCGTCGGTGATGTGGGAAACACTATGGCCCACCTTCGATCAAGATTACTTCCTGTTGACTTCAGCTCATTATCCTGTAAGCTGATCTAGAGACTCCCTTCTGGTACCTTGGAGCCTGCATGCCTCAATGGCAGGTTCTTCATGTTCAACGTGAGGTTTTCATCATTGGCCTCTGATCGAGTGATTCTATGGGTGTTCGACGCCAACTCACTGATTCACATGCCATAGATTGTACCTATAGTACCTTGAGGGCCATTGTCATTATTGGTGGTACCTCTCGCATCTATTAACAACTTTCATCATTGACTGGTAATCAGAAGATGTTCTTGCATGTTCGACTTCAGCTCACTTATTCACATGCTTGAACTTTTACTTTGTTCAGGTCGAGATGGAGCACAAGACCCTGGATCCTGTTTGTTAGAATCCACGATTTTGATTTTGTGGATTATTATGATTGGTTGCATGACTCATTCATTAGATGGCTGCGACCATACCTGAGTCTATTAGTCGATCCTCACTGGATGGCTGCGTCCATACCTTGGATCTGGATTATTGTGTACTTTGTTATGGATGGCTGCACCCATACCACATATATCATGTATTTGAGATATCAGTTGTATTTGTCTATGCGGATTTTTCGATGACAATGTTTTTAGTTGGACACGTTCTCGTAAAGCATTTCACCCCTCTCTCTTTTTCAGGCTTCATGCTTTAAGGGGCATCTGTTACACAGAAATTTTTCACCATCCCTGCAATCCCCCATCCCACACATTGGAGGGCTTAATCCATGACCTGTGAGCAGTGACATGACCTGAAACCACTTTCATGGCATCCCCCTGAATAAGGACATTCATTCCCCTGAAGACAATTCCTTATGGAAAACTCTAAAAATAGCCTTTTTGGCCTTGGCACAACTAATTAGTGTCATACCCACGCCAATGGGGGAAATCCTCCAAAGAGGGCGTGCCAACTGGCGCACTGTCTCAGTGTTGTACCCACGCCAGGCTTATTAAGGAGTGTTTTTAAAAAATAAATGGCAGAAGATTGACTCCAACCAATTCTTGAACTGGTCTCTAAATTGAGTTGGGAGGTTTGGCTCTAGATATCCATGTAGAGGAAGTGGTTTTCCACCTCTCATGGAAGCTTCCTTGAGGATAGGGCCAATCCCATGATTATAGGGATCCCAACTCCCCTTCCACCATCTATATAAGCCTGCCATTTTCCTTTGCAATCTAGTCTCCAAGAGACTTCATTGCCTAAAGAATGCTACAAGACCCTTGATAGTCCTTATAGAGCCAAATCAGTAGCAAGGAGATTGATGACCGAAGAGAGAGAGGCTTGTCTCATTCCCGACGAGCTTTACCAAGACGTATTCCGCTGTCAACCTGCAGAAGGAGGATTCAGTGTCAGAGCCAGGTTGTATCTTTCTTTGTATTAGTTAATGATAAGCGACTTTGGTTATGGTTCCACTCATATTTTTCATTATGATCATGAGTTGTGTCTTCTTTGACTGATACATAATTTCATGTAGTGGGTTTTATGCTTGTGTTTGTCATGTTTCTTGTGTGTGCAGGTGTTCGATCGCGGTGAGCGTGAGGATTGTGATCTTCCGGAGCAAGGGAACGGGAGAGCTATCTTCTCTACAAAAAACAGCATTGGATTCAAGGTAATATTTCTTCTCGTTAGGTCTATTGCAATTAGTAACTTGCGCCTTAGTGTGATACGATTGTTGCTAGACTCGATCTGGGCTAGTAGGGATCGCCTTTGTCTGTAGAGATGATTTACCTCTACAATAGCTAGTAATCAGATGATGTTCTTGCATGTTCGACTTCAGCTCACTTATTCACATGCTTGGACTTGTACTCTATTCGGGTCAAGATGGAGCACAAGACCCTAGATTTTTTCTGATGGAATCTAGGCTGCAGATTTTGTGGATTATCATGATTGGATACATGACTCATTGATTGGATGGTTGCAACCATACCTAAGTCTATTTACTTATCCTCACTAGATGGCTGCGTCCATGCCTCGGATCTTGATTATTTTATACTCTATTATGGATGGCTGCGCCCATACCACATATCATGTATTTGAGATATCAGTTGTACTTATTTACGTAGGTTTTCTGATGGCAGTGTTTTCAGTTGGGCATTTTCTCGTAAATCATTTCACCCCTCTCTCTCTTTCGGGCCTCATGCTTTAGGAGGCATCTATTACATAATAATTTGTCATCGTCCCTACAAACTTCCATCCCACACATTGGAGGGCCTTTTCTGTGACCTGTGAGTAATGACATGACCTGAAACCACTTTCATGGCATCCCCCTTGACAAGGAAAATCATTCCTCTTAAGACATATTCCTGTGAAAAACCCTAAAAATAGACCTTTTTCCCTTGGCATGACCAGCCACTTCAACCCTCATGCCAATGGGGGAAATCCACCAAAGAGAGCACGCCAACTGGCGCTCTGTCCCAGTGTATTGCTCGCGCCAAGCTTAATAAGGATTGTTTTTTTAAAATAAATGGCATAAGTTTGATTCCAACCAACTCTTGAACTAGTCTCTAAAATGAGTTGGGAGGTTTGGCTCCAGATCTCCATGTAGGGAAAGTGGTTTTCCACCTATCATAGAAGCTTCCTTGAGGATAGGGCCAATCCCACAATTGTAGGGATCCCAACTCCCCTTCCATCATCTATATAAGCTAGCCATTTTCCCTTAGCAAGCTAGTAGTCATAGAACTAGGAGTTGAATATGTAGCAAGGAGACTATCGCCAGACAACCTCTGAGAGCCAAGACGAAGAGAGAGAGCTTTGTCCCATTGTCGACGAGCTTCATCAAGACATGATTGGATGTTGACCCCACCGAAGGAAGATCCAGCATCAGAGCTCAGGTTGTATCTTTCTTTTGTTGTTATTAATTATAAGTGACTTTGATTATGGTTTCATTCGTGTATCTTTATCCTTGATGCAATGAGTTACATATTCTCTGACTGATGTATAGTTACAAGATTTAGATTCTATGCTGTGTATCGTCATGTTTTCTTCACATGTGTGCAGGTGTTCAGACGCGCTAGGCAGAAGGATCGTGATCTACCAAAGTGGAGGACATGAAGAGTCATCCTTCTTTCGACGACCATTGTATAGGACCTGAGATAAGAAACTTATCGTTTCTTGTAATTTTGTTACTAGAGACCTGCATCTTAGCATGATTTTATTGTTTCTAGACTTGATCTGGGCTAGTAGGGAAAGCCTCTATCCGTAGAGGGGACTTGCCTCTGCAACACCAAACCCTTATCATTAACCTTAACCTTAAAATAACATTAAGCTTAACTAAACCCTTAACCTTAACCTTAACCTTAACCTTAACCTAAACCTAACCTTAAATTAACCTTAACCTTAACCTAAACCTAACCTTAAATTAACCTTAACCTTAACCTTAACCTTTCCAAACCCTTAACCTTAACCTTAACCTTAACCTAACCTTAAAATTACCCTTAACCTAATATTAAACTTAAACTTAACCTTAACCTTAACCTTAACCTTAAACTTAACCTTGACCTTAACTATAACCTAACCCTAAAGTTAACCAAACCCTTAAAATTAACCTTAACCTTAACCTTCCCATAATCATAACCTTAAAATTAACCTTGACCTTACCCTTAACCTTAAACTTAACCTTACCCCCTTAACAATAACCTTAACCTTAACCCGACTAAACCCGTAACCTTAACCTTAACCTTAACTTTACCCTTAATCTACCCTTAACCATAACCATAACCTTAACCTTAACCTTACCCTTACCTAACCTTAACCTTAACCTTAACTTTTACCTAACCTTAACCTTAACCTAACCCTAACCTTACCTTAACCATAGCCCTAACCATAACCTTAAATTTACCCTTAACCTAAAATTAACCTTAACCTTAACCTTAACCTTAACCTTAACCTAACCTTAACCTTAACTATAACCTTACCCTTAGCCTAACCCTAACCTTAACCTTAACCTTCACCTTGATCGTAACCTTAAACTTAACCTTACCCTTAACCTTCACCTTAAGCTTAACCTTAACCTTACTAAACCCATAACCCTTAACCATAACCTTAAAATAACCTAACCTTAACCTAGCCATAACCTTAACCTTGACCAAACCCTTCACCTTGACTTTAACCTTAACTGTAACCTTCACCTTAACTTGACTAAACCCGTAACCTTAACCTTAACCTTAACTTTAAATTTCACCTAACCTTAACCTTAACCCTAACCATAACCTTAAATTTACCCTTAACCTAGCCTTAACCTTAACTTTAACTATAAACTTAACCTTAACCTTGACCTTGACCTTAACCTTAAACTTAACCTTACCCTTAACGTTCACCTTAAGCTTAACCTTAACCTGACTAAACCTATAACCGTTAACCTTAACTTAACCTAACCTTAACCTAACCATAACCTTAACCTTGACCTAACCCTAACCTTGACCAAACCCTTCACCTTGACTTTAACCTTAACCGTAACCTTAAACTTAACCTGACTAAACCCGTAACCGTAACCTTAACCTAACCTTAACCTTGACCTTAACTATAACCTAACCCTAACCTTGACCAAACCCTTAACATTAACCCATAAAATTAACCTTATCTTTAAGCTTATGGTTAAGGTTAAGGTCAAGGTCAAGGTCAAGGTCAAGGTCAAGGTCAAGGTCAAGGTCAAGGTTAAGGTTAAGGTTAGGTTAAGGTTAGGGTAAGGTTTAGGTTAAGGTTAAGGTTAAGGGTAAGGTTAAGGTTAAGTTTATGGTTACGTTAAGGGTAAATTTAAAGTTAAGGTTAAGGTTAAGGTTAGGTTAAGAGTAAAGTCAAGGTTAAGGTTAGGTTAAGGTTCAAGTTACGGGTTTAGTCGAGTTAAGGTTAAGATTAAGGTTAAGGTTAAGGTTAAGGTTAAGATAAGGTTTGGTTAACCTAAACCTTACCCTTAACCTTATCTTAACCTTAACCTTAACCTTAACCTTAACCTTACCCTTAAATTTACCCTTAACGTAACCTTAACCTTAACCTTAACCAAACCTTAACCTAACCCTAACCTTAACCTTAACCATAACCTTATCTTTACCCTTAATGTTAACCTTGACCGAACCTTAACCATAACCTAATCTTAACCTTAACCTTAACCTGACCTTAACTATAACCTAACCCTAACCTTGACCAAGCCCTTAACTTTAACCTTAACCTGAACCTTTACCATAACCTTTACCTTAAGGTTAAGTTAGGTTAAGGTAAGGTTATAGTTAGGTTAAGGTTAAGGTTAAGGTTAAGGTTAAGATAAGGTTAAGTTTAATGTTAGGTTAAGGTTAAGGTTTAAGATTACATGTCTTAATCTTAACCTTCGCTATAACCTACCTTTAACATTAACCTTTACCTAACCATAACGTTAACCTTAACCATAAACTTAACCTTAACCTTGAACTTAACCATAACCTTAACCTTAACGTTAACCTTAACCATAACCTTAACCTTAACCTTGAACTTAACCATAACCTTAACCTTAACCTTAACCTTAACCTAACTTTAACCTTAACCTAAACTTAACCTTGACCTAAACTTAACCTTAACCTAAACTTAACCTTAACCATAACCTTAACCTTAACCTTAACCTAACCTTAACCTTGACTTAACCTTAACCTTAAACTTTACCTTAACCTTCACCTTTCCATAACCATAACATTAACCTTGACTTTACCCTTAACCTAACCTTAACCTTAACCTTAACATTCACCTGACTAAACCCGTAACCTTAACCTTAACCTTATCTATAACCTTAACCTAAACCTTAACATTAACCTTCCCATAACCTTCACTATAACCTAACCTTAACCTTAACCTTAACTTTAACCTTAGCCTTAACTTTACCCTTAACCTAACCTTGACATTAACCTAAGGTTAGGGTTAGGTTATAGTTAAGGTCAAGGTTAAGTTTAAGGGTAAGGGTAAGGTTAAGTTTAAGGTTAAATTTAAGGTCAAGGTTAAGGTTAATGTTAAGGGTTTGGTCAAGGTTAAGGTTAGGTTAAGGGTAACGTTAAGGTTAAGGTTTGGTTAAGGGTAAAGTTAAGGTTAAGGTTAAAGTTATGGTAATGTTAAAGGTTAAGGTTAAGGTTACGGGTTTAGTGAAGGTTAGGGTTAGGTTAAAGTTAAAGATAAGGTTAAGGTTAGGTTAAGGTTAAGGTTAAGGTTATCGTTAAGGTTAGGTTAAGGGTAAACTTAAGGTTAAGGTTGGGTTAGGTTATGGTTAAGGTTAGGTTAAGGTTAACATTAAGGTTAGGGTTAGGTTAAGGTTATGGTTAGGCTAAGGTTAAGGTTAAGTTTAAGGGTAAAGTTAAGGTTAAGGTTAGGTTAAGGTTAAGGTTAATATATGGTTAAGGTTAAGGCTAAGCTTAGGTTAAGGGTAAAGTCAAGGTTAAGGTTGGGTTAAGGTTAAGGTTAAGGTTAGCATAAAGGTTTAGGTTAATTTTAAGGTTAAGGGTTTGGTCAAGGTTAGGGTTGGGTTATAGTTAAGGTTAAGTTTAGGTTAAGGGTAAAGTTGAGGTTAAGGGTTTGGTCAAGGTTATGGTTAGGTTAGGTTAAGGTTACGTTAATGTTAAGGTTAAGGTTAATGTTAAGGTTAAGGTTCAGGTCAAGGTAAGGTTAAGAATTTGGTCAAGGTTTGGGTGAAGGTTAGGTTAAGGGTAAATTCAAGGTTAAGGTGAAGGTTAGGTTAAGGTTAAGGTTAGGTTAAGGGTAAAGTTATGGATAAGGTCGGGTTAAGGTTAACCTTATCTTCCCCTTAACCTTAACCTTATCCTTAACCTTAACCTTAACCTAACCCTAACCTTGAGGTTAGGTTAACCTTGACCAAACCCTTAACCTTAACCTGACCTTAACCTTAAAGTTAGGGTTAAGGTTGAAGTTAAGGTTAAGGTTAAGGTTAGGGTTAAGGTGAGGGGAAGGTTAAGGTTAAGGTTAGGGGAAGGTTAAGGTTGAAGTCAAGGCTAAAGGTAAACTTAAGGTTAAGGGTTAAGGTTAAGGCTATGGTAAGGCTAAGGGTAAGGTCAAGGTTAAGGTTAAGGTCAGGTTAAGGTTAAGGTTAAGGTCAGGGTAAGGGTAAAGTTAAGGTTAAGGTTAAGCTTTGGTCTAAGCTTAAGGTTAGGCTAAGGGTAAAGTTAAGTTTAAGGTTTGGTCAAGGTTAGGGTTAGGTTATAGTTAAATTTAAGATAAAGTTAAGGTTAGGTTAAGGTTAGGGTTAGGTTGTAGTTAATCTTAAGGTTAAGGTAAGTTTAAGGTCAAGGTTAAGGGTAAGGTTAAGGTTAGGTTAAGATTATGGTTATGGGAAGGTTAAGCTTAAGGTTATGAGTTAAGTTAGGTTAAGGTTACGATTACCCTTAACCTTAACCTATCCTAACCTTAACCTAACTTTACCCTTAACCTAACCTTAACCATAACTTTAACTTTACCCTAACCTTAAGGGTTTAGTTAGGTTAAGGTTAGTTAGGTTAAGGTTAAGGTTAGGATTAGGTTAAGATAAGGTCAAGGTTAAGATTAAGGTTGAGGTTAAAGTCAAGGTTAAGGTAATGTTAAGGTTAAGGTTAAGGTTAAGGTCAAGTTTAAGGTTAAGGTTAGGGTTAATGTTAAGGTTAGGGTTAGGGTTAGGTTAACGTTAAGGTCAAGGTTAGGGTTAACGTTAGGTTATAGTTAAGATCAAGGTTAAGTTTAAGGGTTTAGTCAGGTTAAGTTTAAGGTTAAAGTTAAAGTTAAGGGTGAAGGTTAAGGTTACGGGTCTTAGCATTAACCTTACCCTTATCCTTCACTATAACCGACCCTTAACATTAACCTTTACCTAACCTTAACTATAACCTTAACCTTAACCTTACCTTAACCTAAATTTAACCTTAACGTTCACTATAAGTTTTGGTTATAGTGAAGGTTAAGGTTAAGGTTACGGTTAAGGTTAGGTTATAGTTAAGGTTAAGGGTTTGGTTAAGGTTAAAGGTTAAGGATAGGTTAAGGGTAAATTCAAGGTTAAGGTTATGGTTATGCGAAGGTTAAGTTTAAGGGTTTAGGTTAACGTTAGGGTCAAGGGTAAGATAAGGTTAAGTTAAGGTTAAGGTTCTGGTTAGGATAAGGTTAGGATTAAGCTTAATGTTAAGGTTAAGGTTTAAGTTAAGGTTACAGTTAAGGTTAAGGTTAAGGTTAGGTTTAACCCTAACATTAACCTTAACCTAACCTTAACCTTAAATTTAACCTTACTAAACCTGTAACCTTAACCTTAACCTTAATCTTAGGGTTAGGTTAGTTATAGTTAAGGTTAAGGTTGAGGTTAAGGTGAAGGCTAAGGGTAAGGTTAAGGTTAAGGTTAAGGTTATGGTTAAATTTAAGGCTAAGGTTAAGGTTATGGTTAGGGTTAAAGCATAACCTTAACTTTAACTTTAACCTTAACCTTCCCAGAACCATAACCTTAACCTTGACTTTACCCTTAACCTAACCTTAAGGGTAAAGGTTCAGGTTAAGGTTAAGGGTAAGGGTAAGGTTACGGGTTTAGTCAGGTTAAGGTTAAGGTTAGGTTAAGGTAAATTCAAGGTTAATTTTAAGGTTAAGGTCAATTTTAAGGGTAAATTTAAGGTCAAGGTTAGGGTTAGGTTATAGTTAAGGTTAAGGTTAGGTTAAGGGTAAAGTTAAAGTTAAGGTTAAGGTTAAGTTAGGTTAAGGTAGATTTAAGGTTAGGTTAGGTTAAGGTTAAGGTTAAGGTTAGTTTAAGTGTAAATTCAAGGTTAAGGTTAGGTTAATATTAAGATTAGGGTGAGGTTAAGGTTAATGTTAGGGTTAAGGTTATAGTTATGGTCAAGTTTAGGGTGAGGATAGAGGTAAAGTTAAGGGTAAGGTTAAGGTTAGGCTTAGGTGATAGTTAAGGTTAAGGTGAAGGATGAGGTTAAGGTTAAGGTTAAGGTCAAGGTTAAGGTTAAGGTTAAGGTTAATGTTAAGGTTTTGGTGAAGGTTAGGGTTAGGTTATAGTTAAGGTCAAAGATAAGGTTAAGGGTAAGTTTATAGCCTAACACTAACCTTGACCAAACCCTTAACTTTAACCTTATCCTGATTAAACCCATAACACCTAACCCTAACCTTGACCAAAACCTTAACCTTAACCTTAACTTGACTAAACCTGTAACCTTAACCTTAACCTTCCCCTAACCTTAACCTTAACTTTACCCTTAACCTAATCTTAACCTTAACCTTTAACCTTAACCTTAACCTTACCCTTAACCTTATCTTAACCTTAACCTAACCTTAACCTTAACTTCATCCTTAACCTAATCTTAACCTTAGCTTTACCCTTAACCTTGACCTTAAGCTTAAGCTTAACCTTGACCTTGACCTTAACCTAACCTTAACCTAAACCTTAACCTTATCTTAACCTTAACCTTAACCTTACCCTAACCTTACCCTAACCCTAACCTTAACTTTACCCTTCACCTAACCTTAAGCTTAACCTAATCTTCACCTTAACCTATCCTTAACCTAAATTTAACCTTAACCTTCCCCTAACCTTAACCTTAACCAAACCCTTAACCTTAATTATAACCTTAACCTTAATTTTAACCTTACCCCAAACCTTTACCTGAACCTGAACCTGAACCTTAACCTAAACCTTGAACTTGACCTGACCAAACTTTAACCTTAACCTAACCTTAACTATAACCTAACCCTAACCTTAAGTTTAAGGTTAAGGTTAAGGTTAGGTTAAGGATATAGTTAACCTTCACTATAACCTACCCTTAACATTAACCTTTACCAAACCTTAACCTTAACCTTAACCTTAACCATAACCTTAACCTTAACCTTGACCTCAACCATAAAATTAACCTTAACATTAACCTTCCCATAACCATAAGCTTAACCTTAACGTTAACCTTTCCATAACCATAACCTTAACCTAGAATTTTCCCTTAACCTAACCTTAACGTTAACCTTAACCTTAACCTGACTAAACCTGTAACCTTAACCTTCACCTTAACTATAACCTAACACTAACCTTGACCAAACCTTAACCTTAACCTTAACCTTAACCTTCCCATAACCTTAAACTTAACCTTAACCTTACCTTAACCTTAACCTTAACTATAACCTAACCCTAACCTTAACCTTAACCTTAACCTAACCTTAATCTTATCTTAAAATTAACTATAACCTAACCCTTACCTTGACCAATCCTTAACCTTAACCTTAACTTTACCCTTAACCTAACCTTAACCTTAACCTTAACCTTAGTCAGGGTTACATTAAGGTTAAGGTTAATGTTAAGGTTTAGTTAGGTTAACCTTACCCTTAACCTAACCTTAACCTTTACCTTGACCAAAACCTTAACCTAAACTTAACGTTACCCTTAACCTTAACCTTAACCTAACCCTAACCAAAGTTAAGGTTAAGGTTAAGGTTTGGTCAGGGTTAGGGTTAGGTTATAGTTAAGGTTAAGATAAAGTTAAGGTTAAGGTTAAGGTTATGGGTTTAGTCAAACTAAGGTTAGGGGTAAGGTTAAGGTTAAGGTCAAGGGTTTGGTCAAGGTTAGGGTTAGGCTATAGTTAAGTTCAACGTTAAGGTTAAGGTTAAGGGTTAGGTTGAGGTTAAGGATTAGATAAGGTTAAGGTTAAGGTTACGGGTTTAGTTAGGTTAAGGTTAAGGTTTATGTTAACGTTAGGTCAAGGTCAAGGTCAAGGTCAAGGTCAAGGTTAAGGTTAGGTTATAGTGATGGTTAAGGTTAAGGTTAAGGGTGAAGGTTAAGTGTAAGGTTAGGATAAGGTTAAGGTTAATGGTTTGGTTAAGGTTAGGCCTAGGTTATAGTTAATGTCAAGGTTAAGGTTAGGGTAAGGTTAGGTTAAGGTTAAGGTTATGGGTTTAGTCAGGTTAAGGTTAAGGTCAAGGTTAAAGTTACGTTAAGGGTAAAGTCAAGGTTAAGGTTAAGATTAGGTTAAGGGTAAAGTTAAGGTTAAGGTTAAGGTTTAGGTTTAGTTAGGATAAGGTTAAGGTTAGGGTAACGTTAAGGGTTTGGTTAAGGTTAGGGTTAGAGTTAGGTTATAGTTAAGGTTAAGGTTAGGTTAAGGGAAAAGTCAAGGTTAGGGTTAAGGTGAACTTTAAGGGTAAGGTTAAGTTTAGGTTAGGTTAAGGTAAGGTTAAGGCTAAGGTTAAGGTGATGGTTATGGGAAGGTTTGGTAAAGGTTAAGGTTATGGGAAGGTTAAGGTTAATGTTAGGTTAAGGTAAGGTTAAGGTTAAGGTTAAGGTCAAGGTTAAGGTTAAAGCTAAGGTTAGGGGTAAATTTAAGGTTAAGGTTAATGTTAAGGGTAAAGTTAAGGTTAGGTTAAGGTTAAGTTAAGGTGAAGGTGTTGGTGAGGTAAATCCCCTCTGTAGACAGAAGTGATCCCACTAGCCCTAGAGTGGGTCTAGAAAAAAAAAAGACATGCTATAACATCGATTCCTAGTTAACAAATGGATGAAGACTCGATAGATAACTTACCGGAGGTCCTACACTGTTTTGTCATCAGAAAGAGTGGCTGCCTCTCCCTCCTGGTTTGATAGATCATGATCCGCTCATTCTCATGCTCAAATACCTGCACATACACAAGAAACAAAGATGATATACAAAATACTATTTCACATTCGTAATTATTAGTCAATAAAAGAAGACTAAATCAATTGCATCAATAAACATAACACAATGATGGAACCAATACCATAGTTAAGTATATTTGTTACACAATAATTTTTCACTGTCCCTGCAATCCCTCGCCCCACACATTGAAGGGTCTATTCCGTGACCTATGAGAAATGACATGACCTGAAACCAATTTCATGGCATCCCCCTTGACAAGGAAAATCATTCCCCTGAAGATAGTTTCCTGTGAAAAGCCCTAAAAATAGACCTTTTAGCCTTGGTGCGAACAGCTAGTTCAACCCTTGCGCCAATGGGGGAAATCCACCAAAGAGGGCACACCAACTGGTGCTCCGTCCCAGTGTATTACTCACACCAAGCTTAATAAGGATTGTTTTTTAAAAATAAATGGCGGAAGTTTGATTCCAACCAACTCCTGAATGAGTCTCTAAAATGAGTTGGGAGGTTTGGCTCCGGATCTCCATGTTGGGGAAGTGGTTTTCCACCTATCATGGAAGCTTCCTTGAGGATAGGGCCAATCCCACCATTGTAGGGATCCTAACTCCCCTTCCACCATATATATAAGCTTGTCATTTTCCCTTTGCAAGCTACCATGAATAGAGCTGAATCAATAGTAAGGAGATTATCGTCAGACAGCCGAAGAGAGAGAGCCTTATCCCATCCCGACAAGCTTTATCGAGATGTACTCCATTGTTGACCCACCGAAGGAAGATCCAACGTCAGAGCTCATGTTTTATCTTCTTTTTGTTGTGATTAATAATAAACGACTTCGATTATGGTTCCATTCATATGTTCCTGTCTTATGTTATGAATTTTATCTTCTCTAACTGATAGATAGTTGCATGTATTAGGTATTACACTTGTTTGTTATTGTTTCTTCATGTACGTGCAGGTGTTCGAACGTGCTAGGAAAGAGAATTGTGATCTTCCAAGGCGAAGGAAAAAAGTGCCATCCTCTCTACAAGCAATGACAGTGTGGGACTTAAGGTAGGCCTCTTGTCGCATCTTGGTCTTTTTTAATTAGGAACCTACGTCTTAGCGTGACTCGGTTGTTGCTAGACCCGATCTAGGCTAGTAGGGATCTCCTCTGTCTGCAGAGGGGATTTACCTATCCAACAATATTAATGGAAAGAAGGAAGAGTATAGACAAGCTTCGATGTTGCGGTCTCCTCCAACAGGGTTCCAGCGGAGTGCGTCTCACAAAGGTTTCTCGGGAATTCAGACAGGGCTCTCTCTATGGAATTCTCCTTGGTTCTACCTTCTCGATAGCGATTACTTAGCTATAGTATCTCTTCTCCAAGTTCAACTTCTTGGCTATATGTTTAGCTAGATTTCATAAAGGGAGAAGGCTTGTTTATATAGAGGGAGAGGGAGAGGTTAGGATCCCTATAATCATGGAAGGGAGACCCATCTTCAAGGAGTGTTCCATGGGAGGAGGAAACCACTACCTAAAGAGGGAGATCCGTGGCTCATCAAGTTAACCACTTCCTGTGACTCATCCTTGAGGTGGTTAAAAGGAAAATTTTGCCTCTATTTTGTTAAAAACATTCCCAAAACAGCTGGCACGGGCATAATAAAGAGACAGAGCGCCAGGTGGCACGGGCTCTAGTGTACATCCTCCACATTGGTGTGAGGGATGAAATGGATACCTGTGCCAAGGCCAAAACATATATTTTTGTGGGATTTTTGAGGAAATTTTCAATAGGAGAAATGATTTCCTTATGCACAAGGATGCAAGAAGGTTTTTGCAGAGTATGATACTGCTCACAGGTCATGGGAAAGACCCTCCAATATGCAAGGTGAGGGATTGTAGGGACGGTGACAAAATGTTGTGTAACAGATGCCCCCTAAATCATGAGGTCTGAGAGAGAGGGATGGGTGAAATTCTTTATGAGAATGTGTTCACCCCAAACACCACTGTCAAAAAACCTACAAGTATGAATACAACTGATACATGACATGTGGCATGGGCGCAGCCATCCATAGTATAGTACATAAATAGTGAGATCCGTGGTATGGACACAACCATCCAAGAGTAGGGATCAAAAAACAGACTCAGGTATGGTTTCAACCATCCAATCAGATGAGTCATGTAATAGGCCATAGTAATCCACAAATAACCCATAGCCTAGATTTCATCAGACAAAACCCAGGGTCTTGCACTCCATCTTAACCCGAACAAAGTACAAATTTGATCATGTGAATATGTGAGCTGAAGTCAAACATACAATAAAATCGTCTAATTACCGGCCAATGATGAAAATTGTTAACAGAAGCAAGAGAAACCACCAATAATGACAATAGCTCTCAAGGTATGAAAGGTACAATCCACAAAATGTGAACAGTGATCTGACGTCGAACACT
The DNA here is from genome assembly GCA_034641835.2 of Pinus albicaulis. Classification (NCBI taxonomy): domain Eukaryota; kingdom Viridiplantae; phylum Streptophyta; class Pinopsida; order Pinales; family Pinaceae; genus Pinus; species Pinus albicaulis. Next base: position 983,732,267 of record CM076578.1, on the reverse strand, counting down.
CATAGATTCAGTCCATCGAAGGCCAATGATGTGGATCTTACGTCGAATGTGAAGAACCTACCATTGAGGCATGTAGGCTCCAAGGTACCTGAAGGGAGTCTCTAGATCAGCTTCCTGTATAATGAGCTGGAGTCGACAGGAAGTGATCCAATCGAATGTGGGCCATAATGTTTCCCACATCATCGATACGAGACAGAGGAATATGATGTTTTTGAATCAAGACCAACAGAGAATCAGAGGAAGGTTGAAAAATTCAGAGGAAAACTTCTCTTGAACATATCAGTGGCACAACATTAGATTTGGCAGTATTTGACATCAAGGGATATGAGGTCATGGTGACGTGGCAAAGAGCAGATGAATGGTCAAAAGAGATTACCCAAACCCATGGAGGAAAACAAATAACGAGATGAGATGTCCCCAACCAAACACGAATGCAGTCAAGTGCCATGTTCAAGAGTGACATACTACCAACACGACTATAATCTAGTTCCATTTTCCCCCACCATTTCTAGCGAGTACCCCAATTATTTTTGAAAAACAAGATTGAAGGAGATAACATATGCTTGTGATGTAAGTTTTTCCTTCGGAAAAATCCAACCTAGTACATTTTACGAGCCCTAGGAAGGAGGAACTCGGGTAACGTCACAATGACGGAGTCTGATGTCATTAGTTTTTAACAAGTCTAACAAAGGGAGAACTCGACATCTTTTCATGTTTAGAGAGTTTGAAAAGAAGGTGGAAAAGAAAAATCCAAATTTCCCTTTTTTTAAATAGTCTCTCAGATCTGAAAACGTAGAAAATTGTGTTTGAGAGAACCTCTTAGTCGCGATAGGCTAAGGTATTCCTTTTTCATAAATAGTCTATCCCAGCCCGAAAAAGGGGTAAACGTATACTGATTAGATATCGTTTCGCAGCCAATTTAACAATTTCAAAATGACAAGCGACTCGGAAATATTTTCAATTTTAGAGAGTCAGAAAAGAGTTGAAAGGTGACTCTAGTAGTGAATTTTTCGTGTTTTTACCGAGTCCAAAAAATTATTAAATAAAACTTGTTTCTCCGTCATAACCATGTGAAAGCCTGTCGCTGCACAAAAAGACATGTGTAAAATGTATTTCTCAAAAATAATATGATAAAATAATCGACAAATGTGTTTTAAAACCTAATTTAAGATTTCAAAAAGTTATAAAAGACCATAAGTGGTAAAAATTATTTACTTTTCACTTTTACCTCTTTGCAGAGCAATAGTGACCCGTTTTCCTTGTGATCTTGTGGTGACGATTGCAAGCGATATAGTGAACCAATCCTGATTCTGTCAGTTTCAGGTAAGAGATGACACCATTTTCCATCTTTTGAGCTAAATTTTATTACCTTTAATTGTCATTTTGAATCCTTTAGGGGAGTATTTGAAAGAACTAGGGCATCGCAGTTGGCACGGGTTTCGAGCATGGACCCGCGCCAATCGAGCCTTTTTTACACAGGGGTCATGCCCAGTGGCATGACTGTTAGCAAAACAGTCGCGCCAACCGCGCAACCAAAAATCTGCCTCAATTTTAAGAAAATGCAACCATTTGATTACAAATTTTGATGCCTAAGGAGACTTACAATGTTCATATGAACAATGCATGCGGGTACCAAGCAGAAAATATGGTAATTGAGTGGAAAGAGAGAGAACACAGTGAGGATGATGAATAGGCCATGGAAAATGAATAATGCATGAATGCCCTTAGAAATTGTGGGCTCAAGAAATTCTTCCTAACACCGTGCCTCTGGGCTCAACCCAAATTGCTTCAATATTTGATAAGAATTTGGGATGAAGATCAAGAAAATTTTGTGCTTCGGGATCAAGAGCTTGAAATTGAAGTCTTTGATGTGTATTTCATCACTGGATTTTCACGTAGAGGTGTAGTCCCTATCTTGACCGGTACCTATCCTTCTGGAGAAAGCATGGAAATGGTAATTAGAAGGGTGTGCCAAGGGGCACGAAAAGGAACAGGGAGTGGAAAAGTGGACATCCAAACCGTCCCTGATCTGGTAGTAAGAGTAATGCTACACACTATCATGCGGGATGCAGTATCGCAAGCACCGCATGAGGCCATGAAGACACAACTACTTCTTGCCTCGGAGTGTATGAACCCGACTCACTTCAACTGGGTTGAGGCTGTGACTATCAACATCAAACGACATCTCAATAAGTGCAAGAAGACCAAACTAAAGCAGTCTGGGTATGGATCAATTCTAGTATTATTCTTCTTGGAATGATTACCCATATTCTAGCGTCAGGAGGTTATTGTCCCGATGCCACCACCCACAGAGCCACGAATGGCCCGATGGGTTGCACTGATGCCTAGAGAAGGGGGTGCCCAACAAATGTCCTAGAGGCCAGAGTTTTTTTATTGGCTCTGACGACAACTGATTGTCATGGAGTATTGGCCCTATGCCGACACAGACTTCACTGGTGACCCAAACCTCCCACTCTCGAAGGGAGAGGATTGGGACGAAGAGCTAGGTGAGACTCATTTTTTATTTTCATGAGTTTATGATTTTTTGGTATATATGCATGTTCTGATAGTTACTCTTATATGTATGCATATTTTGGCCCAGAGTGACCTACAGGTATTTCACCGATAGCGAGGTGATTTCCTCATGATTTCGATCCTCATGGTGAGGGTGGGGAGGAGGAGATAGTACAAAACCTGGAGGGGATTGCCCATGGGTTCCCAGAATATGCTTGCTTGGATGATGTGCCTCAGGCCTATCAGAGGCACACTGTAGGGGTGCTGAGTCATATCCACCACTTGCTGAGGCAGTTGGTACGAGCGGCGATGTGCTATCATGAGCACCATGCTAATTAGGCACTTAGGCTTTGATTTCCGCACATTTTTGAGAGACATGTTGTCTCACGATGTAACTAAAACATACATATATATTGTTTGGGTTTCATGATGCACACGTTGCAAACATTAGATATATATATATATATATATATATATATATATATGATGATGTTTTATAAATTGCGCAAATATCTATCTAGCACAATATTAGCTATTGCATCAGTTAATCTATTCATCTGTATTGGTATATGTTGATATGTAATAAAATCGAGATGTCTTTCAAGTAAACGAATACACAAACACAATCTCAAAATGCATGGGTTTCGAACCGAATAATGACCGTTAAGTTGAAGAACAACAAGTTGCAAATCTAGATTCACAAGCAATGTGTGTATGCTGAGGTTAACAACCTCGGTTAATAGTTCCAAAACAACACTATATTCAGCAAATTTTTTTGTATTTGGTCCTAGAAAAATACCTTGTAGTTTAATCAACTCACCAACAGGATCATAAATTACCCAGGCTACCGAAACCAAGTTCTTGGTACTACGGGAAGCACCATCCACGAAACCGACATAAGGGGAAATAGACATCTGCATAACAAAGAAGACCCAATAAGAAGAAAAAAGCTGACAAGCACATCAAACCAAAGTATGCACAAAAATGAAAAAATCACCTATGTACACATATCATGCATAAATGACTCAAGCATAATACTTTTTTAGGTACAACCCATTTCTGGGCCGCGGTAAGGGATAACCTTCATAATAAATAAGCTCATAAGCCCCATTCTGTAACACATGTTTGACGATGTAGGGCCCATGCCACATGGGTTGGAATTTACCTGCCCCCAGTTTTTCATGAGCTTGGTCATACAGGGGAACGAGATCGCCTTCGATAAAAGAATGAGGGGAAATTGTTTGGTCAAAATGGGCTTTGACTCGCTTCTTCTGTGCTTCGATGACCAAGGTAGCTAAGTGACAAGTTTCATGCAATCTCTCTAAGTAGAGGAGATTCTCTTCTTCAGGCAAAGTATTAGGCAGTAATTCCACAGCTAATTTGAGTGAAGGGATTTCACATTCAATCGGAAGAGTGGCTTCCAAACCGTATACCAACTAAAATGGGGTAAATCCGGTCACACTCTTAATCGACGTTCGGTAAGCCCAAAGAGCTGAAAACAACATGATATGCCAGTTTTATTTATGAATACCAATTGTTTGTTGAAGCATTGTAACAAGGAATTTTTTTACGACTTCAACTTGGCCATTAGCTTGAGGGTAATAAGGCATTGAGCTATCGTGAAGAAGACCCAACTTAGACGTCAGCTCCGCCATCAAATAATCCCGAAAATGAGAACCATGATCGGTAACGATGGCTTGAGGGACACCAAACTGAGCAATAACATGATTAAATATGTATTGTGCCATTGTCTTACCATCCGCAGCTAGTGTAGGCATTGCTTTGGCCCATTTCATAAAATAATCGATGGTGACGATAATATAGGCATGCCCCCCGGCCGAACGAGGGTTACATGTCATAAAATCGATGCCCCATTTGGAAAAAGGACCAATGGTAATGACAGGGTGTAAAGGAATAGGTGGCGCATGCATCTTGCATTGATATATCTGGCACGCATGACATTTGTGAATTGCGACATTGCATTCTTTAAAAATGGATGGCTAGAAATAGCCAGCACGAAGGATCTTCTATGCGGTGACGCATAACCAAACATGTGACCACCACAGGTTCCACTATGGTAGTCATTTAAAACTTGCTCAGCTTCCTCTAGGGTTGAACATCGGCGAAGTATAGAATCAAATCCAACGTGATAAAGGGTATCTCCGATAATACGATAAGGTTGTGACTGATGCAGAATACGACATTGGGAATCTTTCGTTAACTCGGACCTAAAAGTAGAAGTTTGGAGATACATGATAATATCACCGTACCATGGATCAAGGGTGCTAATCAAGAAAAGAGTTTCTTCCAAAATATGATCCTCGGAATGAGAAGGAGTAGAGTTGGTAGGGAGAGAAAAAATCAAATCAGTGAAAACAAGTGAATTCTTTGATTTGGTGGTAGTAAACTCCAAATCAAACTATTGGAGGATAACGATCCACTTCGATTATTTCCCCCCCAGCAACTGCCAAGACAGAATACAGGTCATGGGGTTACAATCATAAATCACGGTTACCATGTGTAAAAGGATATAATGACGAAAACATTGGGCGACTTGGACTGCAACCAGTGCTAACTTCTCGATATGTGCGTAACATGTTTCAGGGTCGAGAAGGTTTCAAGACAAGTAGTAAACGACATGCTCATTACTGTCATCATCATCTTGAACCAAAAGCATGGCGATCGTACTGAAGGTGGTAGCCAGATAGAGGGTGAAATCATGATGGTAATTCGGAGGACGTAATAGAGGAGCGTTGACAAGCAACGTCTTAAGCCTATCAAAATATTGCTAAGAAATCTCATCCCAAAAGAAAGGGACGTCCTGATTTAAAATTCATGTGAATCCTTTGGCTACTTCGGCGTAGTTTGGGATAAAACGACATAATAAATTTCATTTCCCTTAGAGACACTGAAGTTGGTGTAATGAGGATGGGGAGGGGAGATTAACAATAGCCTCAACCTTAAGCGGGTCAAGGTGAATTCCATCTTTAGATACGATAAACCCTAAAATTCTACCAGAATTGACGCAAAAGATGCATTTATGCGGATTGAGCCGAATGTTGTAGCATCTACAATGAAGAAAGATCTATCAGAGATGGTCCAGGTGGTATTTTCGCGCAGTTGAATGAGCCGGAAGGCCATCTGGGTATGTTTGAACAATATGACGAATATCATGAAAGGCATAAGACATCGCGCGCTGGAACATAGCCCAAGGGTTCTTCAAGCCAAAAGGGAGTTTCATATACATGAATTTTCCCAAAGGATAGATAAAAGAAGTCTTGTGTTGATTGGACGGGAGAATGTTGATCTGATTATAGCTAGAAAAACCATCCATAAGGGAAAAAATTTCACTCTCCACACAATCGTCAATGATCTGATTGATGAAAGGGGTGGGATAGTTATCCTTAGGATAGGCCCAATTAAAATCGCGATAATCAACATAGAAACGAATTTATCCCTACTTCTTATCCACGGGAACAATGTTAAAAACCCACTCTGTCAGAGGAATCAGATAAATAAAACCTTCTTTGAGAAGTTTTCTAACTTCAGCTTTGATAGGGGCAGCTTTCCGAGGATGTACTGGACAAAGATGTTGGAAAACAGGCTTCGCACCTGGGTAGGTGGGAATCTCGTGCACCACAATACTTGGGTCAATTCCAGGCATCTCTTTGTAAGACCAGGCGAAAACATCACAAAATTTGTGAAAGAGGCTGATATATGCTTGGACTTCCTCAGAAGAGAAAGTGACTCCCACATGGATGTTCTTCACAATTCCCGGTTTCACAGAAATGTCGATAAGCATCGTTTGAGTAATGTTACCCAAGTTACCTTCAGCAAAGACTTCATGAGTCAAAATATGTGTTTGAAGTGGCGGAGAAGGAACTTAAGATGCAAAACACTCAAGACAGTGAGAAATTTCCCCGAGGCCAGGCATAAAGGAGGAATGATGATGCCCATCGCTCCATGGTAGATCTTCGAGACACATGGTTTCCATTATAGCCTTGTTGGATGTAAACACTTCTTTCAAAGGATCAGGTGAATCCACATCGCCTAGCCAGGGGGATTGAGAATAGATGTCAAGAGACATGCTCAAAGGAGCACCTTCATAAGGGGGAGAATCGGATGCAACTGTAAGCTCACAATAATTGATTTCAATTGGACTAAGTGGCATCAAATCCCCAAATGAATCAACCTGTTCAGGTAAAGGGATGATCCATGGGTCATCCGACCGAGAGACCATATTAACTTGAATGGTATTTGGTGGTAGAAGAGGAAAGATACCCATGAGAGTGAGATATTTGAAAAGACCTGGCCCTACACTGTCAAGGGGAGAAGGAATCTGATCCACGTATGGCATGTTGTTCTCAGAAGACGAGGTAAAGAACGAAAACCGATCGACAGTAATGATTTTTCCCTCGTGTGGAAACTTTAGAAGTCGGAATAGGGTGGATGAAATGAACATCATAGCGTGAGTATAACTGTGACCGAGTAGAAGATTATAATTGAGTTTTCCATCAATGACTTCTACTTCAACATTGACCATATTTCCTTGCAACATGATTGGAAAGCTAGCGAGAACACCCAAGGGTTTCGATTCCCTTCCATCAAATTATTCAAGGGTATTGGGTGACGAATTCAGGGCTAGAGAGCTAATAGCCTTCCAGCAAGCAGATGACATGACACAGGTAGATGCACCTTCATCCACAACGACTTTGTGTATATTGAGACCATTAATGCCGACTTGTATGACAAGCACAATTTGGTGCGGAAGTTGGGGGATGAAATTCTCTAAGTCAAAAGAGAGAAGGCTAGAATCAGAAAGATCAATCCTGCTGATCACAGATAATAACGCTTTCCATTGAGACAGACAACTCTGAAGTACTTCTAATGCGGACATTGCGAATGGCGCTTGTGCTAAGTCCTCAATAATATTGTAATGCTGAGTAGCACATGTGTTGGGATTATAAGAATATTTTTGAAGAACACCTTTAGAAGGTGGTTGTACAATGAGTTCAGCACTAGGCCTTTCAATCTCAAGAGGAACAGAGGTAGGTGGGGGAGGAGGACCATCAACGACCTCTTTCACGGCTTCCTAGCGTGATCTGGCATAATCATTCGACCGAGTAGCGATGGAAATAGGTGTAGAACCATTCATCATGAATACTTGAGAGACAAACGATGCAGATGGCAGAGGTTGCTCAAACATATGGGTTTTCTGAGATAGGAAAGGTTCTTTAAGGACCATTGGAGTTCCCTTAGCACCTTTGAGCAGTTTACTAACCTTAGATCGTCTAGGAAAATCCCTATTGTAGTGTTCCTCACCAAAAATTAGATAGGGATACTTCGGCTTTCGCTGTGAACCATCATCAACACGAGGTTTAGACGATTCTAGTTTCAGGGCATCAGCTTTGGCCTTGCCTTCTTCCTTATTTCTCTCCTTGGAAGTCTTGTCTGTAGGATTGGCCTGAACGACGTTGACCTCTGAGGTTTTACTAGAATCCGGGGTAGCCTAAGGAGCATAATTATTGGAAGAATTTGATTTCTGCTTCCCATTTGAAGACTTGCATGAAGTCTGAGACACAAAACCAATATCAGCTGATGGGGTAGCCAGTGCTTTATAGGTCCCAGGTCATGGAGCCTCAGTCAACATGTCATACAAAATGCCAAGGTACTAGGAATGAGCAATGGCTTGCTACTCGATTACACATGCCCCCATGGCGATGTCTTTCACAATCTGATTGAAAAAAGAGGTATTGAACCAATGAGTAAGAAGCTAATCAGGAATTTCGAACTTGATCAGGCGACGAGGCTGTCTCCATTCATGAATGTGGTCTGAGATATGGGTAGCTTGGTCCTATTTCAAGGATGTTAGGAGATGCGTCCTGGCTTTATAACGAACGAGCAACTGGAAATGGGTAAGGAATTCCATAGTGAAAGTTTTGAAATCTTGAAAGATGCCATGAGGCAGTTCAATATACCACTTAGCAGTAGCCTTAGTGAGAGTGCGCTGGAAGAGACGGAGTCAAACATAGTCATCCACCCAAGAATTGGAAGAAAACCATAAATGGTATGTCATGACGTGTGCTTGGGGGTCTTCTCCAGACTTTCCCTCAAACTTGGGACAATCACCTGGAACCTTTGTTGGAACAGGAGGCCAATAAGGATTATGAAGAATGGGATCATTTTTCAATTTGGACACATCCGATAACTCCAACATGGTGAGGAAAGGTAATTGAGGGTTAAAAGGCATAACAAGTCCTTAATAAGAACCCGTACCCATACTCCATCCTGGTTGAGTATAACTCTGCCCCCATTGGTTCTGTCCTGGAGGATTCGGACCATAAGGGGTATAGTCAGATAATTTGGTTGATATGGCGACTGAGGACCAACATACGGGGGTTGAAGACCAAGATACTGATTCTGAGTATATGAGGGTCCCGTTTGAGCAGCATAAGGATTTTTCTGCAGAGTATAAGTAGGGCCCTGTTGAGCAATATAAGTCAGGTACAAAGGTTGATTCGGCTACAGCATAGAGTAGAGCGATGGCTGAGAAAGGTGAATGGCCTGTGTAGGTTAGAATAGCTAAGCAAGTTGACCTGACTAATGAGGGCCACCAGGTTGCCCTTGTAGAGAAGGTTGGCCTGATGGATGTAGTGGGCTAGGTTGTGCCTGATAACCAGGTTGACTTGGAGCAGGACCATAAGATGGTCTTGGCTGTGAAACATTTGAACCAATTGGAAGATATGGTTGTTGAGGTTGCACCAAAAGTTGAGATGGATGGATCTACCCCCCATGACCATATGAAGGTTTGGGTTGACATACCGGTTGCCCAGCTAGTCCTTGAGGTTACCCTGGTTGGATCACAGGTTGAGCTTGTGAAGGTTGACCTTGAGGATTGTAAGGCTGCCCTTGCGGGCCCTAAAACAATCCCTGCTAGAACGAAGGTTTTCCCTGTAAGGGTTGCCCTTGTGGGTCATACGCATACCTTTGTTGCACCAAATATTGTCCCTGAAAGGGTTGTCCTTGTGGGTCATAAGCATACCCTTGCTGCACTGAAGGTTGTCCTTGTGGGTCATAAGCATACCCCTGCTAAACCGAAGGTTGTCCCTAAAAGGGTTTTCCTTTTTGGTTAGAAGGTTGCCCAGACAAGGTAGGTATAAAACCATTAATGAACTGATAAGCCTCAGGAGCAGGAAAATAAATGGGATTTTTGTGCTCATCATATTGAAATGGAAGTGAATATATCAAGGTACCATCCGCGCCATAATGAGAAAAATAAGGACGATTAGGATCATGAAGGGACTGATTAGTCTAGGAGCTCTATTGTTGAACAACTAGTTGATACTCCTCAAAAGAAAGGCCATCAGGGATTTCCATGGCAATCGAAGTCTCTATTGAGGTCAAAACTCCTGAAGGTTGGGCAGTAATGACCGGTGCCGACATAGCCACACAGAAAGTAGGCCTAGTGGGGACAGATGTAACAAAAGGAATTGACAAGATAGGTGTCGTTGGCGACATCCCTAATGATGGGAGGACCGGTCCCCTTGACAGATTTGATGTTTCCATGGAGGAAATACTGGCTATAATCTAACCCAAAGACCTATATCTGTATGGAAGCGACACCGATGGTGAAGATTGAGCCGGCTCTTGATGGATGTATTTCAGGAAAAGTTGGTATTCTTCATCAAAAACTGGAATACCCGCACTGCCATTAGCACCATACGAATCCATTTCTAAATCCGCTGTGAGATCTTGCAAAATACTACGGGGGTTAGGAGGTATAATAGCAACCAAAAATGGTGATCCCGATGTAAGAGGGGGAAAATGTTCCGCGACCCCAAACCCAAACCAAGCGTTTGAAAGAGGCCAATGGAACTCAACTGGTTCTCCAAAGGGGTACTCTGACAGGATGATATGTTGTTGAAGCTTGGCAAACCTAGAGGTCTGATAATTTTGAGATGAATAATCTAAGAAAGGACTGCCAGTAGACGAAACCGATGGTTCTGCCACTGTGAATATAGCACACCAGAAAAGGGAAAAAGATCGAAAAAGAAGACCCTTGGATCAAAACCAAGGCAATCAAAGATGAGCCAAGTAATCAAACTTTAATGGGCATGTAATCTTAGGTAGTTTATTTTACCACATTGAAGCCAAAAATTTGTTGTTTCATGTTTTAAGAGTCAAGAAACAGTCACAGATGACTCTAGTATCTTTTAGTTTGAAACGAGCGTGAAAGGACAAGTGCTCGATGATCTTTTCAAATTTATGTAGTCAATAAAGATAAAAAATGACTACTCGGGTAGTCTAGGTAAAAGGGTGTACCAGGCTCCCGTGAACTTCCATATACACCTTGGTTATAAAATGAAAGAAGAATCAACTAAGTACTTGACGTACATGCAGGTAGTTTCCCTGAATGTTGTGTTTGGTGTATCATGGTTACAAGGTGGCAGACTCGGCTTCCTACAGATAAAAGGATTGCAACCTAGAGGGGTCTCCCTTTATAAACTCGATGGTACGGGGAGCGCAAGTCCATACTAGCGTTGTTTGTAGCTAGATGGCAAGCGACGACTGCCAGGTTTAAAGACACCAGAACACATATCTAACTTACACCACTAAATGTTTTGTTAAGTTTCAATGTTGCCTTAGTTTAATTGAATAAATTTTAAGTTTATCTTGTATTTATGTTTCAATTCCAAGGTCCTACCAAATGTTGGATCTCACAAATCCCTAAATGCAAGCTACATGCCATAAAATACTATTTCGTTCGATGAAAAGTGATCTACGAGAAAGTTTAAGAGTTTTCAAGTGATAACAGATAATGAGAACACACATAAGCATCCACTAAAATATCTGATGCAAGCTAATGAAAATGAGAAACCTTTCCTAGAATTCACAATGCTAGTTATGCAAAAGATTTTCCAATTCTAAAATGCACACAAGAATGCAAGCACAATTTTTTTTATTTTTATTTTTCAATGTAATAGAGTAAAAAATGCACTAAATGACATGAAAAATAAACCTTCACACTAGTTCAAGAATATCAATGTGAGAGTTGAAACGGAACAATTCAATCAACTCAAAAGCAAACAAAACAAAAACTCAAACCAATGTTGCAATCTTCCAAATCGAAGAAAGATGTCGGAACAAACCCATACAAGCAATGTGAGCTATTCTTGGAGTGACAAGAAGCACAACTGAATGAAAGAGGCAAGACTCATCCAAGACTCATTCCACCAAATGCAATCACTCAAACGGATCAAGAGAGCTGAATGTAATCAAACAAGGAACGAAGGTGGCTGCGAAACAAAATACCGAAGCTCCTACAGGAGGCTCAACATACCAAAGCACTAGAAAACCCTAAGGCTATGATGCTAACAAGAATGGATAAAAAAACGAAGGAAGGAGGCTTCTCATAGTCACAAACAATCGTAAAGCACTCAAAACAAGTCAAGAAAACACCCAGAGACACCAGTACTGACCAAAAACTCCAAAATAGGGCAAACCATAACACCTACAGGAAATGGCACGACTGTCTGTTTTAATCAGTGCCAGACAGGGGATGGCACAGGTGTTGAACTAGCAACAAGCGCCAGTGGGTGCGATTGTCAGACTGGAAATTGCGCAAATCAAGCCAACCCTAGAAAAAGGAAAATTTTGGAAAACCAGAGGTCAGATCTGATCCTCTGGGGCTAAATAGAGATCTTAAACTCAGCAAAAATAATCAGAAAAGGAAAGCTAAGCAAGAAAATACCAAGAAGAAGACCTCATGGATGATAGAAAAACTCGCACCGGTCCCCAGTGGAGTCACCAATTTGTTGGTGAGGTGAATCCTCTCTGCGGACAAAGGCGATCCAACTAGCCCTAGAGTGGGTCTAGCCACAAACAAGCCACGCGATAACATTGATTCCTAGTTAACGAATGGATAGAGACTCGATAGATAACTTACCGGAGGTCCTACACTGTTGTGTCGTCAGAAAGAGTGGTTGCCTCTCGCTCCTGGTTTGACAGATCATGATCCACTTGTTCTAATGCTCGTATACTTGCACATACACAAGAAACAAAGACGATATACAACATACTATTTCGCATTCGTAACTATCAGTCAGTCAAAGAAGACTAAATCAATTGCATCAATGAACATAACAAAATGATGGAACCAAGTCAAGTATATTAACGGAAGGAAGGAAGAGTACAACCAAGATTTGACGTTGCGGTCTCCTCCAACAGGGTTCCAACGAAGCACATCTCACAAAGGCTCATTGGGAATTCATACGGGGCTCTCTCTACGGAATTCTCCTTGGTTCTAACTTCTTGATAGCGATTAATCAGCTATATTATCTCTTCTCCAAGTTCAACTTCTTGGCTATATGTTCAGCTAGCTTTCATAAAGGGAGAAGGCCTGTTTATATAGAGGGATAGGGAGAGGTTAGGATCCCTATAATCATGGAAGGGAGACTTATCTTCAAGGAGTGTTCCATGGAGGAGGAAACCACTACCTAAAGAGGGAGATCCATGGCTCATCAAGTTAACCACTTCTTGTGACTCATATTTGAGGTGGTTAAAAGGAAACTTCTGCCTCTATTTTGTTAAAAAACATTCCCAAAACATTAGGGTAAGGTTAAGGTTATGGTTAGGGTAAGGTTAGGGTTAAGGTTAATGTTAAGGTTAAGGTTAAGGTTAATGGTTTATTTAAGGTTAAGGTTAGGTTAAGGTTAAGGATAATGTTAATGGTTTTGTCAAGGTTAGGGTTAGGTTATAGTTAAGGTCTAGGTTAAGGTTATGGTTAAGGTAAGGTTAAGATAAGGTTAAGGGCAAGGTTAAGGTTAAGGTTAGGTTAAGTTTATGGTTAAGGTAAGGTTAAGGGTAAATTTAAGGTTAAGGTTAGGTTAGGTTAAGGTTAAGGTTAAGTTTAAGGTTAGCTTAAGGTTAAGGTTGAAGGTTACGAGTCTTAACCTTAACCTTCACTATAATCTACCCTTAACATTAACCTTTAGCTAACCTTATCCTTAACCTTAACCATAACCTTAACCTTAACCTTGACCTAACCTAACCTTAACATTCACCTTCACCTTCACCTTAACCTTAACCTAAGGTTAGGGTGAAGGTTAAGGGTAAGGTTAAGGTTTAGGGTTATATGTTTAGTTAGGTTAAGGTTAAGGTTAAGGTGAAGGTTAAGGGGAAGGTTAAGGTCAAGGTCAAGGTTAAGGTTAAGTTAGGTTAAGGGTAAGGTTATAGTTAGATTAAGGTTAAGGTTAAAGTTAGGTTAGGGGTATGGGTTTAGTCAGGTTAAGGTTAAGGTTAAGGTTATGGGTTTAGTCTGGTTGAGGTTAAGGTTAAGGGTTTGGTCAAGGTTAGGGTTATGGTTAAGGTTAAGGTTAAGGTTAAATTTAAGTTAAGGTTACAATTTTAGTCAGTTTAAGGTTAAGGTTAAGGTTAGGGAAAGGTTAAGGTTAAGGGTACGGTTAAGGTTAGGTTATAGTGAAGGTTATGGTTAAGATAATTTTAATGGTAAGGTTAAGGTTAGGGTTAGGTTATAGTTAAGGTTATGATTAGGGTAAGGTTAGGGTTAGGTTATAGTTAAGGTTAAGGTTAAGGTTAAGTTCAAGGTTAAGGTTACGTTAGGTTTAGGTTGAGGTTAGTTTAAGGTTAATGTTAAGGTTAGGTTAAGGGTAAAGTCAAGGTTAGGTTAAGGGTTAGGGTTTGGTCAAGGTTAGGGTTAGGTTAATTTTAAAGTTAAGGTTAAGGTTAGGTTAAGGTTATGGTTATGGTTAAGGTTAGGGTTAAGTTTAGGTTAAGGTTAAGGTTAAGGTCAAGGTCAAGGTCAAGGTCAAGGTCAAGGTTAAGGTTAAGGTTAGAGTTAAGGGTAAAGTTAAGGTTAAGGTTAGGATTAGGTTATAGTTAAGGTTAAGGTTAGGTTAAGGGTAAAGTCAAGGTTAACCTTAAGCTTCCCATAACCTTAACCTTAACCTAACCCTTAAGGTTAAGTAAAGGTTAAGGTTAAAGATAAGGTTAAGGGTACGGGTTTAGTAAGTTTAAAGTTAAGGTTAAGGTTATGTTAATGGTAAAGTCAAGGTTAAGGTTAGGTTAAGGGTAAGTTTAAGGTTAGGTTAAGGTTAGGGTTAAGGGATTGGGAAGGTTAAGGTTAAGGTTAAGGTTAAGATAAGGTTAAGGGTAATGTTAAGGTTAAGGTAATGTTAAGATAAGGTTAAGGGTAAGGTTAAGGTTAAGGTTAAGGTAAGGTTATGTTAGGGGTTAAGGTTAATATTAGGTTAGGTTAAGGTTAAGATAGGGTTAAGGGTAAGGTTAACTTAACTTTACCCTTACGGTTAAGGTTACGTTAAGGGTAAAGTCAAGGTTAAGGTCAAGTTAAGGTTAAGATAAGGTTAAGATTAGGTTAAACTTAACCTTAACCTTAACCTTATGCCTAACCTTAACCTTGACTTTACCCTTAGCCTAACCTTAACCTTAACCTTATCTCAACCTGAACCTTAACCTTACCCTTAACCTTCACCTTAACTTTAACTTTACTCTTAACCTTGACTTTACCCTTAACTTTAACCTTAACCTTGACTTTACCCTTAACCTAACCTTAACATTAACCTTAACCTTAACCTAACTAAACCCGTAACTTTAACCTTAACCTAACGTTAACCTTAACCTAACCTTAACCTTGACCTTAACAATAACCTAACAGTTGTCCAGGTAAATCCCCTCTGCGCAAAGAGGCAACCCCTCTAGCCCTAGGGTGGGTCTAGAAACTACGGGAACATACTAACATCTACCTTCCTAGATTGTAAATGAAATTCAGAGCAAGGAAGATGTCCTACCTCTTTATGATGATATGTTGTTGTCTTCTATCGAAGCTTCTTGATCCGTCGCTCTCCTCAAGCTCGATACATGCTGCTGCCAACGTTTGATTACCTGTACAGACATTCAAGACAACACGACAAGCATAAAACCATGACAAACATAAAACAATTACAACCTATCTAACTAATCAAGGAATTCTATAAATATCATTATAATTGTAAACAAGAGTGGAAGATAAACATCAGATGCATTTTATGATAAAGAAAAGGGGAGTTTACAACCAAGCCTTGATGTTGAGGCTCTCCTTCAGCACGTCTGTATCCAAGCACGTTCGCAACACCCTCGCACACAAAGGTCTAGGATCTCACTATGTTCGAAACACACACAAAAAATCACACTCTGAAATATTCTCTCAATGTTATGGTTGCTTCTTCTCTATGCTAACTTTTTCAGCTATCTGTTCAACTAGCACATCAATGGAAGATGGCTATATTTATAAAGGAAAGGAGGAGGTTGGGATCACTAAAATAGTGGAAGGGAGGCCTTATCCCTTGGGAGTTTTCCCCATAAGGTGGAAAAGGGAGACCAAAGGAGGAAGGTCGTGGTTATTCAGTCGAACCACTCCCTATGACTCATCCACAAAGTTTTTGTGATCGAAACTTCGCCTCTATTTTTTAAAAAGCTTTCCAAAACATGATTGGAATCGGCCTCAATGTAAAACTCTAATATTTACGCGGGTCAGAAACTAAGAGAAAGCGCTAACCTTGAAAACCCAGTTGTTACAAGGATTCTCCAGAAAATTTGTAAAGGGAGATGATTTGGTAGACAAAATGTGGTTCAGGGATATAGATTCCATGCTTGGAAAGTAGAAAAGGGTCACCATATGAGTCCTCCAGGATCAAGGAATGGGGAGTACAAGGACAGTGAAAAATTACTGTGTAACAAATGCCCCCTAAAGCATGAAGTCTGAACATGAGTGAGGGGTGAGATGTTTTACAAGTATGTGCAAGGAACCAGACGCTGCTGTCGGGAGACCTAAAAATCAAGCATAGATACATATACATAACTAAAATATCTGTTGAAAATACACAAATCCATGGTATAGGCACAACTATTCATCAAGAAGAGGATCATGTGCATGGATCCTCGGCATGGACACAACCATCCGAATGAAGGGATCATGTGAAATAGATCCCCGATATGGGTGCAGCCATCCATATAGAGAGGATCAAAAGGAGAGAATCCGCGGTATGGTCGCAGCCATCTGTCTAAAGAATCATGTATATAATCATGAATGACTCATCACTCCTCGCAACCTGGACTTTTGTGATCGAAGCCCAGGGTCTTGTGCTCCAACACCACCTAATCAAATTACAAATTCAAACATGTCAATAGACGTGTTGAAGTCGAACATGCTAGAAAATCACTTGATTACCGGTCAATGATGTGAGCCGTTAAAAAGTGTGAGAGAAACCACCAATAATGACAATGGCTCTCAAGGTACAACTAGTACAATCCATGGAATGTGAACAGTGAGCTGAAGTTGAACACCCATGAAATCACCCGATCAAAGGCTGGTGATGTGAACCTATTTTTGAACGCGAAGAACTTGCCATTGAGGCATGCAAGCTCTAAGGTACTAGAAAGGAGTCTCTAGATCGAATTATCGAATAATGAGATGAAGTCGACAGGAAGAAATCCATTGAAGGAGGGTCATAATGAATCCCACATCATCGACACAAAATAGAGGATGTAATATGAGTGTGAATCAAGACTGAAACAGAGGATCAGAGAATGTACAAACTACAGAAGGATTTTCTCTTAAACATATTAGTGACACGACTCTAGAATTTTGCAGCATTTGACTCAAATAGGATCAAAGGTCATGTTGACAAGATTTATAATCAAATGAGAGGCAAATGGATTTCCCAAACCCATGGAGGCAAAGTGAGAGAATAAAGATATCCCAACCCAACACGAACTGTAGTTAAGTGTCATGTTCAAGAGTGACATACTGCTGACACAATTGACGAAAAACTTCCATTTTACCCCACCATTTTTGGCGAGTACCTCTTTATTTTTACACAAGTTACCTCGCCAATTTTTTGGTGAGGTAAATCCCCTCTGTGGACAGAGGTGATCCCACTAGCCCTAGAGTGGGTCTATCCACAAACACGACATGTTATGACACCAATTCCTAGTTAACGAATGGACGGAGATTCGATAGATAACTTGCCGTATATCCTGCGTTTTTTTTGTCGTTGAAAGAGTGGATACCTCTCACTCCTGGTTTGACAGATCACGATCCGCTTCTTCTCACGCTCGGATACTTGCACATACACAAGAAACAAAGATGATATACAACATACTATTTTTCATCCGTACCTATCAGTCAGTCGAAGAAGACAAAATCAATGCATCAATAAACACAACATAAATATGGAACTAATACCATAGTCGAGTATATTAAAGGAAAGAAGGAAGAGTACAACCAAGATTCGACGTTGCGGTCTCCTCCAACAAGGTTCTAGTAGATCACGTCTCACAAATCTCGTCGGAAATTCGGACGGGGCTCTTTCTACGGAATTCTCCCTGGTTCTACCTTCTCGATAGAGATTACTCAGCTATAGTATCTCTTCTCCAAGTTCAACTTCTTGGCTATATGTTCAACTGGATTTTGTAAATGGAGAAGGCCTGTTTATATAGAGGAAGGAGGAGAGGTTAGGATCCCTATAATCATGGAGGGGAGTCCTATCTTTAAGAATGTTCTAAGACCACTACCTAAAGGAAGAGATCCATGGCTTATCAAGTCTAACCACTTGCTGCGACTCATCCCTGAGGTGGTTAAAGGAAAATTCTACCTCTAAATTGTTAAAAAAAATTCCAAAAAAGGCTCGCATGGGCACAACAAAGAGACAGAGCACCAGATGGCATGGTCTGTAGTGTACATCTTCCACACTGGCGCGAGGGGTGAATTGGCTACCCACGCCAATTCCAAAACATAGGTTTTTATGGGATTTCTGAGGAAATGTTCAACAAGAGAAATGACATCGTTATGCAAAAGGGTGCAAAGAAGGTGATTGCAGAGTATGAAAATACTCACGGGTTATGGAAAGGACCCTCGAATATGTGGGGCGAGGGATTGTAGGGATGGTGACAAAATGTTGTGTAACACTAACCCCAACTTTGACCAAACCTTAACCTTAACCTTAATTTAAACTTTGCCTTAACCTTAACCATCCCATAACCTTAACCTTAACCTTAAATATAACCTAACCTTAAACTTGACCTTAACTATAACCTAACCCTCACCTTTATCAAACACTTAACATTAACCTTAACATTAACATTAACCTTAACATTGATCTTAGTTAAGTTCAAGGTTTGGTTATAGTGAAGGTTAAGGTTAAGATAAGGTTAAGGTTAAGGTTAAGGTTACGTTAAGGGTAAATTCAAGGTTATTGTTAGGTTAAGGTTATAGTTAAGGTTAAGGTTATGGTTATGGGAAGGTTAAGGGTAAGGTTAGGGTTACGTTAAGGGTGTTGTGGAGGTAAATACCCTCTACGGACAGAGGCGATCCCACTAGCCCTAGAGTGGGTCTAGCAAGAATCAAAACACGCAAAGCTACTAATTCCTAGTTACAAAGGGTAGAGTCGTGATAGATCACTTACCGTGATTCCTTCACTGCTGTTGTTGAAGAAGAAGTGGTGCTTCTATTCCTAGCTGGACAGGTCACGATACGTGAGCTCGCTGCATCCAGATACCTGTGCACATGAAAAGAAGAGAGACAACATACAACATAATATTTCACACTTTATAAATATTGATCAGTCAGAGAGGAATGAATGAAATTGCGTTATATAATTAACAAATGCAAGCATGGAACCAATAATAGATTCATGTATATTAAGATATGAGATAACGATTACAACCAGTGCTCCGACGTCGTGATATTCCTTTGGCAGGATTCCAGTGAGATGTGTCTCACAAAGCTCGTCAGGGATTTGACAAAACTCTCTCTCTTACGGGGTTCTCCTTAGCTCTTCTCTTGATTGTCATTCAACTATAATTTCCTTCCCAAAAGTTCAGCTAGATAGAAAATGGAGAGGGCAAGATTTTATAGAGGGAGAAGGAGAGGTGAGGCTCCCTATAATCATGGGGAAGGGTCCAATCTCTTAGAAAGGTTCCATGAGAGGTGGAAAACCACTTCCTAATCAAGACGATCCGGAGCCAAACAACCCAACCTCTTTTTGATGATTCGTTCTGAAGTTGTTAGAAGCAAACTTCCACCTTCTATTGTTAAAAAAAATTCCTTAATAGGCTTAGCACGGGCACAACATAGGGATAGATCGCCAGCTGGTGTGCCCAGTAGTGTGTATTTTCCACATTGGCGCAATGGATGAAATGGAAACCCGTGCCAATGCTAAAACATGGATTTTTAGGGTTTTCCAGAGGAAATATTCTTCAGGAGAATTTTTTCCCTTATGCAGAAGGATACCATCAAGGTGTATTTAGGACATTTTACTGTTCACAGGTCACGGGAATAGTCCTCCAATTTACAGGATGAGGGATTGCAGGGATGGTGACAAAATACTGTGTAACAAATGCCCCCTAAAGCATGAGGTTTAAGAGAGAGGGAGGGGTGAAATTCTTTATGATAACACGCCCAAATGAAAACGCTGCCGTCGGAAGACCTGCGAATACAAATACAACTGATATCTCTGATACATGATGTGTGGTATGGGTGCAGCCATCCATAATAAAGTGTACAAAAATCGGGATCCAAGGTATGGATGCAGCCATCCAGTAAAATAAGGATCAATGAGTAGACTCAGCTATGGTCACAACCATCCAAAAAAAAGAGTCATTTAATAAATTATAATAATCCACAAAGAACCTGTAGCCTGGATCTCATCAAACAAAATCTAGGGTCTTGCGCTCCCTCTTGACCCAAACAGAGTACAAGTTCGAGGATGCAAATATATGAGCTGAAGTCGAACATGCAAGAATATCGTCTAATTACCAGCCAATGATGAAAGTTGTTAACAGACACGATAGAAACCACCAATAATGACGATGGCCCTCAAGGTACAAGAGGTACGATCCATGGAATGTGAACATTGTTCTGGCATAAAACACTCAGAGAATCATTCGATAGAAGGCCAATAATGAAAACCTTGTGTCGAATGTGAAGAACCCAGCATTGAGGCATGCAGGCTCCAAGGCACCTGAAGGGAGTCTCTAGACCAACTTCTCGGATAATGAGCTGAGGCCGACAGGAAGTGACCTTGATCGAAGGTGGGCCATAATGTTTCCCACATCATCGACATGAGACAGAGGAATATGATGTTTGTGAATCAATACCAACAGAGAATCAGAGGGAGGTTGAAAACTGCAGAGGCCAACTTCTCTTGAACATATCAGCGACAAGACACTGGATTTGGCAGTGTTTGACATCAAGGGATCTGAGGTCACGGTGACGTGGCAAAGAGTAGATGAGCTTTCAAAATAGATTACCCAAACCCATGAAGGAAATTATATAATGAGATGAGATGTCCCCAACCCAACACGATTGCAGACAAGTGCCATGTTCAAGAGCGACATAGCGCCAACACGACTACGATTTTGTTCCATTATCCCCCACCATTTCTGGAAATTACATCAATTATTTTTGAAAAAAAACTTGAAGGGGATAGGATATGCTTGTGATGTAAGTTTTTCCTTTGTACAAATCCAACCTAGTACATTTTACGATCCCGAGGAAGGAGAAACTCGAGTAACATCATTACGACGAAGTCTGATGTCATTAGTTTTTAAAACGTCTGACAAAGGAAGAAATCAACAACTTTTCATATTAAGAGATTTTGAAAAGACAGCAAAAAAGAAAACTCCAGCAGTCCCTTTTCATAGGTAGTCCCACAGATCCGAAAAGGTAGAAAACTATGTCTGAGAGAACCTCCTAGTCGCAATAGGCTAGGGTATTTATTTTTCGTAAATAATCTATCCCAGCCCGAAAAATGGGTAAAATTATATTGGGTAGATGTCATTTCGCAGCCAATTTAACAAGCTCAAAATGACAAGTGACTCGACAATATTTTCAGTTTTAGAGAGTCAGAAAAGAGCTGAAAGGTGACTCCAATAGTGAATTTTTCGTGTTTTTACCAAGTCTGAAAAACTATAAAATACAACTCGTCTCTTCATCAAAATCACGTGAAAATCCTGTTGTTGCACAAAAAGATGCGTGTAAAACATAGTCGACGAAAATAATGGGAAAATATGTCGACAAACATGTTTAAAAAACCATTTAGGACTTAAAAAAGCTATAAAATACCAATAATGGTAAAAAAATATTTACTTTTCACTTTTTACCTCTTTGTAGAGCAACAATGACCCTTTTGTGCTTCGATCTTCAGGTGATGAGTGCGGCCAATCCAGTGGACCAAATCGACTTCCGTCTAGTTCAGGTAAGAGCCGACCTCTTTTTCCATATTTTAAGTTACATTTAAGTGTGTTTAGTTATTGTTTGAGGTCCTTTCGGGAAGCATTTTCAAAATTTAGGGCTTGTCAGTTGGCACAGGTTCCAGGCACGGACCCGGGCCAATCCATTCTATTTTACACAAAGTTCGTGCTAGCTAGCACGAATGTTAGCCAAATAGCCTCGCTAACAATGCAACATAAAAACCGGCTAAAATTTCTCAAAAAAAAACCAATGAAATGTAATTTTGAATACCCAAGGAGGTTTATAATGTTCCTATGTTTGATTGATGCCAGTATCCGGTAAAAAGGATGGCCATTGAATGGAAAGAGAGATATCATAGTGAAGAGGATGAATTGGCAATGGGAAACAAGTATTGTATGAATGCTCTCCGAAATTGTGGGCTGAAAAAATTCTTTTTGACGCCATATCTCCAGGCTCAGCCCAAAATACTACAGTATCTCATCAGCATTTGGGATGAGGATGAGGAAAAATTCAAACTTCGAGACCAAGAACTTGAGCTCAAAGTATCAGATGTATACTTCATCACTAGACTGTCACACAGGGGTCCAGTCCCTATCCTGACCGGTACCAGGCCTTGAGAATAAAACATGGAAATGGTCATGAACAAGGTGTGCCCAGGGGCATGCAAAGGAATAGGGATTGGAAAAGTATACATTCAGACTGTCCCCTATCTTGCACTGAAAGTAGTGCTACACACCATTACGCGGGTTGCGGGGTCACAGGCACCGCATGAGGCCACAAAGACACAACTCCTTCTTGCATTGGATTGCATGAACCCTACTATCTTCGACTGGGCCACAGCCGTGACCATGAACATGAAACGTCAACTAAAAAAATGCAAGAAGAACAAACTAAAACAGTTTGGATATGGGTCGATTTTGGTGTCGTTTTTCCTAGAACAACTACCTATTTTCCAGTGCTAGGGGGCCATAGTCTCGAATCCACCACCAAGAGAACCACGAATGGCTCGATGGGCAGCATTGATGCCCAGGGCAAGGGGCATCCAGTATATGTCATGGTGTCTCTAGTTCTTTGACTAGATTCATCGATAGTTGATCGTCGTGGAGGACTGGCCCTATGTGGGCACCAATTTTACCGGAGACCCGGACCTTCCACTCCTGGAAGGAGAGGACTGGGATGAGGAGCTTGGTAAGACTCTTTTTAATTTTATGATTTTTATGATTTTTGGGTATACATGCATGTTCTAATAGCTAATCCTATATGTATGCATATGTTGGCCCAGAGAGGCCCATTGGAATGTCACCAATAGCGAGGAGGACCCCTCTCTCTTATGACCCTCAAGGCGATGGGGGTGAGGGGGACGAGCTTGTACAGAACCTAGATGGGATTGCTCGTGGAGTTCTGGATTATGTTTGTTTAGCTAATGTTACCCTAGCTTATTAGAGGCACACCGTAGGGGTGCCAAGTCGTCTCCACCACTTACTAAGGCAGTTGGTGCGGGCAATGACGTGCTACCATGAGCACCATGCCGATTAGTTACCTAGGATTTTTATTTGCATATTTTTTGAGACACATTTCGTCTCCAGATTTAACTGGAACAAACATGTATATTTTGGTTTTATATGATGCACACGTTGCAAACATTCGACATATGTATATATCTATTTTCTACATGGATATTTTTTTACATACATGATGATGTTTTATATGTTATGAAAATTTATAATACAATGTTATCTAATGTATTAGCTAAATAATCTGCATAAGTAACGACCCAATGGAAAATTTAAAATTTCGCAAAATGCATCAAACAAACACATTTTATTTTTACACAAGCTTAAAAGCACAAATGAAAACTATGCTTGAAGATGGGTTTTATGTTTTATGCAAGCTTAAAACACAAATTTAAACTATGCTTGAAGATGGGTTTCATTTTTACACAAGCTCGAAACACAAAGTAAAGTATGCTTGAAATGAGTTTTCATTTTTACGCGAGCTTGAAAACACCAAATAAACTATGCTTGAAATGACAAGGAAAACCGGGCACGCCCCCAGCATGGTGACTCAACTCAAGGTGTACATGCCCCCCAAGCTTCAGTCCATATGAAAAATGGAGTGAAGGTTCAAATTATGAGTTCAAGTGAAAGACTCGCCTGGGATTTTACGAGATCTAATCAAAGACTCAAATTGAACAGGGAATGTGTTTCATTGTTTTAATGAGGTTGACACATTAAAAGAACCTTCCTCGAATCCAAATTCATTTTTTAACGAGGTTGATGAAGTAGACGAACCATGCTCCAACAGACCTTGTTTCTTGGTTTAAGGAGCTTGACACAAGTAGATGAACCTTGCTTCGAAGACCTTGTTTCATTTTTTAAGGAGCTTGACACAAGAAAACGAACCTTGCTCCAAAGACCTTGTTTCATTTTTTAAGGAGCTTGACACAAGAAAACGAACCTTGCTCCAAAGACCTTGTTTCATTTTTTAAGGAGCTTGACACAAGAAAACGAACCTTGCTCCAAAGACGTTGTTTCATTTTTTAAGGAGCTTGACACAAGAAAATGAACCTTGCTCCGAAGACCTTGTTTCACTTTTTAAGGAGATTGACACAAGAAAATGAACCTTGCTTTGAAGATCTTGTTTCATTTTTTAAGGAGCTTGACACAAGAAAACAAACCTTGCTCTGAAGACCTTGTTACATGGTTTAAGGAGCTTGACACAAGCAGATGAACTATGCTCCGACATACCTCATCATAATGAATAAGAAGTCATAGCTTCCACAGGTTTCCCGTATTATGGAAGGAACACATCTTGGAAGTCTGGACCCAATGCCCCCAACACACGATGTACAATGGCACTATCATTGAATACGGGTGCAGGATAGGTAGCCACATAATTAACATGCAGTGGGAATGACATAACCAACAGATAAAAATCTGGCAGGGATGATGGTGGGTTAGCTGTCATATTAGGACCAAATAACACAAGCTGATCGATGGTCATGATCCGACCTTGGTGCGAAAAACACATCACACGAAAGAGGGAGGAGACAAGCGCTCCTATGGCATAAGTATAATCGCGGCCCAAGAGTAAATTAAATTCCAAGGGACCAGGAACAACCATCACATCCATATAGACATTTTTCCCTCCCAAAGTAACAGGCAACTTCGGAAGGATCCCTAATGGTTGACTAGTTCCTCTATTAAACGCCAACAGATTCTATGTAATAGGAACAAGCGGTGGCGAACCGAAAGCTTTCCAAGTAGTTGAGGATAAAATACTAACAAACGTGCCTTCATCTATAATGGTGCTGGGTACGACTAGATGGGAGGCTTGTACCGTGATCTCAAAGGGCACATAATAAGGAAGATGATAACCTGCCAATCGACCCCAATCGAAGGAAGTGACCAAACTAATTGGGGGGCTACCATCAAACCGAGATGGTATTCCCTTGGTGTTACGGGAGAAGAATGAGCATCCTCTGCCACCTCCATCACGGAGGCAGAAGGAGTATCGTCCGAGACCTCCAACATGAGAGGTGGAGGAGTAGCTTCTAGAGGTACAGGGATGGGAGAATATTTCTCCAAGTCTGAGGAATCTGAAGAAAAAAGAAGAAAATGAGGCATGTGAGATCCACTCTCAATGGAAAAGACCTGGTGCACCGCAGACGGGGCCAGCTCAACTGATCCCACGACCAATATTTGGTCAGGGATGGATTCATGATGGTGAATTTCTGGAGGAGTGGGATCAAGCAAGGACGACTCTTGACTGATCAGTGAATCAACTAGTGAAGGACTCAAAGAAATTTGTTTGTAACCAGCCATAAGGCACGGTGCAGAAACAATCGAGTTGTCCAAAAATCTCTTGGCTTCATCCGTATATGCAAAAAGGTGAATGGCATGATTCCCTTCACACAACTTGCATGGATTGGTGAGCTTGCCTTGAATCTTAGGAGCTTTACCAGCACTAGCTGAAGACGTGCCCCCAACCTGACTCCTGGAAGCCAAAGGCAACAGTGGACAACCGTTGGACCATACGTCAAGCACCTTGGGAATTCCAGGGTAATCTCAAAGAAGATGGTTTCCCTAGCACAACATGCAAGGGAACTTAACTTTCCATGGAGGGTTGGAAGGTTCATCGAGAGCGGGTGTTTTATAAGTAACAACTATAGAATTAGCCTCTCACTTATCTGACTTCTTCTTCTTATTCTTCTTCTTCTTCTTCTTAGCCACCTGGGTACTAGAATCCACACTTTTATGAGGCGAAGTAGAAGATTAGGATGAAGAAACAGGCGAAGAAGGGGAGAGGTCCACCTTCGAATCAACATGGTGTTTCTCAGGCAGAGGAGTGGATGGTATGGTAGCTAGAGCACTTGAGACTACAGAGGTTGAAAACAACCAAACAGGAAACCCAAGAATTAACCCAGGGAGGGATAACGTGGCCATATAAGGAGCACCAATATTTCCTAAAGTATGAAAAGGACTAGGAATCCCTTCAGAGGGGACTCCTTGATTGGAAAAATCCGGAAAAGTGGCCATCAAAAATGACCTTGAAATAAAACACTAAGGACAAAAATTCTAACCAGGAATATTTTGTGGGCGATTAATTTTTAAGACACTGAAACTAGACTGTGTTGTTTGATATTTTAAGAGTCGAGAAATGAGCAAAAGGTGACTCTATCACTTTCAGTTTGGACATGAGCTTGAAAGGACAAGAGCTCGATGATATTTTCAGTTAAAAGAGTCAGTAAAGATCAAAGTGACTGCTTTGGTAATCTAGGTAAATGGGTGTACCAGATATCTATGAACTTCCATATACACCTTCGTAAAAATGAAAGAGAAATCAACCAAGGACTTGACGTACGTGCAGGTAATCTCTCCGAATGTTGTGTCCGATGTATCACGGGTAAAAGGCAGCAGACTCGGCTTCCTATGGATAAAGGATTTGCAACCTAATGGGGTCTCCCTTTATATATGCGATGGTATGGGGGGCACAAGTCCATACTAGCACTGTCTATAGCCAGATGGTGAGCGACATTTGCTAGGCTTAAAAACGTCGAAACACGTCTCTACCTTAGACTACTAGATGTTCTGTTAATTTTCAATGCTACCTTAGGTTAATTCAGTAAATTTTAAAGTTTATCTTTAATTTACATTTCAATTTCAAGTCCTTATTGAATGTTGGATCTCATAAAACCTTTAGATGCAAACAACATGGCACACAATATTATTCTGTTCAATGAAGAGCTATCTACGGGAGAGTTGAGAGCTTTCAAATGATAGCGAAATGAACACACAAAAACATCCACTACCTATTTAAATGCAAGCTAATGAAATTGGAAAACTTTTCTCTATAATTTATAAAACACTAGTAATGCGAAAGAGTTTTCAATTTTCACTATGCCAATCAAAAGATGCAAAAGATTTTTTTTTGTATTTTTCAATATATTAGAGAAAATGCACTAATTAAATGAAAAATTAATGAAAACATAAATTTGAGAATGATAAAGAGAGAGCCGAAACCAAACAAGTTCACTCAACTCAAACAAGCACAATCAAGACTCAAACAGATGACAAAATCCCTCAAAGAGAAGAAGAATCTTGAAAGAGACTCAAACAAGCCGTGTGATCTAGGCTAGGAGCAACCAAGATTGAAACTGAATGAAAGAGAGAAAAATCATTCAATAAACGTAATGACTCATTCTGATTCAACAAGATGAATGCAAAGAAGCAGAAACAAAGTTAACTGGGAAAACAAAAACCCAAAACTTCCCACGAGAGACTCAGCACACTGAAGCGCCTAGAAGCCCTAGGGCTAAAATGAAAAATCGACAAAAAAGGAAAAATAACCGGAGGATAAGGGCTAAACCCAGTAAAAAATGACCTCAAAGCACTCAAACAATCAGAAGAAACAAACCAGGACCAAAACTCAGGCTTAGAGAGTCCAAAAACAGGAAAACCCTAAAACCAAGCAGGGTTGCGAGCCTGTCTGGCTGTAATCTGCGCCAAATAGGGGATGGCACGGGTGCCTAACTAGAAAATAGTGCCCTCTAGCACGAATTTCATAGGGATAACCTTGCCAATTAGGTTTACCCTAGAAAATTAAGAAAATGAATGAATAGAGGCTAGATCTAGTCTTCTGGGGGCTGAACAAGGTTTTAACACGAAAGAAGGTGAACCAAAAAAGCAGACTAATAAAAAAAAAAGCCAAAAAAAACCCAATGAAGGAAAGACAAACTCCCACTAATCCCTAGTGGAGTCACCAAATTTTTGTGGAGGTAATCCCCTCTGCAGATAGAGGCGATCCCACTAGCCCTAGAGTGGGTCTAGAAACAATCGAAAAACGCAAAGCTATTGATTCCTAGTTACAAAGGGTAGAGTCGCGATAGATAGCTTATTGTGATTCCTTCTCTACTGTTGTCGAAGAAGAAGTGGTGCTTCCGTTCGTAGTTGGATAGGTCACGATCCGTGAGCTTGCTGCATCTAGACATCTGTGCACATGCAAAGAAGAGAGACAACATACAATGTAATATTTCACACTTTATAACTATCAATCAGTCAGAGACGAACGAATGAAATTGCATTATATAATGAATAAACACAATCATAGAACCAATAGCAGAGTCATGTATATTAAGATACAAGAGAACGATTACAGCTGGTGCTCTAACGTCATGATCTTCCTTCGGCAGGATTCTAGTGGGACGTGTCTCACAAAGCTCATCAAGGATTTGACAAAACTCTCTATCTCACAGGGTTCTCCTTAGCTCTACACTTGATCGTCACTCAATTATAATTTCCTTCCCAAAAGTTCAGCTAGCTAGAAAATGGAGAGGGCAGGCTTTTATATAGGGAGAAGGAGAGGTGAGGCTCCCTATAATCATGGGGGAGAGTCCTATCTCTTAGGAAGGCTCCATGAGAGGTGGAAAACCACTTCCTAATCAAGGAGATCTAGAGCCAAATAGCCCAACCTCTTTTTGATGATTCGTTCTGAATTTGTTAGAATCAAACTTCTACCTTCTATTATTAAAAAAAATTCCTTAATAGGCTTGGCGCAAGCACAACACAGGGATAGAGCGCTAGCTGGCGCGCCCACTAGTGTGTATTTTACCCATTGGTGCGAGGGATGAACTGGCTACCCGCGCCAATGCTAAAACATGGGTTTTTAGGCTTTTCTAGAGAAAAATGTTTTTCAGGAGAATTTTTCCCTTATGTAGAAGGATACCATCAAGGTGTTTACAGGACATTTTACTGTTCACAGGTCATGGGAATATTCCTCCAATGTACGGGATGAGGGATTGTAGGAACGGTGACAAAATGTTGTGTAACAAAGGGTAAATTCAAGGTTAAGTTTAGGTTAAGGGTAAGGTTAAGGGTTATAGTTAGGTTAAGGTTAATGTTAGGTTATAGTGAAAGTTAAGGTTAAGGTTAAGGGTGAAGGTTAAGCGCAAGGCTAGGTTAAGGTTAAGGGTTTGGTCAAGGTTGAGGTTAAGGGTTAGGTCAAGGTTAAGGCTACGTTAAGGGTAAATTCAAGGTTAGGGTTAATATTAGGTTATAGGAAAAGTTAAGGTTAGGGTTAAGGTTATGGGTTTAGTTAGGTTAAGGTTAAGGTTAAGGTTATGGGTTTAGTCAGGTTAAGGTTATATTTAAGTTCAAGGTTAAGGTTAAGGTTAGGTTAAGTTTAACCTTACTCCTACTTTAACCTTACCCTTAACTTTAACCTTAACCTCACCCTTCTTGACCTTGAACTTAACCTTACTAAACCTATACCCTTAACCTTATCTTAACCTTACCTTAACCATAACCTTGACCTTGACCTTAACTATAACCTAACCCTAACCTTGATCAAACCCTAACCATAACCTTAAGGTTAAGTGTAAGTTTAAGGTTACGGGTTTTGTTAGGTTAAGGTTAAGGTTAAGGTTAAGGGTTTGGTCAAGGTTAGGGTTAGGTTAGGGTTATGTTATAGTTAAAATTAAGATAAGGTTAAGGTTAAGGTTAAGGTTATGGGAAAAGTTAAGGTTAAGTTTAGGGTAAGGTTAGGGTTAAGGTTAGGGGAAGGTTAAGGTTAAAGTTATATTAAGATAAGGTTAGGGTTAAGGTAAGGTTACTGTTAAGTTAAGGTTAAGGTTAATGTTTTGTTAAGGTTAGGGTTAGGTTATAGTTAAGCTTAGGTTATAGTGAAGGTTAAGGTTAAGACCTGTAATGTTAACCTTAACCTTAACCTTATCTTTCGTGAAGCTTAACCATAACCTTAACCTTACCCTTAACCTAATATTAACCTTAACCTTAACCTAATCTTAACCATAACGTTAACCTTCACTATAACCTAACATTAATATTAACCTAAGGTTAAGGTTAAGGGTAAGGTTAGGTTAAGGTTAAGGTTAAGGGTTTGGTCAAGTTTAAGGTTAAGGGTTAGGTAAAGGTTAAGGTTACGTTAAGGGTAAATTCAAGGTTAAGGTAAATATTAGGTTAGGGGTAAAGTTAAGGTTAAGGTTAAGGTTAGGTTAAGGTTATAGTTAAGGTTAAGGTTATGGTTATGGGAAGGTTAAGCGTAATTTTAAGGTTAAGGTTACGTTAAGGGTAAAGTCAAGGTTAAGGTTAGGTTAAGTTTAAGATAAGGTTAAGGTTAAGGTTAAGGGTTATAGTTAGGTTAAGGTTAAGGTTAGGTTATAGTGAAGGTTAAGCTTAAGTTTAAGGGTGAAGGTTAAGGGTAAGGTTAGGCTAAGGTTAAGGTTAAGGATTAGGTCAAGGTTGAGGTTACATTAAAGGGAAATTCAAGGTTAAGGTTAATATTAGGTTAGGGGTAAAGTTATGATTAAGGTTAAGGTTACGGTTTTAGTTAGCTTAAGATAAAGGTTAAGGTTATATTTAAGGTCAAAGTTAAGGTGAAGGTTAGGTTAAGGTTAACCTTACTCTTACCTTAACCTTACCCATAACCTTAACCTTAACCTTACCCTTGACCTTGACCTTAAACTTAACCTTAACCTTACTAAACTCATACCCTTAAACTTATCTTAACCTTACCTTAACCATAACCTTGACCTTGACCTTAACTATAACCTAACCCTAACCTTGACCAAACCCTAACCATAACCTTAAGGTTACCGGTTTTGTTAGGTTAAGGTTAAGGTTTTGGTCAAGGTTAGGGTTAGGTAAGGGTTATGTTATAGTTAAGGTTAAGATAAGGTTAAGGATAGGGTTAAGCTTAGGATAAGGTTAGGGTTAAGGTTAGGGGAAGGTTAAGGTTAAAGTTAGGTTAAGATAAGGTTAAGGTTAAGGTAAGGTTAAGGATAAGGCTACGGTTAAGTTAAGGTTAAGGTTAAGGTTTTGTTAAGGTTAGTGTTAGGTTATAACTAAGGTTAGTTTATATTGAAATTTAAGGTTAAGACCCATAACCTTAACCTTAACCTTAACCTTCCCCTTAACCTTATATTATGTTAACCATAACCATAACCTTAACCTTAACCTTAACCTTAACCTAACCTTAACCACCCTTAACCTAATATTAACCTTAACCTTAACCTTAACCTTCACTATAACCTAAACTTAACCTTATAATAACCCTAACCTTAACCCTAACATTAACCTTAACTATAACCTTACCCTAACCTTGACGAAACCTTAACCTTATCCTTAACTTAACCTTAACCTTCCCTTAACCTTAACCTGACTAAACCCGTAACTTTAACCTAACTTAACCTTAACCTTGACCTTGACCTTAACCTTAACCTTACCCTTAACCTTCACCTTAACCTAACCTTAACCTTAACCTTAACCTTAAACTAACCTTAACCTTATCTTAACCTTACCATTAACGTTATGTTAACTTAACCTTAACCTTAACTATAACCTAACTTTAACCCAAACCTTAACCTTAACCTTAACCATAATCTTAACCTCAGGTTAAGGTTAAGGTTAAGGGTAAGGTTAAGGTTAACCCTAACATTAACATTAACTTTACCCTTAACTTAACCTTAACCTTAACTTCAACCTTAACTTAACCTAAACTTAACCTTAACCTAATCGTAACTTAAGCTTACCTCAACCTAACTTAACCTTAACCTTGACATTTAACCTTAACCATAAAATTATCTTTACCCTTAACCTTAAATTTAATCTTAACCGTTAACCTTACCCCCTTAACCTTAACCCTAACCTTAACCTTAAATTTACCCTTAAGCTAACCTTAACCTTGACTTTAACCTTAAGTTAACCTAACCTTAACCTTATACTAATCGTAACCTTAACCTTACCTTAACCTAACTTAACCTTAACATTGACCTTTCACCTTAACCGTAACCTTATCTTTACCCTTAACTTTAACCTTACACTAACCATAATCTTAACTTTACCCTTAACCTAATCTTAACCTTAACCTAACTTTAACCTTGACCTTAGCTATAACCTAAACCTAACCTTACCCTTAAATATAACCTAACCCTAACCTTGACCAAACCCTTAACCTTAACGTTAACCTTACCCCCTTAACCTACCCCTAACCTTGACCAAACCCTTAACCAAACCTTAACGTTAACCTTACCCCCTTAACCTACCCCTAACCTTGACCAAACCCTTAACCAAACCTTAACTTTAGCCTAACCTAACCTTAACCTTAACCTTATCTTAACCTTCCCATAACCTTAACCTTAACATTAACCATAACCTAACCTTAACTTAAAGTTATGGTTAAGGTTACATTAAGGGTAAAGTTAAGGTTAATCTTAGGTTAAGGTTAAGGATAAGGTTAAAGATAACGTTATGGTTAAGGTTAAGGTTACGGTTTTAGTAATGTTAAGGTTACCTTAAGCCCTTAACCTAACCTTCCCATAACCTTTACCTTAACCTAACTTTAACCTTAACCTTTCCCTAACCTTAACCTTAACCTTAACCTTAACCTTACCCTAATCTTAACATTAACTTTACCCATAACCTTAACCTTACCCTTAACCTAACCTTAAGCTTGACATTGACCAAACCTTTAACCAAACCTTAACCTTAGCCAAACCTAACCTTAACCTCAACCTTAACCTTATCCTAACCTTAACCTTCCCATAACCTCAACCTTAACCTTAACCATAACCTATCCTTAACTTAAGGTTATGGTTAAGGCTAGGTTAAGGGTAAAGTTAAGGTTAAGGTTAAGGTTAGGTTAAGGTTAAGGTTAAGGGTAAAGATAAGGTTATGGTTAAGGTTAAGGGTGAAGTTAAGGTTAAGGGTTTGGTCAAGGTTACCCTTAATCTTAACCTTTAAGCTTACCCTTAACCTAACCTTATAACCTAACCGTAACGTTAACCAAAACCTTAACCTTAACCTTAACCATAACCTTAACTATAACCTAACCCTAACCTTAAACAAACCCTTAACATTAACCGTAATCTTCCCAAACCCTTAACGTTAACCTTAACCTTAACATTAACCTTAACCTTCACCTTAACCTTAACCTTAACCTTCACCTTAACCTAACCCAAACTTAACCTTAACCTTAACTCTACCCTTTACCTTATCTTAACTATAACTTAACATCAACCTTAACCTTAACCTTCCCATAACCATAACATTAACCTTAACCTTAACCTAACTTGACCTTGAACTTAACCTTAACCTTACCCTTAACCTTCACCTTAACCTAACCTTAACCATAACCTTGACCTTAACCTTAGCCTTCCCAAAACCTTAACCCTAACCTTAACCTTAGCTTTACCCTTAACCTAACCTTAACCATAACTTTAACCTTAACTTAACCTAGCCTTAACCTTAACCTTAACCTTACCTTAACCTAACTTAACCTTAACCTTTACCTTTAAACTTAACCATAACCTTATCTTTACCCTTAACCTTAACCTTACCCTAACCATAACCTTAACTTTACCCTTAACCTATTCTTAGCTTTAACGTAACCTTAACCTTGACCTTAACTATAACCTGACCCTAGCCTTAACCTTAAACATAACCTAACCCTAACATTGACCAAACCCTTAACCTTAATCTTAACCTTAACATTAACCTTACCCCCTTAAACTAACCCTAACCTTGGGTTAGGTTATAGTGAAGGTTAAGGTTAAGTTAAGTGTAATTTCAAGGTTAAGGTTAAGGTTAAGGTTTGGTCAAGTTTATGGTTAGTTAGGTTATATTTAAGGTTAAGATAACGTTATGGTTAGGTTAAGGTTAAGGTTAGTTTAAGGGTAAAGTTAAGTTTAAGGTTAAGGTAAGGTTAGCGTAAGGTTAAGGTTAAGGTTAGGTTAAGGGTAAGTTTAAGGTTAAGGTTAGTGTTAAGGGTAAGGTTAAGGTCAAGGTCAAGGTCAAGGTTAAGGTTAAGGTTAATGTTAAGGGTTTTGTCAAGGTTAGGGTTAGGTTATACTTAAGGTCGAGGTTAAGGTTAAAGGTAAAGTTATATTTAGGTTAAGGTTAAAGTTAGGTTGGGGTTAAGATAAGGTTAAGGTTAAAGTTAAGGTTAGGTTAAGGGTAAATTTAAGGTTAAGTTTAAGTTTAGGGTTACAGGTCTTAACCTTAACGTTCACTATAACCTAACCTTAACCTTAACCATAACTTGAACCTTTACCCTAACCTTAACCTTAACCTTATCCTGAAACTTAACCTTATCTTAACCTTAAACTTCACTATAACCTAACCTTAACCTTGACCTTAACTATAACCTAACCCTAACCTTGAACAAACTCTTAACATTAACCTTAACCTTAAATTTACCCTAACCTTAACCTTATCTTACCCTTAATCGAAGCTTCACCTTGACCTTAATTTTAGCCTGAAATTAACCATAACCTTAAACTTAACCTAACCTTAACCTTAACCTTAACCTTGACCTTAACCTTAACTTTAACTATAACCTAACCCTAACCTTCACCAAACCCTAAGGTTAGGTTAATGGTAAGATAAGGTTAATTTTAAGGTTAGGTTAAGGGTAAATGCAGGGTTAAGGTAAAGTTAAGGTTAAGGTTAAGGTTAGGGGAAGGTTAAGGTTAGGTTAAGGGGGTAAGGTTAAGGTTAATTTTATGGGTTTGGTCAAGGTCAGGGTTAGGTTATAGTTAAGGTCAAGGTTAAGGTTTGGTTATAGTGAAGGTTAAGGTTAAAATAAGGTTAAGGATAAGTTAGGTTAAGTTAAGATTAAGGGTATATTTAAGGTTAAGAGTTTGGTCAAGGTTGGGGTTAGGTTATAGTTAAGGTCAAGGTCAAGCTTAGGTTAAGTGTAAAGTTAAGGTTAACATTAGTTTAAGGGTAAAGCTAAGGTTAAGGTTAAGGTTAGGTAAGGGTAAGGTTAAGGTTAAGGTTAAGTTTAAAGGTAAATTTAAGGTTAAGGTTATGGTTATGGGAAGGTTAAGGTTAAGGTTAAGGTTAAGTTTTTTCAAGGTTAGGGTTAGGCTATAGTTAAGGTCAAGGTTAAGGTTAGGTTAGGGGTAAATTCAAGGTTAAGGTTAGGTTAAGGTTAATATTACATTAAGGGTAAAGTTAAGGTTTAGGTTAAGGGTTTGGTCAAGGTTAGGGTTAGGTGTTACATGCTTATTCAGGTTAAGGTTAAAGTTAAGGGTTTGGTCAACGTTAGGGGTAGGTTATATTTAAGGTCAAGGTTAATGTTAGGTTAGGTCAAGGTATGGGTAAGGTCAAGGTTATGGGTTTAGTCAGGTTAAGTTTAAGGTTAAGGTTAAGGAGGTAAGGTTAAGGTTAAAGTTAAGTTTAGGTTAAAGTTAAGGTTAGGTTAAGGGTAAAATTAAGGTTAAGGTGAAGGTTAGGTCATAGTTAAAGTTAAGGTTAAGGTCAAGCTTAAGTTTAAGGTTAAGGTTACGGGACTTAACCTTAACCTTCACTATAAACTTAACCCTAACCTTAATCT
The DNA here is from genome assembly GCA_034641835.2 of Pinus albicaulis. Taxonomy (NCBI): domain Eukaryota; kingdom Viridiplantae; phylum Streptophyta; class Pinopsida; order Pinales; family Pinaceae; genus Pinus; species Pinus albicaulis. Next base: position 983,696,632 of record CM076578.1, on the reverse strand, counting down.
TAACTATAACCTAATGCTAACCTTGACCAAACCCTTAACCTTAACCTTAACCTGACTAAACCAGTAACCTTAACCTTAACCATACCCTTAACCTTCACCTTAACCTTAAATTTAACCTTAAGTTAAGGTTAAGGTTAATGTTAAGGGTTTTTTCAAGGTTAGGGTTAGGTTATAGTTAAGGTTAAGGTTAAGGGTAAGGTTAGGGTAAAGGTTTTGGTTAAGGTTAAGGGTTTCCTTACCCTTAAACTTAACCTTGAACTTAACTATAACATAACCCTAACCTTACCCTTAACCTTAACCTTAACCTTAACTTAACATTAACCTTACCCTTAACCTAACCTTAACCTTAACCTTAAGCTGATTAAACCCATAACCTTAACCTTACCCTAAACCTTATATTAACTTGACCTTAACTATAACCTTAACCTTAACCTAAAATTAACCTTAATTTTACCCTTAAGCTAATCTTAACCTTAACCTAACCTTAAACTTGACTTTACCCATAACTTAACCTTAACCCTCACTATAACCTAACCCTAACGTTTACCAAACCCTTAACCTTAACATTACTGTTAACCTTAACCTTAACCTTAACCTTACCCTTAACCTTATCCTAACCTTACCCTTAACCTTATCTTAACCTTTACTTAACCTTAGCCTTGACCTTAACCTTAACCTTAACCTTAACTATAACCTAACCTTAAAATTTACCTAAAATATAACCTAACCCTAACCTTGACCAAACCCTTAACCTTAACCTTAACCGTAACCTTGACCTTAACCTTAACCTTACCCTTAAACTTAACTTACCCTTAACCTTAACCTTAACCATAATATTAACCTCAGGTTAAGGTTAAGGTTAAGGGTAAGGTTAGGGTAAGGTTAATATTAGGTTAAGGGTAAAGTTAAGGTCAAGGTTACGCTTAATGTTAAGGTCAAGGTTAGGGTTACCTTATAGTTAAGGTCAAGGTTAAGGTTAAAGGTAAGTTTATAGTTAGGTAAGGGTAAGGTTAAGGTTAAGGTTAAGGTTAAGGGTAAATTTAAGGTTAAGGTTATGGTTATGGGAAGGTTAAGGTTAAGGTTATGGTTAAGTTAAGGTTAAGGTTAAGGTTTGGTCAAGGTTAGGGTTAGGTTATAGTTAAGGTCAAGGTTAAGGTTATGTTCAGGTTCAGGTTAAGGTTAAGGTTAACATTAAAGGTAAGGTTAAGTTAAAGGTTACGGTTAGGTTAAGGTTATGGTTAAGGATAAGTGTAAGGTTAGGGTTATGTTATAATTAAGTTCAAGGTTAAGGTTAAAGGTAAGGTTTAGGTTAACCTAACTTAACCTTAACCTTGACCTTAACCTAACCTTAACCTTAACCTTACCCTTAACCTTCACCCTTAACCTTAACCTAACCTTAACCTTAACCTTAATATTATCTTAACCTTAACCTAATCTTAACCTTAACCATAACATTAAACTTAACCTAACCTTAACCTTAACCTTAACCTAACCTTAACCTTAACCTTAACCTAAGTAAACCTGTAACCTTAACCTTAACCTTAACTATAACCTATCCCTAACCCTTACCAAAACCTTAACATTAACCTTAACCTTAACCTTAACCTTAACTATAACCTAACCCTAATCTTGAACAAACCCTTAACCTTAACCTTAATCTAACCTTAACTCTAACCTAACCCTAACCTTAACCAAACTCTTACCCTTAACCTAACCTTAACCTTGACTTTACACTTAACCTAACCTTAACCTTCCCCTAACCTTAACCCTAACCTTACCCTAACCCTAACCTTAACTTTAACCTTAACCTAGCCTTAGCCTTAACCTAAACTTAACCTTACCCTTAACCTTGACCTTAACCTTAACTTTAATTATAACCTAACCCTAGACTTGACCAAACCTTAACCTTAAAATTAACTTAACCTAACCTTAACCTTAACCTTAACCATAACCTTAACCTTGACTATAACCGAAACCTAAACTTGACCAAACCTTAGCATTAACCTTAACTTTACCCTTAACCTAACCCTAAGATTAACCTTAACGTTGAATTTGCCCTTAACCTAACCTTAACCTGACTAAACCCGTAACTTGAACCGTATCCTAACCTTAACCTTGACTTTACCCTTAACCTAACCTCAACCTTAACCTTATCTTACCCTTAACCTTAACTTATCCTTAATCTTAACCTTAACCTTAACCTTGACTATAACCGGAACCTAAACTTGACCAAACCTTAGCATTAACCTTAACTTTACCCTTAACCTAACCCTAAGATTAACCTTAACGTTGACTTTGCCCTTAACCTTAACCTTAACCTAACCTTAACCTGACCAAACCCGTAACTTGAACCGTATCCTAACCTTAACCTTGAATTTACCCTTAACCTAACCTCAACCTTAACCTTATCTTACCCTTAACCTTAACTTATCCTTAATCTTAACCTTAACCCTACCCTTGACCAAACCCTTAACATTAACCTTAACCTTTATCTAACCTAACCGTAACCTTAACTTTACCCTTAACCTTAACCTAACCCTACCCTTAACCTTAACCTTAACTTTACCCCTTAACCTTAACCTAACCTTAACCTTAACCTAACCTAACCTTAACCTTAACCTTACCTTAACCTTAATCTGAATAAACCCTTGACTTTACCCTTCACCTTAAATTTACATTTAACCTTAACCTAACTAAACCCTTAACGTTACCCTTAACCTTAACTTTACCCTTAACCTTAACATTAACCTGACTAAACTCGTAACCTTAACTATAAACTAACCCTAACCTTGGCCAAACCCTTAACATTAACCTTCACCTTAACCTTTACCTAACCTTAACCTTAAACGTAACCATAACCTTAACCTTAACCTAATCTTAACCTTAACGTTCACTATAACCTAAACTTAACCTTAACCTTAACTATAACCTAACCCTAACCTTGACCAAACCCATAACATTAACCATAACCTTCACTATAGCCTAACCTTAACCTTAACCTTATCTTACCATTAACCTAACCTTAACCTTAACTATAACCTAACCTTAACCTTAACCTTAACCATAAACTTATCTTTACCCTTAACCTTAACCTTAACCTAACCTTCACCTTAACCGAACCATAACCTTAACCTTAACCATAACCTTAACCTTAGACTTAACCTTACCTTAACCTTAACCTTAACCTTAACCTAACCTTAACCTATTCTAACCTTAACCTTAACCTAACCCTAACCTTAACCCTAACCTTAACCTAATATTAACCTAACCTTAACCTTAACATAATATTAACCTAACCTTAGCCCTAACCTTAACCTTAACCTAATATTAACCTAACCTTAATCTTAACCTTAACATAAACCCTAACCTTAATCTTAACCCTAACTTTACCTTTAACCTTAACTATAACTTAAACCTAACCTTAACCATAACCTAACCTTAACCTTAACCTTAACATTAACCTTAACCTTAACTTTAACCTTACCTTAACCTAACCTTAACCTTAACCAAACCTAACCTTAATCTTCCCTTAACCTTAACATTAAAATTAACCTTGAGCTTAACCTAACCTTAACCTAACCTTAACATTAACTTTAACTTAACCCTAACCTCAGTGTTAACCTTAAACTTAACCTTACCTTAATCTTAAATTAACCCTAACCTCAGTGTTAATCTTAACCTTAAGTAAACCCTTAACTTTAACACAAGCTTAACCTGAAACTTAACCTTAATTAAACCCTTAACCTTAACCTTAACTTAACCTTAAATAAACCCTTAACCTTAACCTTAACACAACCTTAACCTTAACCTTAACCATAACCTTTACCTTAACCTTGGCCTTAACCTTAACCATACATTAACCTTAACCTTACCCTTAACGTTGACATTAAACTTAACCTTAACCTTACCTGAACCCTAACCTTACCCTTAACCTTAACCTTACCCTTAACCTTAACCTTAACCCTAACCATAACCTTAACCCTAATTGTTACATAACCTTAACCTTAACATTAACCTAACCTTAAACTTAACCTAACCCTAACATAACCATAACCTTAACTAAACCCTGAACCTTAACCCAGTGAACCTTCACCTCACCCTTAAACTTAACCTAACATAACCTTAACCTTAACTAAACCCTTAACCTTAACCTAACCTTAACATCAGTGTTAAACTTACCCTTAACCTTAACATTAATCTTAAAATTAACCTTAGCCTAACCTTAACGTTAAATAAACCCTTAACCTAACCTTAACTCCAATTTCAATTCTTATGCATTTTACCTCCGTTGAAGGAAATTTCATATATTTCCTTCATTTCTCTTCCGAATTTCCAATAATGTGACCATTTTCATTATGTTCCTCCCAATTAATCCTGACCATTGATCTCTACAGATCAACGAATCTGACATAATTCTTCCCTCGCTTTCCTATTTGACCTCCCATGAACAAATCTCCACCATTGGATGCTGCCCTCCAATGGCCATGCTCCTAACCGCAGCCTCCTAAGCAGTTTTACCACATAAATGCAGGATTTTATAACATTTTTGTATTTTTCAGGTTCTAATGGTTTTTCCATTATATCAAAGGAAAACCAAAGGCCGAGGATGATGATCCCCATGCCTTTGTTCACAAAAGAGAAGCCATCCACAGGGTCCAAACTTCACGCTTTGTCGATGCTTCATGAGCATTGATGCCATATGGGCCTTTTATAAACCTGCACATCAATAAGACACAGAGTATTAAATCAAAACAAAAGAGTATCAGTGGTGAAGATTTATACATAGGAGAAATGAAGGATTGAATATTGTTTTCACAGTGAGGATTATGGCTAAGATAAAAAATCAGAAGCCTAATCCTCTGAATTAAAACACAATTAAAGGCATATCAAAAATATTTATCAACCAGAAAGAGCCTCCAACACCACATTAGAGGCTAATTGATTCCTCTAAGCTACCCATGCCACCTGTAGCCTCAAAGTATTCAACAGAGGCCGAATTATGATCAGAAAAGGAGATATTTGCCTCAGCACAGCCGAATAGATAATTCTACCAAAGGAACTTAGTGCAAAAATATCAGCAGAGTTATTACAACATAAATCAGAGCCTTAAAAGTCAACAAAAGCTCCCACCGAGCTTAATTCTTAAATATAAAACAATTAATATAAACAAACATCTGTAAACTTCTCCATCAAGCCCCTCAAAGGCCGAGAAGAATTAATTCTATATTAATTTACCTTGAAGATCTTTTATCAGATCCCACCTCTTCATTTCTTCTATAAATACTTTAGTAGAAGATGAGAAAATGTTGGTTGCATAACTTTTAAATATACTTGTGCTCGAAACTTCTAATTATAAATATTGTTCAAAGGATCTTGAAGCTCTATTTGTGATAAGATAGTTAGGCTGAGAAGTGAAGATGATTGCTGAACTGAAACATTGGACTTGAAGATTGTAACTGGTTTGAAGCATCAATACAAGCTGATTTATGGGATCCTGGTCTATGTCAACGATGATGTTATTTCTTATTGTAAATCGTTATTTTATTTTTGTTTTCACTTTGTCTATCTTCTCTGATAAAGAACAACAAGCATAGATTTAGGATTTACTATATATTAGTACCCTTCTCTGACTGATAAGCTTTATCTACATGTTTTCTTCCAAATTTTTGTTGTTTAGGAATGATTTAATTCAGTTTCAAGCAGTTAGGAATGCTGGCGTTCCCTCGTCCTACTGTCTTGGCTAATTGTTATTCTTGAATGCTATTTTCAGTTTATGTTAAGTAGAGATGAGCTGAGGAAGTTATGGTGAGCCCTGTCCTTTATTTTTATCCCAAAAAACTATCTGAAAGTTTCCCTAAGAATGTGTTGAAAGCAGGCTAGCTTCAAAGTCCTTACCTGATCTTAGACTATTCTTCGTTATCCTATGTGTTTTCCCTTGTGTTTAATATGTTTTATATTGAAAGTGCATCAAAAGCTGGCTAGTTTTGAAGTACTTACTAGATATTAGATTAATTTTATGTATTTCTTAAGTGTATGCCAAAAGTAGGATAGTTTCAAAGTACTTACCTGATCTTAGGCTGCTCTTTGTTCTTCATTTGTTTAAATTCCCCTTCTTGTTGTATCACTTCCTTCCATAAAATCAACTTTAAAGAGATCCTTAGACATAGATGACTTGCTCCATGGACCACTCTTGAACCTTCTTGTTTCAATTAAATCCTATTGTGACTCCATAGCCCAATGGACTAAAAACCAGCGCTATATCTATATTTTTAGCCAAATCTTGTTCTGATTGCTTGGAACTTCACACCTTTGAAACTCTTTCCATTTTAGAACTTTCCACTCAAATAATAATCATGGTCAACCATCCAAAATAAACAAAAATGCCCAGACTTTCATAACTAGCCTAATATCATTACCCAAAAGCTTTTAAAGATAAATCCATCTTTGCACTTACTGGAGAGATCCCTCTCCGGATTCAGGAGGGCTAGATCCTGGAATCCCAAAGTGGTTGAAATAGTGTTCTCCCTGCAATTGGACTTTGCCAATCTTGCTAATTACAGGGAGCTAACATCTTCTGGCGACTCCACTGGGGAATTTTGAGTTGAATGATAGTTTAAGTACACCATAGGTCTCAGAAAACCCTTGATTCAAGAAACATGGTGCAGTGAGTAAAAGAAGCACTATCAAGAAAACAGTAATCATGATGAAACTTGTTTGAATCAGTGACAAACTAGGAAAAACCCTAGGATTATCATAAGAGTCTATCTAACCTTGAAATATTAGTTAACTTAACCATAAGAGTGGACTATCTTTGTCTCATAACCGTAGCTAAGTTTTGAAACAAATTTAAGACACTCTTAACAACCAACAGGATTGAAAAATAACTCAGAAAACCCAAAAATATTTTAGATTGGTATTCAATAAACATTGTGGTGGACCATAAAACGTTTTACCTCCAAAAGAGCTAAAAACTTCCACTTGGCGGCTCCACAAATCCTAAAAAGACCTTAAGACTCCACTGGGAAGAACCATTCTCATCTTAATATCATTTAAACTCAGTTAGAGGACTGTAGGATTAAAATTGTGTAAAACATATCAGTCAACCTCTTAAAGATTGTCATATTTGGTTAGACTTTTCTTGTTTAGTTGGGTCTGAAAACACAACATAGTGGCTCCTAGAAAGATTCATACTAGAGCCCACCCTGACCCTAATCCACCTGAGACAGTTGATAACCCTGAAAGTATCCTTAGGAAGTCTCCTAAGATAAAATTTTCAATTGTTTTAAGATCATCCTTGAGAGCTAATTCAGTTCCTGAAAATCTTGTAGCTCTACAACAATCACAAGAAGATCTAAGAAATCCATTTAGAACTAGGTCTCTTGATGATTTAGATTAGTTACATTCTGAGTCTTCACTTTCATCTCTGGAAACAAGTGAACATCCTGGTAGTAGAGAAACAACACCACCTGATTCACATTTCCTTTCCAATTTAGGTGTTTCTCATCCAAGATCAGCTCAGCAATCTATTCCTGGTCCATCTACATCTGTTCATCCTACATCCACTGTTCAAACCACTCCACTTCAACCCACTTTTCCTCTTTTTAATCCACCACTTGTAAATCCACCACCACCACATATCATGGCAGCATGGTATGCTCCCTTAGTCCTTCTTGTACCATTAGTCAACCTTCCACAGGACTATCAGTCCCAAAATCCATTATATGATGCTAGCAATGCTACAACTACATCACAACATGTGGATAAAATGAATGACTACTTTGACAGAAATGAAATTGATGATGAATCTATCAAACTAAGACTATTTTCTCAGAGTTTAGGGGGAGAAGTAAGAAAATGGTTTAAAGGCTTAGTCCCCCATAGTATAAATGATCTCCAAGCCTTCCATCAGACATTCTTAAACAAATGGGAAGTGAAGAAGAATCCTCTCCAAATCCTCTCTGATTACAAGAACCTCCACAGAAACACCAGGGAAAGTGTACAAGCTTATTGCACTAGATTTAACGGTGTGTATAATGCACTTCCCCTAGATCTAAAACCTCCACAGGGCTCAGCTCTAAACAAGTTTCCTGGAGGGTTTGACCCTGAGATGGCCTATCAGCTAAGAGAAAGAGATCCTCTAACCCTTGAAGATGTGAAAAAAGGAGCTCTTGCTGTGGAAGTTAACTTGATGGAGAAAAGAGGAAGAATGAAGAATGAGAAGAGAGTGTCCTTCAAAGAAGAATCCACACCTTATACTTCCAGCTCAAAAATGGAAAGAATGATGGAGGAAATTATGAAGAAAATGATCATTCTTGAGAGAGCACAAGAGAGTCAAAACCAAACTGATCCTCCAAACAGAAATCAAAATCATAATCAAAATTTTAGAAGGAACCAACCTCCAAACAGACCCAGGGAAGATGATCAACAGATCACTCCTCCCTTTCATCAAAACTATGTGAGTGAGGTTGAGGAAACATATGAACAAGTAGAGGAAGATGATATCAACATGCTAGGAGTAGATAACGATTACTTTGAGGTTCATTATGATAGAAAACAAGGTCTATACACACCTTATGATGACAAAAGAGATGAGGATGAAAGCTATTATCAAGACATGGAGAATGTCATCATAGAATCTCAAAGAGAATATGACCTTAGAAGTAAAACCAATCAAAAATCTCCCAACAACAAAACCTCTGAAAACTCTTCACAAAATAACACTGTAAACAAACCCAAAATTATGAAACAGAAAGACAAAATAGTGGCCAGAAATTCTGATAAAGGTAAAGAGAAAGGCACTCAAAGCAGCACCAAACAGACTGCAGACCTTAGCAGTACTAGCACTTCAGGTAGTACTCCTATTAAAACCATTTTTTCAAATGTAAGTAGAGCAAGTTGGCAAATAGATTTTTCTGACAGAGTGGTAGCTAATAATGTTGAGACAAGCACTTCAAAGAATCGAATTCCTTTTAGTTTGGAGCAGGAAATTTCAAGAATTAAAATCTCTATTCCCCTGACTGAGTTAGCTGCCCAAAATGTATATAGAACCCAAATTTTGAAGGATTTAAACATAAAGGGTAATAATGACACATCCAATCTTAATTATGACCAGCCAGAGCTTATTTTTGGTCCAAAGATTGAAGTTAGATATCAAGAGGGACCAGTTCCTCCCTTTTACGTAAGTTTAAACGTTCATGACAAGATTTTGCATAACGCTATGCATGATTTCGGGGCCTCTCACAATTTAATGCCTAAAGCGGTGATGGATAGCCTGGGTCTAGAAATCACTAGAACTTATAAAGACCTTTACTCCTTTGACTCAAGCAGAGTAAAATGTTTAGGATTAATCAAAGACCTATGCGTTAACTTAGCACAGATTCTAGCCAAATGTTTGGTAATGGATATTGTTGTGGCTGATGTGCCCCCAAAATATGGAATGTTGTTATCTAGGTCTTGGGGGGATTAGTTACAAGGCACTATGCAGATGGACATGACCTATGCAACCATCCCTGTGTTTAATCAGACAAGAAAACTTTACAGGGAGTCCCATATGCAGTACATGGTGACTAGTCAAGACAAACCTCAAAACTCTCCTTTGTATTTTGTAAATACATGCCTCGATTCTTTTATCCTGTTTAATGATGAAAAATTCAGTGGAAAAGTTACTTTAACTGAATTAATGGCCAATAGAGAAGAGGAGGTAGACAACACAGAACTGTTAAAACAATTTGTTGAACCCTTAAACTTTAGCAAACCAAACATAGGTCTTGAGCTACAATTCATGCATCCATCACTTTTTAACCTTGAGAGTCAAGAAATCATTCCTCAATACATTGAAAACCCTGAGGAGTTAAAACAAATTCAACCAAGTGTTGATACTCAAGAACAACCCAAAATAATTTTGGCCGAAGAGGACAGTAATCAAACGAAAGAACCCGACACTAGTCCTCTGTGGAGTATGTACTTTGACGGGTTGTGCACTAGAAGAAATGCTAGTGCAGGTGTCTGGATTCAGAACACTGAGAATAACCACATAGAGAGCATTTCCTGTAGATTAAACTTCCAGTGTTCGAATAACATAGCGGAATATGAGTCCCTTCTTTTAGGCTTACATCTATTGAAAAAGTTAGGAGGAAAAATAATTAAAGTACATGGGGATTCAGAATTAATCATTAAGCAAGTCAACGGGGAATACAAAGCTAATCACCCCAGACTTAAGGCCTATCAAAATGATGTCATGGATATTTTGAAAACTTTTGAGGAGTCCAAATTAATTTTTGTCCCAAGAAAAAGAAATATCGCAGCCCACAACTTAGCTTTTGCAGCTAGAACATGCTTAATGCCATACAAAACCAAAGAATGTGCAACTCAGATTAAATTCAAACCAGCCGTTCCTGATAACGAAAAATATTGGCAAGTGTTTGACGAAGACAAACAAATAGAATACTTCATGAAATTCAGAAATGAATTTAAACTACACAGTTCAAACTCAGATTACAAAACAGACTGCAATAGTGAAGAAAATTTTCTTGGTGAAGAAGAAAAATCTCCTGAGGTTGCCAATATAAATCTACTGTCTAGAAAACTTGAAAATAAAATAGAATTGACTGCAGAGTCAGAAATAGAGGATTTAGAAACCCTGCACTCCAAAGATCAAATTTTGTCGAACGGTCTGTCCCCTTTAGAACAGTTGTTTGATTTTAACGATGTGGCCAAGAAGAAAAACTGGAAACTGTAGATAATGAAGTGGAAGAATGAATTATAGGCAGTGAACTAAAATCGATGATGATTAAACTATCTAAAACTTTACCAACTCACATTAAACTCAAATACATAGAGCTGTTCAAAGAATTTTCTGATGTTTTTGCATGGAGTTACGAAGATCTTAAGTCCTATGACACTGAAATAATTCAACAAAAAATCCCTCTCAAAGAAAACCAAAAGCCATTCAAATAGAAGCTACACAGAATAAACCCTATTCAGTTGCCTTTAGTTGAGAAGGAAATCAAGAAAATGTATGAAGCTGGTATTATTGTCCCTATTAGATATTCTGAGTGGGTGTCTAATCTAGTGTCAGTTAGGAAGAAAATAGGATAGATTAGGCTTTGTATAGACTTTAGAGACTTAAAAAAAGCTTCACTCAAGGATAAATACCCTTTACCCAAGATGTACCATGTTTTGCAAAGGGTATTTGGTTCAAAAAGAATTTCTTTGCTTGATGGCTATTCAGGGTACAATCAGATCTTAGTCCACCCTAATGATCAATTAAAGACAGTGTTTACTACACCTTGGGTCACTTTCATGTATGTGAAAATGCCTTTTGGTCTAATTAATGCTGGAGAAACATTTCAGAGAGCCATGGACATAGCATTCTCGAAAGAACTGGGCTACTTCATCATTATTTATCTCAATGATGTCACTGTGTTTTCAAAGACAGATGAAGAGCACTTAGAACATTTGAGGAAAGTTTTCAAGAAATGCAGAAAGTTTGGGATATCTTTAAACCCTAAGAAAACATTGTTCGGGCTCCAAGAAGGTAAACTTCTTGGTCACATTATTTCAAAAGAGGGTATTAAGATAGATCCAAAGAAGATTGAGGCCATATTGAAAATCTCTCATCCTCGAAACATCAAGGAATTGCAATCCTTCATTGGAAAGATTAATTTCTTGAGAAGGTTCATCCCCAACTTGGCTGAGCTCCTTAGGAACATTAAAAGCATGCTGAAAAAGGAGCAAGGGGTAAAATGGAAATTGTAAGCAAAGAACTCCTTTGAGCTGGTGAAACAAGCATTAACTAAAATACCGATTCTAATAAGTCCTGATTTTTCAAAAGATTTTTATATTTTTTCATTTGCATCAGAACATACGATAGTTGTTGTCCTTTTACAAAAAAATCCACAAGGATAAGAGAAACCTATTGCATTCTTTATCAAGGCTTTGAGAGATGCTCCTTTGAAGTATAACATTATGGAAAAGCAAGCTTTCGCTTTGGTTAAAGCTTTAAAAGACTTCAGAGTATACATTTTGCACTCACACATCATTGCCTTTGTCCCAAATTCAGTTGTGAAAGACATTCTAACATAGGACCCAGATGATAAGAGAGGTAAGTGGATTGTGGTTATTCTTGAATATGATTTAGAGATCAAGCCTACTAAACTCATCAAAGGCCAAGGTCTAGCTAGATTAATGGCTGAATTTAGTTTTGAAGTTCTTGATATTAATATGATTAATTCTTTGGATAATCAAGAGGAAATCTCAACTCTCATTGTTGAAGATCATTTTATGAATTCCTCTTGGTATGCTGATATTCTTTACGTTTTTCTTAATGTGAATACACCTCCTCGTTTGACAAAAAAAAGGCAAGGTTTTTGAAGTTAAAAGCTATAAACTATTGCATTATAGATAAATGTCTTTATTGGAAAAATGCAAGTGGGATATTGCTTAAATGTTTGCCTGAGTTTGATGCAGAGAAGGTTAAGCATGAGTTCCATGAAGGAGAATGTGGAGGCCACCTCTACTGGAAGACAACAACCAACAAAATCCTAAGGGCTGGTTAATATTGGCCCACTCTCTTTCTTTATTTACACAAGATGATCCTTTCCTGTCATAAGTGCCAACTTTTTGAAGGCAAAAGGAAGTTGCTACCCTTACCTCTGCATCCATGTCACTATTGAAGCCCCTTTTTAGCAGTGGGGACTTGAATTCATAGGAGAAATCTATCCACCATCCTCTGTCCAGCATAGATGGATTCTCACTGCTACAGATTACTTCACCAAATAGATAGAATTCATCCCTTGTAGGCAAGCCAATGATTTTTTCATTATAAAATTCATGGAGACTAATATTCTCTCTAGATTTGGTTGTCCTACCAAGATCATCACTTATAATGCGGCAGCATTTGGATCCAAGAAAATGGTTGAATTCTATCACAAATATCAGATTACATTGGGTCATTCCACGGCCTATTACCCTCAAGGTAATGGACTTGCAGAATCCTCAAACAAGAGTTTGGTGAACATAATCAAGAAACTGTTGGAGGACAACAAGAAGTTTTGACACACAAAGCTGGTTCATGCACTTTGGGCTGACAGATTGACATTAACGAAGTCTATTGGTATGTCACCCTACTAGCTTGTGTATGGTACAGATGCAATTTTTCCTACCAGCCTTGGTGTGCCAGTTATGAAGTTGATTCAAGATTTGCAAACTGAAGATAATGATATGATCAGAAGGATAAATCAGACTATTCATCTTCAGCAAACCAGAGAGGAGGTTTACAACAAAGCATTACAAAAATAGGATAGCATCAAAAAGATTTTTGACAGAAGAATAAAAGCCAAAAATTTCAATATTGGGGACAAAGTTTTAAAGTGGGACTCGAGGAGAGAAGACACGGGCAAGAATGGGAAATTTGAAAACTTATGGCTTGGCCCTTACTTCATTCATTCAGCGTCTAGTAATAACACATTTTTCTTGCAGGAGTTGAATGGAGTAGAATTTTTTGGGGGTCCTGTCAATGGCAGGATGCTCAAACATTACTTCTCTTGATCCTACCATGTTTTGAATCTTTTTTATCATTTTTCCATTATAAATATTTCATCCATCATTGCATTCAAAGTTACAAAAATAAAAAATACAAAAACAATAGAAGAAAGAAAAGAGGGCAGATTGTAAAAACAATAAAGGTACAGCCCCATACCAAAAAAGAGAAACAAATATGAAAGTGTGCAAGCTCAAATGCCACTCCTGAAAAACACATTGATAGTTAGTCATACAGCCTAATCATGGCTAACTAGTTTTAAATTGATTTTTGATAGGATTAGATAATTCAATTTGCCAAACAGTTTAATCTTGGCTTATCAATAGGTAGATTAGGATAGAAATTAAAGATTCAAACAAGCTTAAAATATGCACCTTAGTTTTCAAAAGAGAGATGACTCAAATCTGTTTATTTCTTGAGTCAAAAATAGAGGTAAAACTGGTTCTAATCAGTTCAAAATATGAACCAGTTAATAAGAAAAAACAGCTCAAATAAACTCAAAAATAGAGCTGAAAAAAAGATGGAGGAAGTGCTTTGAATTTTCAGATCTTAAGACTTCCATTTTGGTTTAATTTTCTGTAAGATAATATCTATGTGAAAATTATTTTTATGCCATAGATCAGCATCAATTTAGACTATTCAATCCTAACTTGTATGCTTTTAAATTTCTGTTTTAGAAATTAGAGAATAAAAATTTGTTAGACTGTTTAATCCTAACATATTGGTAGATTAGGTAGAGAAACATATGGACTCAATTGTTTAATCTGAGTTCATGGAGAAATAAGGAGTAGAATTAGATTAGTATTATGCTTTCAAAAGAATAAAATGTTGTAAAAAGAGTTTTCCAATCCAGGTGCACTCTAAAGAAGAAAAAATGTTAGATCAATAGGATTGGGTAGGTAGAAAGCGTGTGTTGATAAAGATCCATTGTTTTTCATGGCTGCTAACATTTTTCAGAACAAAAGAAGAACATACAAGTAAATAAAGGCAGCCCAATTGATGAGGCACTGATCAGAATCGCAGAAAATGCAAGTTTGAAATTCTTGATACCTTCAAGAAGGCACCATCCCCAAGTGGAGCCACTGTTAGCCACCTATAAAATTTGTTATATCAAAAGGTGGCTAAATTTTTTTTGGAGCCTTCAAGAAACAATTTTTATTGCTAAAAATGTTATCTCTTGAAGACTCATGAAGACATCATGCCCTTTGTTTAAATATTCGCTGCTGTTTTCATTTTAAACTCTGAAATTTTGCTGACTCCATATAGAAAAGACTGCTGCAAAATCTCATTTTTCCCTTCCTCCATTCAAAAATAACCTTCATTTTTTACCCTTTAATTTCCCATGGAATTCCTCTATTTTCCATTTGTTTCCCTTTTCCCTTCATAAAGTCCTCTTTACAAAGTTTAAAACTCATTTTTAAACTTTGCCGAAACCCCCAAATCCATCAGAAAACCCTGAAAAAATCATAAAAATACACTTTTTTATATTAAAACTTAAGCCCCTTTGGGCTAAACCTAAACCACTTCCCCACATGTGCCCTGACACTAGAACCAAGTGCTAGACCCTTTTGGTGCTTATTGCATTGGAGAAATCGGAGCGCGCCAGTCTATTTTGTTATATTGAAACCTCTGATGCGATAAGCCCTTATGTTTTTTAACCCCGATCCTTTGTTGATTCATATAACCAAATATCCCCACAATCAGGTGCTTAAACATTGTAATAAACCATCCCTGATGCTTATTTCCCTTTGTAGATTCATAAACCCGCTTTTCCAATGTTTTGGTCTAAACCCGCCAGAGCAATGTTTTTTTTTTAATGTAAATGGGTAGATTGAAAAGCATGACCTTTCCTTCCGATGTGATTGGCCCTTGTATATATAAAGCCCTGGGCCTATTTCTTTTCATACATCCAATAGCCCCTATAATCGGGCGCTAATCCACATATATGTAATCTGCCTCGAGCCATAAAACCTTTGCATTTCATAAAATTTTGGGTTTTCATAAGTATTAAAGGGTTTCCGTCGGTGCATGATTTAAAAAAAATATCCACCGTTGATCTGCAATGATAAATGGGTCGCGCAGTATCACATCGGAAAAATTCAAAGGGTGCATTCCATGTTGTATTTACCTGTCCAAGATTAGCGATCTCCTAATCAATCGTGAGTCGTTTATCTCCTCCCCACCTTCCCAGATCCGATGGCCCTCATTTTCTCTGAACATAAACCCTTCCTCCGCCTTTTCAATTCCTCCGATTCACTCCCCACCGTCGATCTGATCCTTAGATCGACGGCTAGTGCTAAATTTCATCGGTGCCATTCAAAGTTCTTCCCCACCGATCGGATGCCTCCGATTGCATCTGGACTATCGACGTGTCCAGATCGGACGGTCCAGGTTGCATCTCCAAACTTTGGTTAAAATTTATGCACCCACTTCATAATGTTTTTGGCCAAATCCAAGCCGTTGATCTCTACAGATCAACGGTCCTTCTTCGCCCTTTATCCACCTGTACATTACTTCGTTCGACCTCAGATTCAATCCTGACCATCAATCCTTTACATCTAACGACCTCTATTTTTAATCTCAGCCGTCCAATCCTTGATCCGAAGGCCCATATTGAAACTGCCCTACCTATTATTGCCTGTGCATCTAGTCTGTGCTACACTCACTCTTCACCGTTAGATCTGAGACCTCAGATCCAACGGTCGACGCGAGTTTTCGCATAATTTCAAGCGCGAAGGTTAATCTCCCAAAATCACGTGATATAAGCTATATTCAAAATCCATGTGTCAGTCTCTGACGCATATCGCGTCCAAAAAACTAATACCTCTTTCTTACCCTTCTGCTGTGCGAAACCCGTGGTTTTCCTTCCCGAAACCACCAATCCCCTTTTGCACTATATTATATTGCATTCTTCCTCGACTGTTGATCTCTACAGATCAATGGTCCCAGATCACTTTTGCTTTACACTATAACCCTCCACCTCTTCTGAAGGGTTTTCAACGTGCAAATATCCACCGTTGATCTCGTGGTCGATCTCATCCGACGGCCCACGATCATCCCGAAACCCCAATTTCAATTCTTATGCATTTTACCTCCGTCAAATGAAATTTCATCTATTTCCTTTGTTTATCTTTCGAATTTCCAATAATGTGACCATTTGCATTATGTTCCTCCCAATTAATCCTGACCATCGATCTCTGCAGATCGATGAATCTGACTTAATTCTTCCCCCACTTTCCTCTTTGACCTCCCGCAAACAAATCTCCACTGTTGGATGCTGCCATCCAATGGCCACACTCATAACCGCAGCCTCCTGAGCAGTTTTACCACATAAACGCAGGATTTTATAAAAATTTTGTATTTTGCAGGTTCTAATGGTTTTACCATCATATTAAAGGAAAACCAAAGGCCGATGATGACGATCCTTGCGCCTTTGTTCACAAAAGAGAAGCCATCCACAGGTTCCAAAATTCACGTTTCGTCAATGCTTCATGGGCATTGATGCCATATGGACCTTTTATAAACCTACACATCAACAAGACATGGAATATTAAAACAAAACAAAGGATTATCAGTGGTGAAGACTTAAACATAGTAGAAATGAAGGATTGAAGATTGTTTTCACAGTTTTGGAGGATTACGGCTAAGATCGAAAATTAGATGCCTAAGCCCCCAAATTAAAACTCAATTAAAGACATATCAAAAGGATTTATCAGCCAGAAAGAGCCTCCACTGCCACATCAGAGGCTAATTGATTCCTCTCAGCTACCCATGCCACCTGTAGCCTCAAAGCATTCGACAGAGGCCGAATTATGATCAGAAAAGGAGATATTTACCTCAGCGTAGCCGAATAGATAATTTTTCCAAAGTAACTTAATGCAAAAATATCAGCAGAGTTATTACAACATAAATCAGATTCTTAAAAGTCAACAAAATCTCCCACCGAGCTTAATTCTTAAATATAAAACAATTAATACAGACAAACATTTGTAAACTTCTCCATCGAGCCCCTCAAAGGCTAAGAATCATTAAGTATGTATTAATTGACCTTGAACATCTTTTATCAGATCCCACCTCCTCATTTCTTCTATAAATACTTCAGTAGAAGATGAGAAAATGTTGGTTGCAGAACTTTGAAATATACTTGTGCTCGAAACTTCTAATTGTAAATAGTGTTCAAAGGCTCTTGAAGCTGTGTTTGTGATAGGATAGTTAGGCTAAGAAGTGAAGATGATTGCTGAATTTAAACATTGGACTTGAATATTGTAACTGGTTTGAAGCATCAATACAAGCTAATTTATGGGATCCTGGTCTATGTCAATGGTGATGTTATTTCTTATTGTAAATCATTATTTTATTTCTATTTTCACTTTTTCCATCTTCTCTGATAAGGAACAACAAGCATAGAGTTAGGATTTACTGTATATCAATACCCTTCTCTGACTGATAAGATTTATCTACATGTTTTCTTCCAAATTCGTGTTGTTTAGGAATGATTTAATTCAGTTTCAAGCAGTTAGGAATGTTGGCATTCCCTCGTCCTACTGTCTCGGTTAATTGTTATTCTTGAATGTTATTTCAGTTTATGTTAAGTAGAGATGAGATGAGGAAGTTATGGTGAGCCCTGTCCTTTAGTTTTATCTCAAAAAACTATTAGAAAGTTTCCCTAAGAATGTGTTGAAAGCAGGCTAGGTTCAGAGACTTTACCTGATCTTAGACTATTCTTCGTTATCCTATGTGTTTTCCCTTGTGTTTAATATGTTTTCTATTGAAAGTGCATCAAAAGCTGGCTAGTTTCAAAGTAATTAATAGATCTTAGATTACTTTTATGTCTTTCTTAAGTGTATGCCAAAAGTAGGATAGTTTCAAAGTACTTACCTGATCTTAGGCTGCTCTTCGTTCTTCATTTTTTTAAATTCCCCTTCTTGTTGTATCACTTTATTCCATAAAATCAAATTTAAAGAGATCCTTAGACATAGATGACTTACTCCATGGACCACTCTTGAACCTTCTTGTTTCAATTGATTCCTATTATGACTCTATAGCCCAATGGACTAAAACCCAACGTTATATCTATCTTTTTAGCCAAAGCTTGTTCTCATTGCTTGCAAATTCACACCTTTGAAACTCTATCCATTTTAGAACTTTCCACTCAAATAATAATCATGGTCAACCATCCAGAACAAACAAAAACCCTCAAACTTTCATAACTAGCCTAATATCATTACCCAAAAGCTTTTAAAGATAAATCCATATTTTCACTTATTGGAGAGATCTATCTTCGGATTCAGGAGGGCTAGATCTTAGAATCCCAAAGTGGTTGAAACAATGTTCTCCCTGCAGTTGGACTTTGCCAATTTTTCTAATTACAGGGAGCTAACATTAACCTTGACCTTAATCTTAACTTTAACCTTAAATAAACAATTAACCTTAAACTTAACTTAACCTTAACCTTACCCCTAATCTTAACATTAACCTTAACTTTAACCTAACCTTTAACTTAACCTTAACATTAACCTTAACCTTGACCTAACGTAACATTAACTAAACCTTAACCATACCTTTACCTTAACCTAACTAAACTTGTTAACCTTGACCTTAACCTTAACCTTAACCGTAACCTTAACCTTAGCCTTCATATTAACTTAACCTTATCCTTCACCTTACCTTAAGGTTAACCTTGACCTTAACCTAACCTTAACCTTAACCTTACCTTAACTTAACCTTAACCTTAACTTTACCCTTAACCTAACATTAACCTTAACCTTACACTAACCTAACCTGAACCTAAACCTAACCTTAACCTTAACTTTAACCTTAACCTTGAACTTAATATTAACCTAACCTTAACCTTAACCTTAACCTTAACCTAACCTTAACCTTGACCTTAACGATAACCTAACCCTAACCTTGAAAAAACACTTATCCTTGACCTTGACCTTAACGATAACCTAACCCTAACCTTGAAAAAACACTTATCCTTAACCTTAACCTAACTAAACCCTTAACCTTATACTTAACCTTACCCTTAACCTTAAAATTTACCTTACCATAAACCTTCACCTTAACCTTGACCTTAACCTTAACCTTACCCTAACATTAACCTTAACCTTAACCCTAACCTTAACCTTACCCTTTTAATCTTAACCTTATCCTAACCTTAATCTTAAAATTAACCTAACTTTAACTTAACCTTGACCTTAATCTTAATCTTAACCTTAAACTTAACTAAACCCTTAACCTTAACCCTAACCTAAGCTTAACCTTACCCTTAACCTTAACATTAACCTTAACCTTAACCTAACCTTAACCTAACCTTAACCTTAACATTAACATAACCTAACCTTAACTAAATCTTAGCCATACCTTAACCTTAACGTTACTAAACCTGTTAACCTTAACCTAAACCTAAACCTTAACCTAACCTAACCTAACCTTAACCTTAACCTTAACACTAACCTAAACTTAACATTAACCTTACATTAACCATAACCTAACCCTAACCTCAGTGTAAACCTTAACCTAAACCTAACCTTAACCTTACCCTTAACATTTCCTTTAATCGTAACCTTAAGTTTAACCTTAAACTTAACTAAAATATTAACCTTAACCTTACCCTTAACATTAACCATACCTTAACCTTAACCTTAACGTAACCTTAGCGTTAAGATTAACCTTATCATTATCATTAACCTTAACCTTAACCTTAACCATAACCTTAACCTTAACTTTAACCTTAACCTTAACCTTAACCTAACCTTAACCTAACCTAACCTTAACCTTAACCTAACCCTAATGTTACCCTAACCTTAACCCTAACCTTACCCTTAACCTTCACCTTAACCTTAACCATATTCTTAACCTCAAGTTAAGGTCAAGGTTAGGGTTACGTTAAGGGTAAAGTCAAGGTTAAGGTTAGTTTAATGTTAAGATTAGGTTAAGGGTAAAGTTAAGGCTAAGGTTAGGGTTAAGGGTTTGGTCAAGGTTAAGGGTTAGTTTAAGGTTAAGGTTAGGTTAAGGGTAAAGTCAAGGTTAATGTAAAGTAAAGGCTAAGGTTTGGTTAAGGTTAAGGGTAAGGTTATAGGTTTAGTCAGGTTAAGGCTAAGGTTAAGGGTGTGGTCAAGGTTAGGGTTAGGTTATAGTTGCGTTTACAAGCAGTGTATGGTAATGTTGCAATGAAGTTAGCGTTGAAGCGTTGCTGCTGAGCTTTGATGCCAGTCGTTAGTTGATGCTAAGGTTAAGGTTACAAGTTAAGCTATGTTACGTTAAGGTTATGGTGTTAAAGATTCTATAAATTTTCCTTCAATGATCAAACTGTTTCAAAAGTGATTTACAGTAAGGTCAATTTATTATTTCAATGGGTCTTCAAGCAAAATTTGGTCATTAGGAATTAGGGTCTAGGGTTTGCTTACCTTGTCAAAGCGTCCATGTCGTATCTCATGTCACCATTCAAATTGATTGTACCATCATTCAGAGGGTTTTCATCATCATGTCAGGTTCCAATGAGTCATTTTACACCTTGTTCATGCTTCAGTTGTGCCTAGGTAAGGTCCATTTCCCTCTCCTAGGGTTTTGGAGGTAATTTCTCTTGGATGGTCAAATCATCATCAAAACTTGTACCCTGATGTTTTTACACCTTTCCCTATCCCTAATGTACCTTATTAAATACTTCCCATCATTGATATTCCCCAAATTCCTCATTTTTGCACAAACCCTAGTTTCTTGCTACAACTTGGCAATTTTCTAGGCTAGGCCTGTGTTTTGCCCTTTTGGACCCCTTCCCCTCACTCAATCTCTGAAATTCCACTTTCCCCAGCTTCCTAACATCCCTCCCTACTTCCCAAAATTCCCCCAAGAATTTATAAGCCCCTTATCCCCTTCATTTCGCTTCATTTCGACAAATCCCTTGTTCCACACATCGCGATAGGTTTCACTCAAATGATGTTTCACAGAAATAAAAGATGAATTTTGGAAAATTGAGAGAGATTTTTGTCCAAAAAATGATAGATAAGAAAAACCTCCTTCACTTTTTACACAGATATCATGATTTTAAAGAAATGTCAAAAATACAATCGCCTTGGGAGAATTGATGCACCTCTGAAATGACCTTGGGAAAATCACTATTTCGCCTAGCTTGGTTGGCCAAATGACTTGCTTGATGTGTCAAATGATAAATAGACAGAAATACCTTTCCAATGAGCTATCATGAGCTCAACTTGGAGTTGAGGAAGACCTTCAAAAGTTGACTGCAACAACACTCTTCCTTGAGGCAGCCTCATTCTGCTCATTTTGACCAGTCTTGGGAGATTTGATTTTTGACAGGGTAAATGAACTCCAAATTGAAAAATTATACTTGGGTTGGAAATTATACTCAAAGATATTTCCAAAGAGCTATCATGTGCCCAATTTGGACACCAGGAAGGCCTCCAAAATCCTCCTGCAAAATGCACTATTTATGGCGCGGCGCATTGGGTAGGAGCACGGCGCACTGAAGGTGCGCGGCGCATAGAGCAATTTTTCCCAGTGTAAATCAACAATGGCACGGTGCATCTAGCCTATGTGGCGCGTTGGGCTGGTGAGCAGCGCATAGAGCCTCCAAGGCACAAAATCATCACCGCTTCCAAATTTTCCAAATTGACTTAACCTCTTGTGATTCGAGTAAGTCCGACTGATCTTGCTATTGTGGTTAAGTAGTGTTTGGTGTGGTTTCAAAGGATGGTTGGAGATTTTGAATGATGTCAACATAAAATTCATATTTTTGACAAACGCTGCTCCATAGGGTTTTTATTTGAAATTTAAAGTTTGGTTTTTGGTTCCCATTGGTTTGAACTCTTTTCCCCTCTTGTGGTTCCCTTCCTCCTCACTATCACACTATCATCATACAGTCTTACCCCTATTCCCCTCTGTACCAAAACCACTTATATCCCTTGTTACCATTTTTTCCCTTTCCCATCACCATAATCCTCTCATCATTGTCAATCCTCTATTCTCTATCACTATCACCCTCCCATATCATTAGCGAAGAGTTCCTAATTTTTGAAGAGTTCCTATTTTCTAAATCCCCAAACACCACATTTCTAAAACATAGTCAAGTGACTGTTATTGCCTTCTAATTACCACTTGATAAGACCGCGTTGTCCACACTCCCTTATCTCCACGGTCCCTTCCCTTTGGCACACATTTGACAATGGGAAACAAAGACACCAATCCCTCATTTATCATTTTCAATCAACCAAATATACACTTCACATATGCCTTGCAACACCATGATGCACACAGACACATCATACAACAAGACAGAGATTTCACCAATGAAACTGCATGCACCAGGAGGGCATTGAAGCGCCAAAAAAGGCCTGATCCACTTCAAATGTTGGCCAAAGCTTCCTTGGCTGAGCATGAGACACGATGGGAGACCTTCACTCCAAATTTCAGTAAATTTGGAGAAGATTTTGTCATTTTGAAAATTTTGTTTGCAAAACAGGTTTTTCCGCCCGACGCGCGCTTATGATTGGGACACCTTCTAGAGGAAAACTTGATATTTTTGAATTTTTCATGGTAAATTATGCATGCTCAGGAATGGCTGAGAGATTTCATCAAGTTCTGAGTGGTCTTAAGGGCCAAAAACACCATGAAAATCACCTTTCTGCCACCTTTTGCACCAGCAGGAAGTAGTCCTGGGAGATTGAAGTTTTGGAGGGGAAAATGAGATCCAAATTGAAAGATTCCACTTGGGTCGGATATCAGACATCTAGGGATTTCCAAGGAGCTATCATGAGCTCGATTTGGACTTCAATAAGTGCCTCAAAAATAGGCTCAAAGTGGCACGGTGCATTTAGTTTTTGAGCGCGGCGCATAGAGAATTTTGACCCAATTTTTGCTTTCCAGCTCAGGAATTCGGCCAATTTTGACAAGTTTCACCTCTTGATGTAATTATTGATCTAGCTTGATGTAATTTGGTAACCATGATGTAATTTTGGCATGTATTTACTTGTTCTAGATGATTCATTCACTAAAAAGTGAAAATTAAATGAATGAATCAATTTCCTTCCTTTTAGAGGCAAGTTGTTTGGATGCCTAGATTTCAGTTCCATGTTTAGAATTGGTTGAAACAGCTCCTAGAAGGAGGAGCTCGACCCCTAGAGGCATGGGAATGGATCAGGATGGTCTATATTATGTATTTTCTGAGACATTTTCAGGGTTGGACTCTTGGGAATAGTTTGGCACTCTATTGTACATTCACTCAGCATTTTTGGCTAAGGAAAGACCAAAGGTTTTGCAACACTTGTTGGGATTCTTGTGGATTTGGGTTTTTTATGGTGTTTTCCTTAAGTTATTTGTAATTTCATTAATGTTTGATGTATGCCATTTCCCTTCTTTTGCTTCTGAAACTAAATGAATGAGTAAATAAGGTAGAATTCATTGATTTTCCGGTGCTCTGCCTTTGAATTTGTTTAGTTTTACATGTTTTCGTCAGTTTGGAGAGGATCCTTGTACTCTCTTGCCCTGTTTAGCTCCTTGCCATTCTGATCCATCCATTCACATAATCAAAAACATCAAAACTATTTCCTACCTTGCCCCAATTCGAATTCTGCAAAATCTGGCCTCATCCCCAAGCTCAAAATTGCCTTTCCCATTTTTTGAACAAAACCCCAAAAAATTCAAATCAAACCCTTCTATTTGTTTACCTAGCCTAAAATCAGTATTCTTGCTATTCATCTCAGACCCTATTGCGTATTTCCATTGAGATTGACCCAGAGAGAGCCCTCTCCTGTCCTCGTAGGTCTAGCTACGAGGCTGAGCATGGTTTAGTGTTACCCTGAATCCCGCCTTCCTTCAGCCTAAGGTGGATTTGGGAACTAACATAGTGGTGACCATACTGGGGAAGAAAATGGTTTGCTTGTTGGTGTTATTTGTTTCATAAGCTACAGACGGAGCCTGAAGTTATGCCAGGTAGCCTTCGAAACGCTTTTTCTTTGAATTAGCGGTGTTGGCCACCTATAAATTTTGGTCTATCAAAAGGTGGCCAAATCATGTTTTCAGCCTTCAAGAAACAATTTCCCAGCCAAAATGTTATCTCTTGAAGCCTGTAGATGATCTCATGCTCATGTCTCAAGGTTTTCACTGTTATTTCTCAGAAACTCAAAATCCTGCTAAAAATTCCATGAGAAGACTGTTGCAATATCCTCCTTCTTTTCCCCTTTTTCCGCTCAGAGACTAACCTTCATATTTTTCATCATTTTCCTTTGTTGTCCATTCTCCTCATCTTTCCTTCATGAAAATTTCCTTGCAGAGTTCCAAACTTCTTTCGAACTCTGTCGAAACCCTCAGAAACCTTTGAAAATCATTGAAAATCTGTGTAAAAAACCCATTTCTCTCTTAAGGGTTTAAGCCCCTTGGCCTGAGTTTCCAAACCACTTCCCCAATACACCCTCATCATAAAAACCAAGCGCCAAACCCATGAAGCACTAATCGCATCGGAAAGATTCAAAGTGTGCATGTTTGTGAGCCATTTCAAAATGCCGATTGCGATCAGCCCCTTTGTCCTAAACCGCGGATCATATTGTTATTTCATTTACCCGTGGGCCCGCAATCGGGCGCTAAACCATTGAGAAATCCCTTTCTGATCAATATTTTTCTGTGTAAACCCAAAAACCCACTTTCCGAAGTTTTAAGTTAGAAACTTAAGGACACGTGATAAATAGAAATGGGTAGATCAAAAATACCGATGCGCAATCGCATCGGAGAAGTTACAAATGGGTTGATTGAAAGACCGGGCCCGAATGTTCCGATTACGATTGGCCCTAGTTATATAAAGCCCGGGGCCCATGGTACTCCATACACCCAGTGGCCCCGCAATCGGGCGCCAGCCTATCATATATATATTCTGCCCGATCCACTCAAAACCTTGGTTTTTATTGAAATTTGTGGGTTTCTTACGAAGTATAAGGGTCCCGCCGGTGCAAGAAAACAAAGGATCTAGACCGTTGATCTAGACCTGATCTAACGACCCGCGCAGAATCATAAGTTTCAAATCGCATACTTTATATTCGTTCCCCTGATCGGCCCACCCCTCCGATTTACTCCCCGCCGTCGATCTGATCTGCATATCGAACGGTTATCGCTCAATCGCAATGTTTCAATCGCATCCCCTCTTCTGCGCACCCCGATTGTGATCCTCCGATCAAATCCTAGTCGTCCATCCCCCTGATGATCGAACGGACAGCGCTCAATCGCATCGCAATGTTTCAATTGCATCCCCTCTTCCATGCACCCCGATTGTGATCCTCTGATAAAATCCTAGCCGTCCATCTCCCTGATGATCAGACGGACAGCGCTCAATCGCATCGCAATGTTTAAATCACATGTTGTTGTGTGACCTCCCCGATTGCGATCCTCCGATTAAATCTAGGCCGTCCGTCTCCCTGATGATCGGACAACCTGCGCTCAATCACATCGCTGCGTTCCAATCGTATCCCCTTTGCTGTGACCTGCCGATTGTGATCCTCCGATTAAATCCGGGCCGTCCACGTGTCCAGATAGAACGGTCCCAGATCATCCCCACTGTTGCTCATCGCAAGTTAATCTCCACCGTTGGATGATGCCATCCAATGGTCCTGCTCTCTCCCTACGCCTCTGAAGCAGTTAACCCATTCCCGCAGGATTTTTTGACAAATTGTTTGTATTTTGCAGGTTTTCGAATGAATTCTTCCGCCATTCTGAAAAAACCACAAAAGCCAAGGGTGATGATCCTCTGTCTTCTGAGTTCATGAAGAATCATTCGAGGGGTGTTAGATTTACGTTTTATCAGTGATTTCATGACCCATTGATGCCATTCGACCCCGCTACTGTCCTGCGCACCAGAAGACAAGCATAAATCATCATTTATTGAAGAGTATCAGTGCCAAAGAAAAAATTTATCAGAACCGGAGATTGAAGACCCAAAAACACAGATCTCAAGTAACTTAAATTGTTTTAGGAAATGACGAAGACATCTGTCGAGCTGAGAAATCCTCCACCGCCATAAGAAGAGGCTAATTGAACCCTCTACAACTCCAAAGACACCTGCAGTCTCGTTGAGATCAAAGACCGCTGAACAATTAATACTAATTGAGCTATCTTATCTCTAATTGTCGGCGGAACCATTCGAGAAGATTAAAGAATAGTTCAGAAGTTGATCTTTTGATCATTAGACCCCGGGAAGCAAAAACAAAGTTACTCCAGCATGACACCGAGCTTCAAAGGACAGCAAAAAGCTCCCACTGAGCTTGATTGTAAGTGTACATCAATTAATGCTGATGAACACCTGTAGATTTCTTGATCGAGGCCCTCAAAGCACCGAAGAGTCATCTTCTGTATTAATTGATCCAAATAGATCCTTTCATGGGGGGCCACCGCTTCGTTCTTCTATAAATACCTTTGTAGAAGATGAGCAAAAGGTTGGTCTCTGGACATCTGAACGCATGTAATAGTCATTCTGAAGCCACTGATGCCCTGTTCTGTAATTGAAGGATACATAAGCTGATATGAGAAGTTCAAAGTTGTAGAGACCCACTGGGATTGCTGATTGTAACTGGTTTGAACATCAATACAAGCTGCTGATTCATGGAATTCTGAAACTATGTCAATGGTGATGTGTTCCTTACTGTCAATTGTCATTTTACTTAATGTTTTCACTCTGTTCACTTTCTCTGATAAAGAGCAGCAAACATAGAGTTAGGATATACTCTCCACGGTACCCTACTCTTACTAAAAGCTTTATCTTCTATGTTTTCTTCATTTGAATGTCCTCTTTGAAGAGTTTATTAATGCAGGTTAGTTTAAAAGTACTTCCCTGATCTAGATAGCTCTTTGAGATGAATGTTTTCTATGTTATCCTTGGAGTTTATCAATGCAGCGTAGTTTAAAAGTACTTAGTTGATCTATATTGCTCTTTGTGATTATCATCGGTGTTCCCTTATCGAATATGCTGAAGCAGGCTGGTTTAAAAGCACTTACCTGATCTTAGGCTGTTTGAACTATTTTTTTTAAATGTTTCTGATGGAAAGTACTTCAATGCAGGCTATTTTAAAAGAACTTTCCTGATCAACAGAAATACTTTTGTGTTTCTCCTTAAGTACATGTTGAAAGCAAGCTAGTTTAAAAGTACTTACTTGATCTTAGATTGTGCTTTGTTTTTTCATTTGTTTAAGTCTTTCACTTCCTATTTGTTTCACTCCATTAATCACCTTAAGAGATCCTTTGATGTACATGACTTGCTCCATGGATCCTTCTTGAATTTGCTATCCAATTAAATCCTCCTATGACTCCATAGCCCAATGGGTTAAAGCTGTCTTTGTCCTTTGCTATCAGCTGAAACATTCCTTCATTTGCAGGCTCTTCACCCTTTATTTTGAACTTCTTTCACCTTCACCATGTCTTCGCCCAACCAAAAACAAACAAAACAAACCCATGCTCTTCATAACTAGCCTAATATCATAATTCCAGTTTTTAAAGATCACATATTTGAACTCATTTATAGAGAGATCCCTCTCTGGATTCAGGAGGGCTAGATCCTTGAATCCCAAAGCGGTTTGATGTTACCTCTGCAGTTGGACTTTGCCAATCTTGCTAATTACAGAGTGATAACATAATGGCGACTCCACTGGGGACTCTGAGTATTTCTTCGATTAGAAGACAATCATAAGATACCAGATATCCCTTGCTAACTGAAAAATAACTCAGAAAAACCCAAAAATATTTCAGATTGGTATTTAATAAACGTGGTAGTGGACCATAACACCTCTTACCTCTGAAAAGGAGCTAAAAAATTCCACTTGGTGACTCCACAATCCTGAACAGACCTTAAGACTCCACTGGGAAGAACCCTCATTACTATACTATCCTTCAAACTCAATCAGAGGACTGTAGGATTGAAATTTGTGTAAAACAGATTAGTTAACCTCTCAAAGATTGTCATACCTGGTTGAACTTTTCTTGTTAATTGGGTCTAAAAAATTACAGCATAGTGGCTCCTAGAAAGATTCACACTAGAGCCCATCCTGACCCGGATCCACCTGAAATAGTTGATGACCCAGAAATCATCCTTTGGAAGTCTCCTAGGATTAAATTATCAACTATTTTCAGATCATCCTTGAGAGCTAATTCTGTCCCATAAAATCTTTCAGCTCTACAACAATCACAAGAAGACTTAGTAAATCCTTTTAGAACTAGGTCTCTTGGTGATTCAGATCAGTTAGATTCTGAGTCTTTGCTTTCTTCTCCTGAGACAAGTACACATCTTGGTAGTAGAGAGACTACACCACCTAATTTACACTTCCTCCACAATCTAGGTGTCTCTCATCCAAGATCCGCTCAGCAATCTATCCCTGGTCCATCCATTTCTGCTCACCCTGTATCCACTGTTCCAACCACTCCCCTCCAACCCACTTTCACTCTTGTTAATCTACCTCCACCTCCTGCCATGGCTGCATGGTATGCCCCCTTAGTTCTTCATGTACCTTTAGTCAATCTGCCACAGGACTATCTGTCCAAAATTCCATTGTATGATGATAGTGGTGCCACTACTGCATCACAACATGTGGATAAGATGAATGACTTCTTTGACAGAAATGAGATTGCTGATGATTCTGTCAAAATGAGATTATTTGCTCAAATTTTGGGAGGAGAAGTAAGAAAATGGTTCAAAGGCTTAGCCCCTCATAGTATTAATGACCTTCAAGGTTTCCATCAATCTTTCTTAAACAAATGGGAAGTGAGGAAGAATCCTCTCCAAATCTTGGCTGACTACAACAATCTCCACAGGGACCCAGGGGAAAGTGTACAGGCTTATTGTACTAGATTTAACAACATCTATAATGCACTTCCCCCAGAACTCAAACTTTAGCAAGGCTTAGCTTTGAACAAATTTCCTGAAGGTTTTGACTCTGACATGACCTATTCCCTAAGAGAGAGAGACTTTGCAACTCTGGAAGATATGCAAAGAGGTGCTCTTTCTGTCGAAGTCAATCTAATAGAGAAGAGAGCAAGAATGAAAGCTGAAAAGAGAGTATCTTTTAGAGAGGAATCCACACCTTCCACTTCAAACTCAAAGATGGAAAGAATGATGGAAGAGATGATGAAAGAGACGAGCATAATTAAGAGAACACAAGCAAGCCTAAACCAAACTGCTTCTCAGAATAGAAACCAGAACCAGAATCAAAATTTAAGAAGAAACCAACTTCCAAATAGACCTAGAGAAGATGATCAGCAGATCATTCCTCCCTTTCATCAAAACTATATAAGTGAGACAGAGGAAATAGGTGAGATAGCAGAGGAAAATGATATCAACATGCTAGGGGTAGATAACGATGGCTTTGAGATTCATTATGAAAAGAAACAAGGTCTATACACACCTTATGATGACAAGAGGGATGATGATCGACATTGTTATCAAGATATGGAAAATGTCATCATAGAGCCTCACAGAGAATATGACCTTAGAAGCAAAGCCATTCAAAAAACTCCCAACACTAAAACCTCTGACAAATCTTCACAAAATAGCACCACAACCAAATGTAAAAATGTCAATCAAAAGGATAAAACAATGGCTGTTGATTCTGGTAAAGGTAAAGAGAAAGACAATCCAAATTTTGAAAAGAAGGACTCAGATCTTAGCAGTACTAACACTTCAGCTAGTACTCCTGTCAAAACCATTTTATCAAATGTAAATAGAACAAATCAGCAAGGTGATGTTGCTGAAAGACTAGCAGCTAGTAAGGCTGAGGCAAGTTCTTCAAAAAACCAAATTCCTTTCAGCCTAGAACAAGAACTTTCAAAGATTAAAATCTATGTTCCCCTTACTGAGTTAGCTTCCCATAATGTGTACAGGACCCAAATTCTGAAGGCTTTAAACATAGAGGACCAGAATGACACAATAAATTATAACGATGACCAGCCAGAGCTCATTTTTGGTCCTAAAGTTGAAGGGAAATTTCAAGAAGGGATAGTACCTCCATTCTACGTCAATCTGAATGTTCATGACAAAATTCTACACAATGCTATGCATGATTCCGGAGCCTCACATAATCTTATGCCAAAGGTGATAATGGAAAGGCTAGGACTAGAAATAACCAGACCTTACAAGGATTTATATTCCTTTGATTCAAGCAGGGTCAAATGTCTTGGCCTAATTAAGGACCTCTGTGTGAATTTGACTCAAATCCCAGCCAAGTGCCTAGTTATGGATGTAGTGGTGGCTGATGTCCCTCCTAAGTATGGCATGTTGTTGTCTAGATCGTGGGGTGCCAAGTTGCAAGGTACAATGCAGATGGACGGGACATATGCCACTATTCCTGTTTTTAACCAGCCTAGAAGACTATACAGAGAGGCACACATGAAATTCATGGTCAGTAGCCCAGAAAAACCTGAAAAATGTCCCATCTACTCTGTCCATACTGACCTGAACTCTTTTATCCTTTACCATGGTGAACCTTCGAATAAGTCAGAACTAGAAGAAAGTAACGCAGATAACCTGTTAGAGGCCCCAAATCTAGAAATGAATGCAGTTCTAGACATGGATGAAAACGAAAGGGAAACTTTCGAACAATGCATTGAAATGACAAACCAAAATGAATATGGCCAAGATGGCCAACAAAAAACGCCCCATCGAGTTCATCTCCATGAAAATCCTTAGGAACGAGGCCCAGTACAACAACTTGTTGACCTTAAAACAGAACATGACGCTGAAACAGTTGGCGAGCAAGTCACTACAACAGGATTAATCGCCGATGAAGATCAAGAAACACCTAACTCACAAGTATCAAAACAGTTTGATGCATTTGAAGACATTAACGAAACAAATGAAGGTCTCCACCCACGAGTCATGTGCCCACGGCTCTCGAAACTTGAAACTCAGGAAAACAACCTTCAATACGGTGAGGAACTTGAAAATGAGACACAAATTCGACTAAGTGCTGACATGCCACAACAATCAGATAGCATGTTAGTTAGCGAGATTACCAACCAAGGCGAAACCAAAAATAATCCTCTATGGACCATGTTCTTCGATGGGTCATGTACTAAGAATAGTGCTGGCGCCGGTGTTTGGTTAACAAACACCGAAAACGGCCATACAGAAAGTGTTTCATGCAAATTGAATTTTCGATGTTCTAATAACATTGCCGAGTATGAAGCTCTCATTTTGGGCTTGCATCTATTAGAAAAGCTAGGAGCCAAAAGAATCCACGTATATGGCGATTCGGAATTAATCATTAGGCAAGTTAATGGGGAATACACTGCTAATCATCCCAGACTTAGAGCCTACCGAAATGACGTCCTGGATCTGTTAAACATTTTCGAGGATCCAAAATTGATTTTTGTCCCAAGAAAATAGAATATTGCCGCTCACAATTTAGCTTTTACAGCTAGAACGTGTTTAGCACCATATGAAAACAAGGACAGCACCGTTCAGGTAAAATTTAGGCCAGCCATACCCGATAATCAAAAATATTGGCAGGTCTTTGAGAATGATAAACAGATAGAGGATTTCCTGCTCGGTAAGAATGAGTTTGAATCATTCAATTCAGATTCTACATCCGATGAAAACTGTCTAAACGAACAACCCCCTGAACAAGAACAACCATCTAGTCCTACAGATATCAACATGTTAACTCAAAAACTTGAAACTCATGCTGAAGAGTATGAAGACTCAGAAAACGAAGACATTGAGGTATTAACACCGAGAGACAAGAACATACCCAGGGGGCTAGCACCGTTAGAAGACCTATTTGATTTTAATGACGTGGCTAAGAAACCTGCAGTAGAATATACAGAGTCTGAGGTTGAAGAATGCAACATAGGCACAAAGGATCAACCTAAAATGATTAAATTAGCTAGGTCCTTGCCACCAGACATGAAAAAGAAATACATTGACTTGTTTAAAGAGTTTTCCGATGTGTTTGCCTGGAGCTATGAAGATTTAAAAGCTTACGATACAGAAATCATCCAACACAAGATCCCTTTGAGAGAAAAACGAAAACCTTTTAAGTTGAAACTGCGTCGAATCAACCCAATACAACTGCCTCTAGTCGAAAAGGAAATTAAGAAAATGTACGAGGCAGGAATCATTGTGCCTGTAAGGTTTTCAGATTGGGTTTCTAACCTTGTAGCTGTGAGGAAAAAGACAGGAGAATTCAGACTGTGCATTGATTTCAGAAACCTTAACAGAGCTTCCCTAAAGGACAATTACCCTTTACCCAAAATGGAGCACATCCTACAGAAGGTAGTTGGTTCAAAGAGGATTTCTCTGTTAGATGGTTTCTCAGGATATAACCAACTTTTAGTACTCCCAGAAGATCAACTCAAGACAGCTTTTACCACTCCTTGGGGCACCTTCATGTATGTGAAAATGCCTTTTGGACTAATGAATGTTGGGGCCACTTTTCAAAGGGCCATGGACATTGCATTTTCAGAGGAAATAGGACACTTCATTGTAATTTACCTTGATGATATAACAGTTTATTCAAAAACCAATGAAGAGCACCTTAAACATCTAAGAAAGGTCTTTGAGAAATGCAGGAGATTTGGGCTATCTTTAAATCCCAAAAAGACAGTGTTTGGCTTGCAAGAGGGTAAACTCCTTGGCCACATTATATCAGAAAAGGGGATTAAAATAGATCCAAAAAGAGTTGAGGGAATACTACATATTAGCCACCCTAGGAACATAAAAGAACTGCAGTCCTTTATTGGAAAGATTAATTTCTTAAGGAGGTTTATTCCCAACTTAGTAGAGCTCCTTAGAAACATGAATAATATGCTAAAAAAGGAAGTAGGAGTGAAATGGACTGTAGAGGCCAGAAAATCCTTTGAATTAGTAAAACATGCACTCACCCAAGCACCAGTCTTGATCAGCCCGGACTTTTCAAAGGATTTTCTTATTTTTTCCTTTGCCTCAGAACATACAATAGCTGCAGTTCTGTTGCAGAAAAACTCAGAAGGACAGGAACAGCCTATTGCTTTTTTCAGTAAGGCTTTAAGGGATGCACCCTTGAAATATAACATAATGGAAAAACAAGCCTATGCTTTGGTAAAGGCCTTAAAGGACTTCAGGGTGTATATTCTTCATTCCCACACCATTGCCTATGTACCCAGCATTGTGGTAAAAGACATCTTGTCACAAGACCCTGATGGAAAGAGAGGCAAATGGATAGCTGTAATATTAGAATATGATTTGGAGATCAAACCCACCAAACTCATTAAAGGTCAGCGCTTGGCTCAATTAATGGCTAAATCTAATCTACAAGCCCTAGACATTAACATGGTAGATGCCTTGGATGAGCAGGAAGAATTACCCCCTCCCACTATGGAAGAGCAGTTCCAAAACTCACCTTGGTATGCCAACATCTTATATGTACTTACAAATCTTAATGCTCCTCCTGATTTATCAAAAACTAAGGCAAGGTTTTTAAAGTTGAAAGCTAAGAATTATTGCATTTTGAATGAATGTTTATACTGGAAAAATTCTAATGGTTTATTGCTAAAATGTTTGCCTGAAGTTGATGCAAAGAAGATCAAACATGAATTCCATGAAGGAGAGTGTGGAGGTCATCTCTACCGGAAAACCACAGCCAACAAAATCCTTAGAGCTGGCTATTATTGGCCCACCCTCTTCCAAGATGTCCATAAGATGATAGTTACCTGTCACAAGTGTCAAATTTTTTAGGGCAAAAGAAAACTCCTTCCCTTACCATTAAAACCTATCATTGTTGAAGCTCCTTTTCAACAATGGGGCCTAGATTTCATAGGAGAAATCCATCCTGCTTCATCTGCCCAACATAAATGGATTCTCACAGCCACTGACTACTTCACTAAGTGGATAGAGGCCATCCCTACCAGGAATGCCATAGATTCTGTCATTATAAAATTTCTTGAAGACCATATCCTTTCTAGATTTGGATGCCCTAAGAAAATCATTACTGATAATGCTGCTGCTTTTGATTCCAAAAAGATGATTGATTTTTGTCACAAGTATCAGATTACATTGGGTCATTCTACTGCTTATTACCCTCAAGGTAATGGGCTAGCTGAATCATCAAGTAAAAGCTTGGTGACCATCATCAAGAAGCTACTTGAAGAGAATAAAAAGTCATGGCATAACAAGCTGGTGCAGGCATTGTGGGCAGATAGGTTGACCACAAAGAAATCCATTGGAACCTCCCCCTACCAACTTTTTTATGGAGCAGATGCAGTGTTTCCTACCAGCCTGGGTGTACCAGTAATAAAATTAGTCCAAGAAATTCAGTCAGAAGAGGACAGTATGATAAGAAGGATTAATGAGACAATACATCTCCAGCAGATAAGAGAAGAAGTTTATAATAGAGCTCAAAAGGTGCAAGAGAACATAAATAAGTTGTTTGACAAGAGAACTAAGGCTTGTGACTTCAACATTGGAGATAAGGTACTCAAGTGGGACTCTAGAAGAGAGGAAAAAGGTAAACATGGCAAATTTGACAGTTTGTGGCAAGGCCCTTATATCATTCAGTCCACCATTGGTCCAAATGCCTTTTTTCTGCAAGAATTAGATGGCACAGATCTGTTTGGGGGTCCTGTCAATGGCAGGGTCCTTAAGCATTACTACTGCTGAGTTCAATTTTCAAGTTTCATTTCCATTGTAAATATCATTGCTTCGTTAGTTTCATAAAAAGAAAAAGAAAAAATACAAAAACAATAAAAGATAGAAAAGAGGGCAGAAACAAAAAAAGAAAGGCAAAGCCACATGCCAAAAAAGAGAAATAAATCTGAAAGTGTGCAAGCTCAAATGCCACTCCTCAAAAAACACGCTTCTAGTTAGTCAAACTGTTTAATCTTGAGTAATTAGCTTTAAATTTTTCTGCTGATAGGATAGTGAATTAGATTTTCCAAACTGTTTAAACTTGGCTTATCAATTGATAGATTAGGCTAGAAAAGAAAGGTTCAAACAAGCCCAAAACCTGAACCTAAAGTTTCCAAGCAAGAGATGACTCAAATCTATTTTATTTTTCTGAGTCATAAAGTTGTAAATCTAGTTCTAATCAACTCAAAATCTGAACCAGAAAGAAAGAAATAACAGCTCAAACAAATTCGAACCAGCGCTGAAATCAAGGAAAGCAAGTGGCTCTAACAAGCTCAAAACTTGAGCCACAAATAAGAAGAAGAATGCTTCAAAAAATTTTCATATTTCAAACCTTCAATTTTTGATGTTTAATAGTCTATGTGCAGCTTGTTTTTATGCCATAGATCATAGCAAGTCAAACAGTTCAATCTTGACTTGACTGTTTTTGAATTTCTATCTTAGAATCTAGAGAATGAAATTTGTTGGACAGTTTAATCCCAACAGATAGTAGATTAGGTAGAGAAACATCTGAGCTCAACTGTTTAATCTGAGTTCAGGGAGAAATAAGGGGTAGAATTAGAGTAGATTTCCTGTTTTCAAAAAAATAAAATGTTGAAAAAGAGTTTGCCAGTCCAAGTGCACTCTAAATGAAGAAAAAATGTTAGATCAGTAGGATTGGGTAGGTAGAAAGCCTGTGTTGATGAAGATTCATTGTTTTTCAATGCTGCTAACCTTTTTTCAGCCAGAATAAGATCATTTCAGCAAAGACAACAGCCCAAAGAACGAGGCATTGGTCAGCCTCCCAGAGAATGCAGTTCTGAAGTTCTTGATGCCTTCAACAAGGCACCATCCCCAAGTGGAGCCACTGTTGGCCACCTATAAATTTTGGTCTATCAAAAGGTGGCCAAAACATGTTTTCAGCCTTCAAGAAACACTTTCCTGGCCAAAATGTTATCTCTTGAAGCCTGTAGATGATCTCATGCTCATGTCTCAAGGTTTTCACTGTTATTTCTCAAAAACTCAAAATTCCTTAAAAATTCCACAGAGGAAGAACTGCTGCAATATCCTCCTCCTTTTCCCCTTTTTCCTCTCAGAGACTAACCTTCATATTTTCATCATTTTCCTTTTTTCTCCATTTTTCCTCACCCTCTGTTCATATAAAATTGCCTTTGCAGAGTTCCAAACTTCTTTCGAACTCTGTTGAAACCCTCAGAAACCTTTGAAATTCACTGAAAATCTGTGTAAAAAACCCATTTCTTTATTAAAGGTTTAAGCCCCTTGGCCTGAGTTTCCAAACCACTTCCCCAATACGCCCTCATCATAAAAACCAAGCGCCAAACCCATGAAGCACTAATCGTATCTAAAGATTCATGTGCATGTTTCGTGAGCTATTTCAAATGCCGATTTGATCACCTTTCATTATAAACCGCATCATATTGTTATTTCGTTTTATATCCATATGCTCCGCAATCGCGCAAACCATTGAAAAATCTCCTTCCGATCAATTTTTTCCTTTCAGAAACCCAAAAACTCCACCTTCCAAAGTTTTAAGTTAAAAACTTAAGGACACGGATAAATGAAAAATGGGTTGATCAGCAAAGATCAACGCAATCACATCGGAGAAGTTACAAATGGGTTGATTGAAAGACCGAGCCCGAATGTTCCGATTTGTGATTAGCTCTAGTTATATAAAGCCCCGGACCCATGGTACTCCATACACCCAGTGGCCCCGCAATCGGGCGCCAGCCTATCATATATATATTCTGCCCGATCCACTCAAAACCTTGGTGTTTATCGAAATTTATGGGTTTCTCACAAAGTATAAGGGTCCCGCCGGTGCAAAAATCAAAGGATCTGGACCGTTGATCTAGACCCGATCCGACGGTTATCGCCCAATCGCAAAGTTTCAATCACGTGTTTCAATCGCATCCCCTCT
This sequence comes from Pinus albicaulis, assembly GCA_034641835.2. Taxonomy (NCBI): domain Eukaryota; kingdom Viridiplantae; phylum Streptophyta; class Pinopsida; order Pinales; family Pinaceae; genus Pinus; species Pinus albicaulis. The sequence goes on along the minus strand of CM076578.1, from coordinate 983,659,306 downwards.
TCTGCGCTCCCCGATTGTGACTGCTCCGATTTAATCCTATCCGTCCATCTCCCTGTTGATCGGACGGACAGCGCTCAATCGCATCGCAGTGTTTCAATCGCATCCCCTCTTCTGCGCTCCCCGATTATGACTGCTCCGATTTAATCCTAGCCGTCCATCTCCCTGTTGATCGGACGGACGGCGCTCAATCGCATCGCAGTGTTTCAATCGCATGCTTTTGTGCGACCTGCCAATTGCGATCCTCCGATTAAATCTGGGCCATCCACGTGTCCAGATCGGACGGCCTAGATCTTTTTCCACACTACTCCATCGCCCTCAACCTCTAGCAAAGGGTTTTAAAAAAAAAAACGATCCCCACCGTTGCTCATCGCGCGATCAACAGTTCTTTTTAATTCTTCCTCCCGCGTCATTTAAAACTCCTCTCAGTTAATCTCCACCGTTGGATGATGCCATCCAATAGTCCTGCTCTCTCCCTACGCCTCTGAAGCAGTTAACCCATTCCCGCAGGATTTTATGACGAATTGTTTGTATTTTGCAGGTTTTCGAATGAATTCTTCCGCCATTTTGAAGAAACCACAAAGGCCGAGGATGACGATCCTGTGTCTTCTAAGTTCATAAAGAATCATTCGGGGGGTGTTAGATTTACATTATATCAGTGATTTCATGACCCATTGATGCCATTCGACCCCGCTACTACCCTGCGCATCAGAAGACAAGCAGAAATCATCATTTATTAAAGAGTATCAGTGCCAAAGACAAAAATTTATCAGAACCAGAGATTGAAGACCCAAAAACACAGATCTCAAGTAACTTAAAGTGTTTTAGGAAACGACGAAGACATCTGTCTAGCTGAGAAATCCTCCACCGCCATAAGAAGAGGCTAATTGAACCCTCTACAACTCCAAAGACACCTGCAGTCTCGTCGAGATCAAAGACCGCCGAACAATTAATACTAATTGAGCTATCTTATCTCTAATTGTCGGCAGAACCATTCGAGAAGATTAAAGAATAGTTTAGAAGTTGATCTGTTGATCATTAGACCCCGGGAAGCAAAAACAAAGTTACTCCAGCATGACACCGAGCTTCAAAGGACGGCAAAAATCTCCCACTGAGCTTGATTGTAAGTGTACATCAATTAATGCTGATGAAAACCTGTAGATTTCTTGATCGAGGCCCTCAAAGCACCGAAGAGTCATCTTCTGTATTAATTGATCCAAACAGACCCTTTCATGGGCGGCCACCGCTTCGTTCTTCTATAAATACCTTGGTAGAAGATGAGATAAGGGTTGGTCCCTGGACATCTGAACGCATGTAATAGTCATTCTGAAACCACTGATGCCCTGTTCTGTAATTGAAGGATACATGAGCTGATATGAGAAGTTCAAAGCTGTAGAGACCCACCGGGCTTGCCGATTGTAACTGGTTTGAATATCAATACAAGCTGCTGATTCATGGAATTCTGAAACTATGTCAATGGTGATGTGTTCCTTACTGTCAATTGTTATTTTACTTAATGTTTTCACTCTGCTCATTTTCTCTGATAAAGAACAACAAACATGGAGTTAGGATATACTCTCCACGGTACCCTACTCTTACTGAAGGCTTTATCTTCTATGTTTTCTGCATTTGAATGTCCTCTTTGAAGGGTTTATTAATGCAGGTTAGTTTGAAAGTACTTCCCTGATCTAGATAGCTTTTTGAGAGGAACGTTCTCTTTGTTATCCTTGGAGTTTATCAATGCAGCGCAGTTTAAAAGTACTTAGCTGATCTAGATTGCTCTTTGTGATTATTATCTGTGTTTCCTTATCGAATATGCTGAAGCAGGCTGGTTTAAAAGCACTTACCTGATCTTAAGCTGTTTGAACTGTTTTTTAAATGTTTCTGAAGGAAAGTACTTCAATGCAGGCTAGTTTAAAAGCACTTACCTGATCAACATAAATACTTTTATGTTTCTCCTTGAGTACATGTTGAAAGCAAGCTAGTTTAAAAGTACTTACTTGATCTTAGACTGTGCTTTGTTTTTTCATTTGTTTAAGTCTTTCACTGCCTATTTGTTTCACCCCATTAATCACCTTAAGAGATCCTTTGATGTAAATGTCTTGCTCCATGGATCCTTCTTGAATTTGCTATCCAATTAAATCCTCCTATGACTCCATAGCCCAATGGGTTAAAGCTGTATTTGTCCTTTGCTATCAGCTGAAACATTCCTTCATTTGCAGGCTCTTCACCCTTTTTGAACTGCTTTCACCTTCACCATGTCTTCGCCCAACCAAAAACAAACAAAACAAACCCATGCTCTTCATAACTAGCCTAATATCATAATTCTAGTCTTTAAAGATCACATCTTTGAACTCATTTATAGAGAGATCCCTCTCTAGATTCAGGAGGGCTAGATCCTTGAATCCCAAAGTGGTTTGATGTTACCTCTGCAGTTGGACTTTTCCAATCTTGCTAATTACAGAGTGATAGCACGTCAAAATAAATGATTTTGTCTAAATTTTGGATTTATAAGGTCCAAATCAACCATGATGAAGTGTTGGTCACTGTTCTTCTTGTGGTTCCATGATCAAATATTCTGAGCTTTAGTTTTCCCTTGGGAGTTATTACTTAGCTCTAGTTTTGATTCTGGTTAGGGTTTCCCCCGGCTCGAGACCTTAGGGGGTGTTCTTGATTATTGTCCCCTATCGAGGATCTCCCTTTTGTTTGTTACTCAGCATTTTTTTTGTAGCGTTTGGAGGATTATTATAATTCTCCCGGTTGTATGGTTGTTGATGAGCATGGGAAGGTTGCACTATATTGACCGATGCATTATGCTGTGGTGGTGGTCCATTTTGTGCGGGGAATGAGGGATATTAGTTCCCTTGTCCCTAGTTGGTATATGAGTGTTAGGGTGACTTTCTTGTATCAAAATCTCTAGCTGAGTACTAGTTCCCCTGCGAGGGAGGATATGGTCCTCCCTGGTGTTGATGATATGGCATCACCCTATTTGTCACATTCTGTAGAGTTTCGTGGGGACATTGATGATATCTAGGTTGTGATATGTTCTGAGTAGAATCATATGAGTATCCTGGGTAATAATTACTGTTTCCTAGTTGACCTTGGACCAAAGACCGGATCAAATCGTCTGCAGTATTCGACGCACCTGGTAACTCCTTGAGTATCCTGGGTATTGATTATTGCTGCCTAGGTGACCTTGGGCCAAAGACCGAATCAAACCATTTGTAGTATTAGATGTACCTGGTAACTCCATGAGTATCCTAGGTACTGATTACTATTGCCTAGGTGACATTGGGCCAAATACTGGATCAAACCATCTGCAGTATTCAACGCACATGGTAACTCCCTGAGTATCCTGGATATTTATCACTGATGCCTAGGTGACTTTGGGCCAAAGGCCCGATCAAACTATCTACAGTATTCAACGCGCCTAGTAACTCCCTGAGTATCCTGGGTATTGATTATTGTTTCCTAGGTGACCTTGGGCCAACGACTGGATCTAACCGTCTGTAGTATTCGATGCATCTGGTAACTCCCTGAGTATACTGGGTACTAGATATTGTTGCCTAGGTGATCTTGAGTCAAGGACCCGATCAAAGCGTCTGCAGTATTCGACACACCTAGTAACTCTCTATAAGTTTGTAGGCGAGGGGTGTTTGGAAAGAAATTGTAAATATATCCTGACTAGATATAGATGAGTTCAAGCTGCTAGGATTTGCTAATGGCGTCCTCCTCAAAGGTAGGTTTCTGTGTCGCTACGTCTTTTGATATTTATGCTGTGATAATTTTCAAAAATAAGTCCAACAATACTCTATCGTCGAGTTTGGATTTACACAAACTGCAACGTTGCCACCATTCATGGAGATGGTCCAATATATGGACAACTAGCATTTTCCTAAAATGAGTCAGCAATTCCATTCATGAATCATGGTGAATTGGTAGTTGAAAATAAGCAAGGAACACAGTAGCGAGGGTGCCAAAGGTTCTGTGTGAAGCAGAAGGCTACTCGACATACCATTTCGCCATAGGCCATGTTAGGCTGCGTGGCTTCCCTTCGCATTTTGGTATATCTGAAGGGAGCTTTGTGGGCATGGGAGGCCAATTAAGGTTGTGAGAAGTGAGGTCATTAGTTAAATTTATTATATCTAGAATATTAAGTGATGCTAAGAAGGGTAACTAAGTATTGACTGCCATTGTGTACTGTGGAAAAACAAGTGTGTGAATGTGGTGGTTTTTAGGGGGTGCCTAGGGGATATTACCCTGTGGCATTCCCTGATGAATATTTTGCTGGCTCCCTGAAGGGGTAGCGTTCCTCTTCCATCTAGGGGTTGTGGGAGGAGTTGAGTGTGTTGACCCTATTAGGGTTACCACTAGTGTGGTGTTGGGTGACCCTTGGGGGTTTCAAATCATATATGCCCCGATAAAGAATGATCCGATAATGATGGTGGTGTGTATTCTTCGATGCCTAAATGGAGAAAGACCTGGCACTCCTCCCTCTAATGGGCGGAGGTCCAAGAAACACCTAGATCGACGAGGTCCCATTGGGTCCATTATGGTATCGACTAGCTTAATGTTGGTGATACTTTTGGTTTGCAGGAGGAAGGAATATTTTTATCAAATCAAATTCAATCACATGCATAAAACAAAGTGAAAAAATAAGAGGTAATTTTTCCTTTAAATTAACGCTATGTGATCAAGCAAGCAAAAAAATGTTTTTTTGTTTGTTTTTCATATGATACTCAAAAGCCTAAATAGACCTATTCGTCCTTAAATTCTTAATGTAACCATGCCTTTCGAAGATTTCTTCTTATGGGTACTGGGGCTAACGTCCTGAAAGAACTGGTGACGCCTTCCAGCAGCTGAAGAATTGACCAAGGTAATGGTAAGAGGATCTAGTGCTGCCTGCACTATCACCTGTAGGGAAGGATGCCCTAGTTTTGGCCACTAAAGTATCGTCGTCCCACGTGAGCGTTCGAGTCTTGAACTTCTTGGTATTCAACTACCAGTACCGAGCACTAGATGGGTTAGGTAGCCCCAAAATGTATCACACACACTTGGCCTAAGATTAACCCCTGTGAAACAGGTCTCCGGTAACACTTGGGTATTTGGTCCATGGGCAGATAAATGAATTTTAAGCTTCCTAAAAATTTAAAATATATGTTTCAAAATATATTATGACCACGGCGACTTATTGCATGCCTACCCCCAATGGTCCTAACCTGAACCATAATTTCTTTTGTGGCCCCTGCGGGGATAATTTAGTGAGTTTGATTAGTGATTGTTTTTAGAGAGTTTCAATTTTCTTAGGGTGTGCCTTGGTGAAGTAACCGTAAGAAGAGGATAAAGGTCCCAACACACTGGGTGCATTTTGGTCCAATGCTTATCGATGCTTCATGTGTGCTTTGGAGTGTAGAATCACAATTTTTATGAGATGTGGATATGCATCGATCCTTTCAATATTTTTCTAATTACCCTATGTGTGATTGTTCCTTGCAAAAATAAACGATGTGCGGATCGTGGGCCACTTACACCTTTCCTAGTTAGACTAAGTTTTCACTATAGGGATATGGAAAATTGTCTTAGGAAAGCGTTCATATGCATACCCAGGCTCATAGTGAGATGCAACGGTGGCAGAGATTACTTACTTTATTTTCAATAGTTTGGTCCTAGTCCCAATTCCTAATGAAAAATTGAACTAATCTAATACAAAAATTGAAAAACACTTGAACTAGCTAAAGATATGTGGATATATGGGCCACTTACTTTTATGCTAATTACACTATGTGTTCTTTATATTTTATGAGCAAATCATTTGTTCGGATGACATATGTGTATTGAAGGCCACTTACTTTTTCATGCTTAAACTAAGTGTCATTTGCAAAAATAAAAATTAAAAATTAAAAATACTTAGTTTCTAAGCTAAATTCTAGCAAATAAGAGTCCTAACGAGTCATGAAATACCAGAACATAGTGATGGAAAATTTCTTATGGGTTGTTTAACACTTTGCAACTGCAAAAAATGATAAACACCAAGCAAAAATGGCCTTGCTGCCTACCGCCTGACTTATCTACTCACAGGTGCAAAATGCAAGTATGTCTAAACAGAATGTGTGTGGAAGAAAAAAATTCCTCCACTAAGGGTGAGTGAAGGTGCTGAGAGGATGTGGGATTGATTTTGCAGCAAGATGAGCAGGAAGTACTTGCATCTACAACCATTAACTCAAAAGAAAGAATATAGTGGAGTCGCCATTCCTGTGGTAGTGTATTCGGCGTAGTTTGGACGAAATACACTTTTCTTAGTAGGGAGGTTGCTTACCTACATGAAAGTTACAAGTTAAAGTGGTTTGACAAAAACGTTAGTGGAATAGCTTTAACATGTATTAAACTAAGTTAAATGGAAACATAACATGCTACATAAACAATGAAACAAAAACAAAAAAAAATGCACAAGAAATGCACTCAATAGAGAAAACACGCTAATAACTCAACAATGGAGAGATTTCTCCCTTTATTAGGTGTTGGTAGTTTTAGAAGATAGAATGTTAAATCTCTTGTAGTGGATCCTTCGAGCTACGAAGCTCCAATATCCAAGACAAGGGGGTCTCTTCCCCTCAAGTTTTCAACAAGCCTCTCTTCCCTCTCAAAGGATGGTAGATCAACGAACATGTGGTGAAATATTCTCTATTAGATTGAGGTGTTGGATGGCCAACAATTGAATCCTTCCAATCCTCTTGCTACTGGACAACACAAGCTAGTTTTTTGATGAGAAATTTTGCCAACATAACAATGTGTCTCCCATTTCTCTTCCCATGGCTGGCTTTTATAGAACATTTTAAAAATTTCCCTCTTTCTCTTGGTCCAATATGGATGGTGACACAAGAGTGGGGGTATGATTCCTTTTTCTGCTGCTCTAAAGCCTTAAGGTGGCTCAAAGGCAACTATACTTAGCTAGGTTGAGTGAGAAATTTTTTCTCCAAGTGTGCCAAGTGGTCCCGGATGGTGACATTGAGCATCCCCAGGACCGTGCGGCTATCAAAGGGATAGCCACGCAGTGCATGACTATCGAAGGAAAAGCCGCAATGCGCGCTCAGAGACAATGCTTCTTATGCGCGGTCCAAAACTTTTGCATTCTGACCTTAGGAAAAAATAAATTTTTAGCTCCTCTAATGTATTTATTCCTTGTACATTTTTATATGTACCTTCCACTTGACATTTCTTAGTGCCTTCTGCTTGTACAATTTTCTAGTGTTAACAGCTGGCATGAATACTCCCATAATTCGTGAGCCTGTTCTAAACATATGCAGCAAAATGGGCATAGTACTATGAAAAAAAAGAGAAGAAATAATTCAAATTAAATACAATCAATATGAATATTACTATGAAAATATTTTGTATTAATAAAAATATTAAATGTATAAGGAGTTTTCAGAAATAAGAGTTAATAATATAGGGTCGTCTCTGAAAAAACTATCTCTTATAGTAGTTTATAGTAGTGAGAAAATTCCTTTGCTCTTAATAATTTATTATTTAGCCATATATATATATATACTTGTTATGTACGCATATGAAAAATATCTTGTCATATCATTATAAAGTAAAATGCATGTTACTCATGTGCACGTCTATCTCTCAATATATATAAATATCACACACATAATTTAATTGCAGAAAATTTTATTATTGAACTTTTTTATCTCCATGCAAGCGCATATAAAGAATGCAAGTGTAAATTATTTTGTGCTTCATCTCCTTGGAGGTTGGATCAATAAACTATAAAAAGAATATAAGTGAAAATTATTTTTTGTATGAAAACCTTTCAGGTTGAATCAATCAACATTCAAATTTTAAATTCTATTATTGGCTCCATTGTAAGTTATTTTCATCTTCTCTTACCCATACATAATAATAAACTATCAAACTCCCGTGGTAAGAATCAGTTCAGGGTTGGAATTTGGAAACAAGACTATCCAAATCTGATGGTTTTGACCCTTAGTCCATTATTAAAGTGGAGCAAGTCAAGATAAAAAAGCACAAATTAACTTTGTTGTCTATGATACAAGATATACAAAAGAATTTTGCATACTAGGAAGCAATTGCAAGAGCGGAGCTTCAAATCTTGCTTGGTGTCCGACCATAAGACTATTTTCCTCCTGACCTTGTCATGATGCATTTAGCGATCCAAGATTAGCTTGTAACCCTGATTGTCCTCCTATTTAAAACAAAATCCATAAATAATTAAGAAATAGAAATTTGTGTAGTTAAAATTATTGTTACAGGGTGAAAAAAAACATAAAAAAGGACTAAAATCCCACTTCCCACCCTCTGTTCAAGCATGTTTTTGTTCAGGTTGTACACCCCGCTATGATCCACATGTTGTCGCTCTAGTTTCTGAAGTAAAAAATAGAGACCTGCATCTAGGAAAAGTCTCTTTTTTGTTGGGTATGTGTTATATTCTTTCCACGACTAGCCCCACGCGCTGTATGTTGTGCCGGGCACAGCAGGGGGGTCACAAGGGGGGAGGCAGCCCCCACTGTTGGGGTCCGGGGCAGCACCTCGGTGAAAATTTGTTTGGTGTGCGGACCCACTCATAGGTGGATCCACCCATGGTTTTTTGCATGGTTTTGCACATGGTTTTGGGGTTCGATGGTTTTCGGCCCCTGGTATTTTGTAGATCCGGTCAAGGGAACTACGGTTATGTTCTAATCCAGGGTTAATGGATTGGGGTTTATGTATGCTTCGGCATGTATATATATGTGTTGTAACACTAAAAGGAATATAATGAAAAATCAAGCTGGTCGTCCCGATTTGGGATCCAGGGGAAAATCTCTGTGTTTATCCGTTTTATGTTTTATGCTCTCGCTATTGTTTATTTTCTGTTATAAGATTCGTGTGTAGATAATTTCTGTTCAGGGTTAAAACCTACATTTGGTATCAGAGCTGTTTCGGCATCAAGGGGACGCCTTTACTGCTGAGGGTTTTTTGTTCGGGCCTGAGGTAGACCCTGTTCAGTGGGAGATCTGCGGGATCGATTCTTGCGGTGAAAGAAGATGGCGAGCGGTGGAAAGATAGAGATCGAGAAATTTAATGGTCAGAGTTTTGAGTTGTGGAAGCTCAAGATGGAGGATCTGCTGGTGGATAAAGATCAGTGGATCGCGGTAGATCCAAGTACTAAACCAACGGCAATGTCAGATGAAGACTGGAAGAAACTGGATCGGAAGGCTAAGAGCACAATATGGTTGTGTGTCTCAGATTCAGTATTGTTGAATGTATCTGGGGAAGCTACGGCGAAGAATTTGTGGGAAAAACTTAGGACTTTGTACCAATCTAAGTCTCTGGTGAATAAGTTGTTCCTGCGGAAAAAGCTGTATAACCTGAGGATGAAGGATGGAGACTCGGTGACAGAGCATCTGAACGCCTTCAATACTGTGGTAAGTCAGCTGTCATCTATTGATATTAAAATCTCATATGAAGATAAGTGCATCGGTTTGTTGTGTTCTCTACCAGACTTGTGGGATAGTCTGGTTATTGCAATAGGTAGCAATACAACTACCTTGAATTTTGATGACATTGTCTCAGCCTTGCTATCGGAGGAAATGAGACGGAGAAATATGGAGGGCCAAAATGGAGATGCCTTATCTGTACGAGGAAGGTCCCAAAACAGAAACAAGAATAAGGTTTCGAGTGGGAGATCCAAATCTAGAGGGAGATCTAAATCTCCTGGAAAGTTTGTAAAGGTATGCTGGAAATGCGGAAAGAAAGGGCACTACAAAAAGGAGTGCAGATCTAAAGCTCCTGAGAAAGGAAAGGGATCTGATGATGCTCCTTCTGTAGAGGCAAAAACCACCTCGGATGAAGGTGGGGATGTGTATTTGGCTTCTTCTTCAAATACACATGTAGATCATGAGTCATGGTTGATTGACTCAGGTGCATCTTTTCACTTCACTCCCCATAGGGAGTGGTTCTGCGAGTATGAGAAATATGATGGTGGTGATGTCTTCCTAGGGGATGATAGGAGGGCCAGAATCATCGGACGTGGAAAGGTCAAGCTGAAGCTACAAGGTGGAAGGATTAGAACATTTCCTGGTGTTCTGCATATTCCTGCATTGGCCAGAAATCTGATTTCTGTAAGCAAGATGGATGATGCAGGTGTAAAAACAGTGTTCGAGAAAGATGCCTGCTAGATGGTTCGGGGAGCACTGGTATTAATGCGGGGAGTTCGGACTGGAATTCTGTACAAGCTACAAGGTAGCACTGTTATTGATGGGTGTAACAGTTCTAAGGTTCCTTAAAGTGGAGCAGAAAGCCTAGCTATCTCTAGAGAAAATACCATGTTATGGCATCAAAGGCTTGGACATATTGGAGAGAAGGGCCTTCGGATACTGCATAGAGATGGTATGGTAGAAGGTATGTCTAATTTTTCTCTGGATTTCGATTTCTATGAACATTTTGTATATGGGAAGCAGAATCGGGTGAGTTTTCCTTCTGGTGCTAAGAGGGAAAACAAGATATTAGAACTTGTGCACAGTGATGTGTTTGGGCCTGTGTCAGTTCCATCACTGGGAAAGTCTGTGTACTATGTTTCATTCATAGATGACTTCTCAAGGAACACATGGATATATTTCTTGAGGAAGAAATCTGAAGTCTTTGACAAATTTAAAGAATTTAAGGCTCTGGTGGAAAACTAGACAGAGAAGAAGATAAAGGCATTGAGGACAGATAATGGTGGGGAGTTCTGCAAGAAGGAATTTGAAGAGTTCTGTAAGAAGTGTGGTATAGCACGGCAGAAGACTACTCCATATACACTCAGCAAAATGGAGTTGCAGAAAGAATGAATAGAACACTGATGGAAAAGGCAAGAAGCAAGCATGCTCAGTGGTACTGGGTTAGGACAAGAATCCTGGGCAGAGGCAGTGGAGGCTGCATGTTACTTAGTTAACAGATCACCTTCATCAGCGTTGGAGGATAAGACCCCACATGAGGTATGGACTGGTAAGAAACCCTCTCTTTCACATCTAAGGGTATTTGGATGTGATGCATATGTACATGTTCCAAAGGAGAAAAGGACCAAGTTGCATAATAAATATGAAAGGTGCATCTTTATTGGGTATAAGGATGGTTTTAAGGGTTACAGGCTTTGGAACCCGAGCAAGGGAAGGTTGTGTACGGCCGTGATGTGGTGTTTATGTCTCATGTTCCATATGCAAGTGCGGTGGGTAGCCTGATGTATGCAATGGTCTGTACTAGACCAGACATTGCACATGCAGTGGGAGTATTGAGCAGGTTTATTTCAAACCCAGGGAAGGAGCATTGGACAGCAGTGAAGTGGGTTTTCAGATATTTACGTGGCACTAGTGATTATGGCTTGTGCTACCAAGGAAGACTAGGATTGGAAAGAATGTTGGACATTCGTGGTTTTGTTGATGCAGACTGGGCTGGAGATCTGGACCAAAGAAGATCTACAAGTGGGTATGTGTTTAGCCTATTTGGAGGTGCAGTCACTTGGATGAGTAAAAGACAGTCTGTAGTGGTGCTTTCAACTACAGAGGCAGAATACATAGCAGCCACTCATGCAAGCAAGGAAGCAGTTTGGTTGCAGAGATTGTGTTCAAGTATGGGGTTGGTACAACAAGCTATAAGGATAGACTGTGATAGCCAAAGTGCAATTTTATTGGCTAAGAACCCTACTTACCATTCAAAGACAAAGCACATTGATGTTCAATATCACTTTGTTAGAGATATGGTTGAGGCTAAAAGGGTGTTGCTGGTAAAGGTGGACACTTTGAAGAATTTTGCAGATGCATTGACGAAGTCTGTGAGCACTCAGAAGTTCTCTTGGTGTAGAGAAACAATGGGTGTTGAAGAATTGGCCCAATGACTAAGCTCTCCTGTGGCCCCCTATGGAAAGAAAACAATAAGTGGGAGAATGTTGGGCATGTGTTATATTCTTTCCACGACTAGCCCCACGCGCTGTACATTGTGCCGGGCGCAGCAGGGGGGTCATAAGGGGGGAGGCAGACCCCACTGTTGGGGTTCGGGGCAGCGCCCCGGCAAAAATTTGTTTGGTGTGCGGACCCACTCATAGGCGGATCCACCCATGTTTTGTGCATGAGTTTGCACATGGTTTTGGGGTACGATGGTTTTCGGCCCCTGGTATTTTGTAGATCCGTTCAAGGGAACTACGGTTATGTTCTAATCCAGGGTTAATGGATTGGGGTTTATGTATGCTTCGGCATGTATATATATGTGTTGTAACACTAAAAGGAATATAATAAAAAATCAAGCTGGTCGTCCCGATTTGGGATCCAGGGGAAAATCTCTGTGTTTATCTGTTTTATGTTTTATCCTCTCGCTATTTTTTATTTTTTGTTATAAGATTCGTGTGTAGATAATTTCTATTCAGGGTTAAAACCTACATTTTTGTAATGTCGCATGGGGAAAACTACCAAATCCAATCGAGCTAAGAAAAAGAGTTTTAAAATTTGATAGTTTGATATGATTCAACCAAGTCTAATACTTCAAATTTGTATTAGTGCGAGTAAAATAGTTTATCAAGTATTCCTCCATTTTACAGAAAAAACATTGTTTAAATATGAACTCCTCCATGGTTGCCAGATAAAATATTTACCTCAATCATTCATTACATTTTATGATGCAGATGTACTTCATTCGTTAATTCTCACATTCTCGTCAATGAATCTTACTATTTCAATTAGTCTTAGTTTCATCATACAAAAAAATTCCTTTGTTCTTTCTCCATTAGTTTTACAATTCTTAACTCTAATTGGTTGCTTGTCCTCTCATTCATTGATTTTCTAGCCTTACTCTTTTTAGGATTTTTCCCTTCCACTTAGTTAACTCTTTGTAAACTCCTTTATCCATATTCTTGTATCTGGAGCTCTTCTACTCGAGCCTCTCTCTTACCCAACAACATCTTTAATGAGCCTATCTTATCTCTTAACAATCTTCCTCTCCTATAACCCCCCAAATATAAAAAAATTATCAATTGAAACACAACCTGATGGGCCTCCACTTGGAAATATGATTATGAGTTGTCCTTTTACCCAACCAAGATCATGCTACGGTCAAACCCAACCATATTTTTCTATTAATTAATTGCAATTTTTTTTGGTCTCGTTTCTCACCAACAATAATTCATCACCCTAGTTGGAGAACCTTCATATTTTGTTTTGTTTTAAGCATTGTCTTAATAAAATGGATAAATAAAACAATTAGTATATATATAGTTATCCCTAGAAGTAACTACTATAAATATCACATCAATGACAACACCACCAAACATAGATTAGATTTTCCTTGATATAGTAGGAGAAGTAAAGTTTTAATTACCTATTTTCTTGAAATGTTAAGTTCAGTAGTTTCTTTAGAATTTTGTAAAATGGTCTCTGCACATCTCAATTCACTTCATTGCATCAGATAAATAAAGGAAGGTTACATTGCATGATGCACACATAGTGGCGAAAACTCTTAAGCTTATATGAACCACATGTTGATAATTAAATTTCATAGCCTTGAGACTTGCAACATTCTTATTGAAATATTAGGGCTCATCAACAACTTTTGAGGGTTATAATCAAAAGCATCCAAAGACCTGGGATGAAATTATGGTATATATACAACACTCTTATAACAGAGATATCCACACTTTTATTGGTAAGTCCACATTTGAAATTTTTTATTGACATTTTATACCTTCACCTTTAGATTTTGCATATGGAAAAAAAGGAGTGATGGAGGACCTTATAGGGGATAAATTTAAGGCAAAAAAATTGGGGATAAGATCAGGAAAATCCATATATAGGTATAGGAGACACTACAAAAGTCACAGGGAAAATACAAGGTCTGACATGATCAACACATAATAGAGAAGAGATTTAGGGTTGGAGATAGAGTATGGTTATAGTTGAACACGAAGAGGATACAATATCTTGCTAAGAAAATCAAGGCTCTACAATATGTTCGCTTTGAGATATCATAAAATGTTGGAGATAATTCCCATAGACTCAGTTTACCACCATACATGTAGTTTTCTGAGTGGTGTATGTAGATAATATAAAACCCTTTGATCCATCCATCTTGTATTAGGAAGAGGAAAAGGTACTACCTTCTATAGAGTACTTGGCACGAGATGCTCACAAGACCATTTGTAGAACAATGGCCCAGTTTGGTAAATTGGGGTCTCAAACCTTTTAGGAACGGTTTGAGGCATAAAACTATGTTTTTTCAGTAAAACATTTTTTTCTTAAGAACATCACCATTTTTTCTATTCGATACACATGGATGTTTCCGATAGTACAATAATTTCCCCAATCATAGTCCATATGAAAAAGTTATACCACTCAGAAGTTGACCTTCCTGTTTTGACCACCATTATTCAAGAGGATACCATTTCAATTTCCATTACTCATTGAAAATGGGATAACCTTATGATCATGATGAATAATACTCTATAATATTACAATTTGTGCCTGTAGCTAAGAGTTGGAGTCAAACATAATGACTAATAGGTTGTTGGGTTGTTTTATAACTAAGCCACTACAAAGAAAATGGGTTCCATTCCTTTTTAGTGCATTTTGTTCCATACACGAACATGGTAGCCGAGAGGCATAGGGAGAGATCACACAAAGAGGATTTTGTATTGTATTTGTCCATGGGCCATAGGCCTTACTTATTTTTACTTGCATACATATTCTATTAAGATAAAGTGAGCAAAGTGGCCTCACCTTCAAGTTAGGTTTTCTACTGAAAGGGTTTCCCAAGGTATAAATTGTTTCAATTGTGGTTTGTGGGTTTTTATTTCATTTTTCTCTATTTCCTACATAATTATAATTCACGTGCATACACAATAAATATTAATTAAAAAATCCATAATCTAAGGGAAAATAAACCCTCATAGTGTAGATTCTAGATTTTCTAATATATTTTCGTAGATTTGCTGCAACGAATTGTCGAATGGAATATCCATAACAATTTACGAATCACTTGAAACTTTCCATAAAATTCCTAAATAAACCTTATCTCGTGTAAACTATTGTTAATTTTCCATTGGATACTTTGTCACAAAAGATTTGATAAAATTATAAGTACATTTGAAATCTATACTATGAGGGTTATTTTCCTTAGAATTTTGGATATATTAAGCTCTTATTTTCATGCTTGTAATTTGTAAAACTTAGGAAAACAAAGAATGGAAATAATTATAATCACTTAATCATAATATCATAAGATATGATCTAGGAAACCCTTATGGGAGAAAACCCAATTGAAAACTGAGGCTCCTCTACTCTCTCTGAATGGAAATGGATGCAAGTACAAGGGATGAGACTTATGGCCCACTGGTTGCTATAATGCACAAACCCTCTATTTTTTTTCTTTCTCTATCCACTCTTAATTGTGCTACTCATTTATGGAACAAAATGCACTCGAATAAATGGAACCCCTTCTCATCCTAGTGGTTGCATTATAACACAACTCGATAGCCTACTAGTCATTAAGTTTGACTCCATCAATTTTTAACCAGAGTTACAATATTGATTCTTCTAGAATCATTTCATGAATAATAGGGGCTGATGTGGAATATTCCATAATTCATGGTGGTGAATAGGAAGGTCAATTTTTAGGTGTCATGAGCTTTTTATATGAACTTTGTTTGAGGTATTTCCTATGTCATTCGAAAGGTATCTGAGAGTAGAATAACACTAGTGGATATTGGGCTTAAGAGGAAAATTTTAAGACCCAAAAAGCATCATTTAATGCCTCAAATAGTTTAGAGAATCTTTATAATTCCAATTCACCAATCAGGGTCCAATTGATAAAAATGGTCCTACAGTTGATTCCTCCAATTTTATACTTTAAATAATTTAAAATGGACAAGGAATAATATAATGACCAAATCCAAATTAGAAATCATACATTCCTTACCATCATCCCATTACAATTCCTAGATGGTGATCATCATGGGATTTTCAATGAGGGGTACCAAATATAGGCTGAAATTCATTGTTCATTTATTTTTCGAGGCCAAATGACAATATATAATTTCACGCATCTGCCCATGCCTTCATGATGTATAATTAGTCAATGAGCTAGAGGATGCTTTTACTTGCATCAAGATGTATTGTTAAAGGTAACACACGTAATTAATGGTGGTTTCTTCTGCACACTACCTGCATGTGCATGGGGATGTGTCTAGTGAGGAAAAATGGATTCAATTTATTAATTACACTAAGCAAAGTATTTAAGTGGCAATAGGTCACAAATGCATTGGATTCCAACTACGTCCAAAGAATAGTTGAAGAACATAGAGTAATGGAGAATCAACCATGGAAATTGTGGCTTAAATTCCATCTTGTATTGGATTTTCTTAAGTGGGAATTCTAATGCATCCATGAATTCATGAATTTTGCACATATAGCTTTTGAATCAGACCTGACATTAGGGACGTCAAAGAAAGGGTGGGAGAGGATAAATAGACATAACTAGACCCCATGTAGAATCTCATGCCTTGGTTTTGAAGTTAAGAAATGAATCACTAAGGTAAGATAGGTTGAGACATGTGCGATCATTTACAAATATCATCGACTATAGTGCATTGAGATTTTTCATTCATGTAGTAGGAAACTTCTTAAAACATAAAAATGTAATATTTCTTTAAATAAAAAATATCTTTAAAAAAAAATTATTCATTATTAGAAAACATAATATGTACCCAAAAATCATATATTAAAACTATCACATCATAGTAAAAGAGAGAAATGATGCCAAATCAATCATCATCAACTTCCAATAATGTAAAATGAAAAACAATCTTCAAACATACCATTTCTCATCACTGGTCACTACACAAACATGTCGTATCACAACATATCAAACCTTGCTGCCAAATAAAATGACAACTACACAACCTAACCACTACTCATCACTATATAAACTTTTACCAATAACCATTGTGAACTTCTCATGAATGAATAAGCGTTTAAGAATTCATAATGAAGTCTACCATATTTCCTATACCGCTACAAGTGTTGGAAACAAATTTCGGATGATGGTGGCACCTGTTATCACTATAAAAAAATTTCTGAAACTTAGTCAGTTACAATTGTTCCTAAGTCATAATGCTAAGATAGGGTTAGAGTCATTTTTATATTTTTTAAGGTTTAGATCATGAGTTAAAGGTTTCATTTCATCACCAAACAATGTTCAAAAACCTTGTTTCATTCTTCAAAGATCTTATGCCATGTTTTGAAACCCATATTTAAAGTTTTTTCTGAAGATTTGATGAATAAGCCATGAAACCACGTTTTCGTAGCGCGCTCAGTGTAAAAAATTGATTCTGCACTATGAAAATGCTGGTGATTTCGTAGCGCAAAAAACTGAATTTGCAAATCATGCGCTACGAAATCAAGGATTCTTAGTTTTGTTTCTGAGATGTCACATCTGTCAAATATAGTTAAATTTTTCATCATTAGGTGTCATTCACGCATGCAACCATTTATTATAATTATTAGTGGTCATTTGTCATCGATTAGGGGTCAGATTGTCATTTGTACTTTCAAATTTGAAAGCAGTTGGCCGTTTTCGACTTCATTTGTCTCATGCAAGACAAATAGTGCATGCATGTTTATGTTTTGGAGAATCAATTAGTGGTGAAAGACCAGAGTTCACTGAAACTATATTTCAAGCGAGGCAGAACTGAAACTCATTTATCAAGCGAGGCTGCTCATTCAACAGTATTTTCAAAATTTGCTATCAAGTGAATTTGAAATTCATTAATGGTGGAAACAGGATTTTTATTCAAGCGAGGCAGAATTCTTGTCAATCGAGGCTAAACTCCTTTATCAAGTGAGCCGGTTTATTCAATAGTCTGATTGCTAATTTGCTAATTTGCTAAAGACACAGGGTTTTCATAGGAATTCTCATAGATTTCTGAAGATACAAAGTTTTAAAGAAGATAATGGCTGAGGAAAGAAGGATTCATAGGTATGGTCATTGCCTAAGAACAGAACCTGAAGGTGTAGAAGCCCTTGCAAAAGACAATTCTGTTGAGGAAGCCTTTAAGAAAGTAGGTTGCTGGAGGTTTTGTGAAAAACTTCAAGGAGGGCACACTCAAGTCACCAAAGAATTTTCCAAAAATTTCACAGGTTCAAACTCAAGGATTGGATTCCTAAATTAACCAATTTCCCCTGAAGTAATATCAGCAGTTACAGAAATTCCGAGAGCAGAAGACAGGTGGTTTAAAAATTTCAAGTTTGACATGGTACCCTACAAAATATTTCTAAAAACAGAGTTTTCAGAGGTTGACTTGAACAAGGTTGTGCCAAGAAACTATGTCAAAGATAAATTTGCCAATTTTCTCTACAATATTCAGAGGTACTTCACCTGTGAAGGGAGACACCGCAAGGTGTATACCTATCACTTTAAACTTTTGCTTCATTTCATAGGGATAATATCTCTAGATTTACCTTTTTATCTTTTCAGAAGTTTGGCTAAGATGTATGATAAGGTACAAATGAAAGTTGAGTCATGTGAAACCTCATTATTTCACCATGGCCTGGTTAAGTTAATAGTCTTACATGAGCTGCAGAAAGCAAACTGAGATTGGGCTGAATTCCTCTTTTTGAGTACAATTTGAATTGAAGGAACAGGTGTTAGTCCTCAAGCTAAAGAAAAAACTCCATCAAATATTACTTCCCCTGTAGAAACAAAGTCAAGAAGATTTGTTAAGCTCAAGCCTCGAAAACAAGTTAAAGAACCAATGATAGGAACAACATTGAAAATTCAAGATACTCCTAAATCTGCACAGAAGAAGAAAACTCTAGTTAAGAAGGCAATTCTAGAGCAGTCAACTAGTAAAATAGATCAAATGAGGTTGACTAGGAGTCAAAGGTTAAAGGAAAAAGGTAAGGCTAAAGTTACAGAAGGGTCAAAAGGTAATTTGAATGATATACTTCAGGCTATTGACATTGCAGAGTCTCCCCTAGTGCAAGAAGACTTCATCAAACTTGATGCAGGTGGCAGCAAATAAAAGAAATTGAAGACATCCAAAAGGTTAGATTTTCAGGATGATGTGGCAGAGTTTATCTTTAAACTCGGAAAATCCTCAACTAGGTACTCCAAGAAGTTGAAGCAGTCAGACATAGAGAAAGATCAAACAGGAGGTGAAAGTTCTAATGTTTTTGAAGATGTTAGGAATCTGTAATTTTAGCAGATTGGTGAGACTAAAACTGCAAAGACAACATTGTTTCAACCACTTTGGGATTCTAGGATCTAGCCCTCCTGAATCTGGAGAGGGATCTCTCCAATGAAGTGCAAAGATGGATTTATCTTTTAAAGATTTTGGGTAATGATATTAGGCTAGTTATGAAGACCAAGGGTTTTTGTTTGTTTTGGATGGTTGAGCATGATTATTATTTGGGTGGAAAGTCCTAAATGGAAAGAGTTTCAAAGGTGTGAAGTTGCAAGCAATCAGAACAAGCTTTGTCTGATTAGATGGATATAACGTTGGTTTTTAGTCCATTGGGCTATGGAGTCATAATAGGGCTTTTAATTGTGCAACAATTCAAGAGTGGTCCAAAGGGAAAGTCATCTATATCACAAGATTTTTGAGATAAAATGATGGAATGGAAACAATAAAAGTGTTGGAGGGGTGGAAACTGATAATAATTTCAACAAGGATTTATAGTCAGTCCAAACAAGAAAAATCCTTTAAGCAACTGTTTAAAACCAACCAAAGGGCAGGGCTCACCATAAACCTCTTTGGAAAATATTGTATTAAAGATAACCCAAGAGACAAAAAATCCAATAATCCACATAATTACCTTCAGAAAGGATGAAAACACATAAGAGAATCAAAATGCAACTTAAGATCAGATAAGGTACTTTTAAACCTAATCCACTTTCAGCAAACACTTAGGGAAATTTTCAGAATTACCTTTGGAGAATAGAAGCTAGAAAATAGGGCTCACCATCACTTTTCTAGTCTAAATTTAATAAGAAAATAATGAAAATAACATTCAAGAACAATGTTTAGAGTAAACAGTAGGACGAGGGAACTCCAGCATTCCTAACCGCTTAAACTGTATTGAATCATTCTTAAACAAACAAATTGGAGGAAAACATTGAGATAAAGCTTATCAGTCAGAGAAGGGTACTGTAAACAGTAAGTCCTAACTCTATGCTTGCTATTATTTACTAGAGAATAGTGGACAATATGGCATACATGGAAGGAAAAAAAATAACAAAGAAAGGGGTACTTCACCAGTGATATAGACCAGGATCCCAAGAAACAGCTTGTATATTGAAGTCAAACCAGTTACATCTTCAATTCCAATGTTTCAGTTCAACAATCATCTTCACTTCTCAACCTAATTTATCTAATCACAAACAGAGCTTCAAGAGCCTTTGAACACTATTTACAAGTAGAATTTTCAAGCACAAGTATATTTCAAAGTTTTGCAACCAACGTTTACAATGAACTCCTCAATTAGTTTTTATAGAAGGATGAGGAGGTCGAAGGAGAAAATTTCTAAGGGTTCAATTAATACAGATTAATAATTCTCAGCCTTTGAGGTGCTCAATGAAGAAGTTTACAGATATTTTTCCTGTATTAATTGGTTTACATTAAGTATTTTAAGCTCGGTGGGATGATTTTGTTGACTTTGAGGCTCTGTGTCATCTCTGTAGTAACTCAGCAGATATTTTGCAATAAGTTCTTTGTCTGAATTAATTGTTTGGCTGTCGTGAGGCAAATATCCTCTATTCTGGTCATTACTCGGCCTCTGTTGAATGTTGTGAGGCCACAGGTGGCAATCTGGTAGCTGAGAGGAATCAATTTTCCTCTGATGTGGGAGTGGAGGCACCCTCTGTCTGCTAGATATTTTCGTTTTTCCTTTAATTGTGTTTACTTTAGGGGATTAGGATTTTGACAATCGATCTTAGCCGTAATCCATTAAACCGTGGAATTAATCTTCAATATTCAGTTCTGCTATGTTTAAGTCTTCAACACTGATACTCTTTTGAATTTCACTGTGTCTTGTTGATGTGCAGGTGCCACAAAGGGCTCGTATGGCATCAGTGCTCATGATGCACCGACGAAACGTGATGTCGAACCTTGTGGAATGATTTTTCTTTATGCACAGAGGCGTGGGGTGATCATCATCCCCGACCTTTGGTTTCCTTTAATATAATGGAAAAACCATTAAAACCTGCAAAAATACCCAAAAATGTTATAAAATCCTGCATATTTAAGGTTTAACTGCTTCAGAGGTTGCGTGTTAGGTCGCAGCCATTGGATGAAAGCATCCAATGGTGGAGATGCGCTTGCGGGGGTCAGATAGAAGGTGGTTGGAAGAATGGCGTAGAGGATTAAGTCCGAGCCATAGATCTGATCTGATCAATGGTTGAGACAAATTGGGGCAATAATAATGTGAAGAGGTTGCATATACTATATTATGGCAGAAAATGTGAAAAACACAAAGGAAAAAGGGGAAAAACCCCTTTGGTGGAGGAAATGTATTAAAAATGGAAATTGGGGTTTCCATATGATTTTGGGCAGTTGGATCAGGTTGGAACCCGAGATCAACGGCGAAGATTACTCATTGAAAGCCCTTTGGTGAAGGCAGAGGGAGATAGTGTATGGCCAGATTAGATCTGAGCCGTTGATCTACAGAGATCAACGGCAGGGAGCGCACGCGATGAAATGCTATGGAAAGGGGGGAAAATGGTTTTGGAGGAGAAAACCACGGATTTCGAGTGGCAGAAGGGCAGAAAAGTGGTTTTAACTTTTTGGACGTGATATGTGTCAGAGGCTGACACGTGGATTTTGAATACCACCCATATCGCGTGATTTTTAGGAATTAATAGTCGTGCTTGAATCTGCACGAAAACACATGTTGGCCATTGGATCTGAAGTCTCAAATCTGATAGTGGGGAGTGAACACGATATTGGATAGATGCGCGAACAAATAGCAGGTAGGGTGGTTTCAATATGGGCCATTGGATCAAGGATTGGACGACTGAGATTAAAAATTGAGGAAGGCAGGACCCATCGGAGGCAGGCCTGTCGGGGTTAATATGAGTTGATAGATGGAACAAATCAATGGCTTAGATGCGATCTATGGGTTGAATGAAATAATACAAAGGCGGAGAAAGGTTTAATAAGGGCCGTTGATCTGCAGAGATCAACGGCTGTGATTGGCCGAAAAACATTATGAAGCGGGGTGTATAAAATTTAACCAAAGTGGGGAGGATCGATCTGGACCGTCCGATCTTGACACGTGGATGGCCCAGATGCAATCGGGGCTTTGGCAATCGGCGGGGTAATGAGCATGGGGGGCGCCGAAGCGATTAATTGTGGGTCGTCGATCTGCAGATCAGATCGACGAAGGAAAACTCATCGGGGAATCGCCAATCGGAGACGGTGAAAATATAAAATGCGCCCAATGATTTTCTCCGATGCGAGATGGCGCTGGCCGTTTGATTGGTTAAAAATCAACGGTGGGAAAAGGTTTAACCAATGATTGGCGTAACCCTTTATAACACATAAAAATAAAAAATTAACGAAATACAAAGGATTTATGGCTTGGGGCAGGTTATATATGTGGCTTGGCGCCCGACTGCGAGGCCTTGGGATATATGAAAAGCAATAGGCCTAGGTCTTATATGTATAAGGGCCAATCGCATCAGAACTTTGGTGCGGGTCTTTCAATCTACCCATTCAGAATTTCTCTGATGCGATAACATGTGGATCGTTGATCGGGTTTTAAGATCAACGGTGTTTATTAATAAAAGATTTGCACCGGCGCGTTTAGTTCAATATTTAGGAAAAAAGGGTTTTTATTTTTTTCAAAGGAAAAATACATCAGATATGGGTTTATTTACAAACTTTAGGACCCGATTGCGGGCCAAAGGGTTATATGAAGCGGCAATGGGATCGGGACTTATAAACAAAGGGGCTCATCGGATCGGAGGCTTTAATATGACAAAAAGACTTGCGCGCATCAAATGTTTCCGATGTGATACGCGCTTTTGGTCTTAAACTCGTGGTTTTTCAAAGAAAACAAGGAATCAGGAGTTTACATAGTAAGAGGGCTAATCGCATCGGAAGTTTTATAAAGGCCAAAAAGACTTGCGTTCTTAGTTTGCTTCCGATGCGATAAGCACCGAAAGGGTTTAGCGCTTGGTTCTAGCGTCAGGGCACATGTGGGGAAGTGGTTTGGACTTAGCCTAAAGGGGCTTAAGCCGATAGTCAAAAAACACTTATTTTTTATGAAATTTCTCAAAGTTTTTGATGGATTTGGGGGTTTCGGTATAGTTTAAAAATGAGTTTTAAACTTTGTAAAAGGATTTTCATGAAGGGAAGAAGGGAAATCATGAAAAATAGAGGAATTTCAAAGGGAAAAAGGGAATAAAATGAAGGTTAGTTTTTTAGTGAAGGAGGGGAAAAAATGAGATTTTGCAGAAGTCTTTTCTCTATGAAAATAGAAAATTTTCAACATTTCGAAAGGGAAACAGTAGTGAAGGTTAAACAAAGGGCATGATTTCTTCATGAATCTTCAAGAGATAACATTTTTAGCAATAAAACCTGTTTCTCGAAGGCTCCAAAAATTATTTAGCCACTTTTGATACAACAAATTTTATAGGTGGCTAACAGTGGCTCCACTTGGGGATGGTGCCTTCCTGAAGGCATCAAGAACTTCAGACTTGCATTCTCTGGGAGGCTAACCAGTGCCTCATCCATTGGGCTGCAACTTTCTTCACTTGGGTGTTCTTCTTTTGTTTTGAAAATGTCAACAACCATGAAAAAACAATGGATATTCATTAATACAAGCTTTCTACCTACCTAATCCTACTGATCTATGATTTTTTCTTCTTTTGAGTGCACTTGGATTGGAAAAATCTCTTACAACATTTTATTCTTTTGAAAGGAAAAAATCTAAACTAATTCTACCCCTTATTTCTCCATGAACTCAGATTAAACAGTTGGGTTCATATGCTTCTCTACCTAATCTACTAATCTGTTAGGATTAAATAGTCTAACAGATTTTTATTCTCTAATTTCCAAAACAGAAATTTAAAAACAGTCAAGTCAAGATTAAGCTGTTTGACTTGCTGTGATCTATGGCATAAAAAAAAGCTGCACATAGACATTATTTTGCAGAAAATCAAATCAAAATGGTGAAGGCATAAGATCTGAAATTTTCAGGGACATCCTTCTCTTTTTCTTCAACTCCGTTTTTAGGCTTGTTTGAGCTGTCTTTACTTTGCTTGACTGGCTCAAGTTTTGAGTTGTTTAGCACCAGTCCACTTATGCCTTTGACTCATGATTTAAAATATATTAGAGTCATTCTTCTCTTGAAAATTGAGGTTCAGATTTTGAGCTTGTTTGAACCTTTATTTTTCTATCCTAATCTACCTAACTGATAAGCCAAGATTAAGTTGTTTGGCAATTAAATTCACTAACCTATCAACAGTCAATTTAAAACTAATTATTCATGATTAGGATGTATGAATAACTAGGAGTGTGTTTTTTAGGAGTGGCATTTGAGCTTGCACACTTTCAGATTTTGTTTCTCTTTTTTGCTATGGGGCTATACCTTTATTGTTTTTACAATCTGCCCTCTTTTCTTTCTTCTATTGTTTTTGTATTTTTTATTTTTCTAACTTTGAATGCAATGATGGATGGAATATTTATAATGGAAAAAATATAAAAAGGCTTCAAAACATGGCATGGATCAAGAGAAGTAATGTTTGAGCATTCTGCCATTTACAGGACCTCCAAACAGTTCAGCTCCATTCAACTCCTGTAAGAAATAAGCATTGTTACCAGCAGCTGAATGAATGAGATAAGGGCCAAGCCATAAGTTGTCAAATTTTCCATGCTTTCCCTTGTCTTCCCTCCTTGAATCCCACTTTAAAACTTTGTCCCCAACCTTGAAATTTCTGGCCTTTGTTCTTCTATCAAAAAGTTTCTTGATGTTGTTCTACTTTTGGAATGCTTTGTTATAAACCTCCTCCCTGGTTTGTTGAAGGTGAATAGTCTAATTTATCCTTCTGATCATGTCATTTTCTTCAGACTGAACCTCTTGAATCAACTTTATAACTGGTACACCAAGGCTGGTAGGAAAAATGGCATCTGTACCATACACAAGCTAGAAGGGTAACATACCAATAGATTTCTTCAATGTCAATATGTCAGCCCAAAGTGCATGCACTAGCTTTGTGTGCCAAGAGTTCTTGTTGTCCTCCAACAACTTCTTGATTATGTTCACCAAATTATTGTTTGAGGATTCTACTAACCCATTACCTTGAGGGTAATAGGTCGTGGAATGACGCAATGTTATCTAATATTTGTGACAGAAGTCAACCATCTTCTTGGATCCAAATGTTGTTGCATTATTAGTGATGATCTTCCTAGGACAGCCAAATCTATAGAGAATATGGGTCTCAATGAATTTTATGATGACTAAGTCATTGGCTTGCCTAGAAGGGATGGCTTCTATCTACTTGGTGAAATAGTCTGTTGCAGTGAGAATCCATTTATGCTGGGCAGATGAGGGTGGATGGATCTCTCCTATGAAGTCAAGTCCCCACTGTTGAAATGGAGCTTCAACAGTGATTGGATGCAGAGGTAAGGGTAGCAGCTTTCTTTTGCCCTCAAAAAGTTGGCATTTATGACAGACAATGATCATCTTGTGTACATCAAGAAAGAGAGTAGGCCAATAGTAACCAGCCCTTATGATTTTTTTGGTTGTTGTCTTCTATTAGAGGTGGCCTCCACATTCTCCTTCATGAAATTCATGCTTAAGCTTCTCTGCATCATACTTAGGCAAACATTTAAGCAATATCCCACTTGCATTTTTCCAATAAAGACATTGATCTAAAATGCAGTAGTTTACATCTTTTAACTTCAAAAACCTTGCCTTTGTTTTTGATAAACCAGAAGGTGTATTCAAATTAAGCAAAACAAATCAAATATCAGCATACCAAGAGGAATTCATAAAATGGTCTTCAACAATGGGAGTTAAGATTTCCTCTTGTTCATCTAAAGCATTTATCATATTAATATCAAGAACTTCAAAATTTGATTCAACCATTAATCTAGCTAGACCTTGGCCTATGATGAGCTTAGTGGGCTTGATCTCTAAATCATATTCAAGAATAATAGCTATCCACTTACCTCTCTTAGCATCTGGGTCCTGTGTTAGAATGTCTTTCACGACTGAATTTGGGACAAAGGCAATGATGTGTGAGTGAAAGATGTATACTCTGAAGTCTTTTAAAGCTTTGACCAAAGCAAAAGCTTGCTTTTCCATAATGTTATACTTCAGGGGTGCATCTCTCAAAGCCTTGCTAAATAATGCAATAGGTTGCTCTTGTCCTTGTGGATTTTTCTATAAAAGGACAGCAGCTATTTTATGTTCTGATGCAAATGAAAAAATATAAAAATCTTTTGAAATATCAGGACTTATTAGAACCGGTGTTTTGGTTAACGCTTGTTTCACCAGCTCAAAGGACTTCTTTGCTTCCAAGGTCCATTTAACCCCCTGCTCCTTCTTCAACATGTTTTTTATATTCCTAAGGATCTCAGCTAAGCTGGGTATGAACCTTCTCAAGAAATTAATCTTTTCGATGAAAGATTGGAGTTCCTTGATGTTTCGAGGATGAGAGATCTGCAATATGGCCTCAATCCTCTTTGGATCTATCTTTATACCCTCTTCTGAAATAATGTGCCCAAGAAGTTTACCTTCTTGGAGCCCAAACAATGTTTTCTTAGGGTTTAAAGATATCCCAAACTTTCTGCATTTCTCGAATACTTTTCTCAAGTGTTCTAAGTGCTCTTCATCTGTCTTTGAAAACATAGTAACATCATCAAGGTAAATAATGATGAAGTAGCCCAATTCTTCCAAGAATTCTATGTCCATGGCTCTTTGGAATGTTGCACCAGCATTCATTAGACCAAAAGGCATTTTCAAATACATCAAAGTGCCCCAAGGTGTAGTAAATGTTGTCTTTACTTGATCATCAGGGTGGACTAAAATCTGATTGTACCCCAAATAGCCATCTAGCAAAGAAATTCTTTTGGAACCAACTACCCTTTGTAAAATATGGTCCATCTTAGGTAAAGGGTAGTTGTCCTTGATTGAAGCTTTTTTTAGGTCTCTAAAGTCTATACAAAGCCTAATCTCTCCTGTTTTCTTCCTGACTATCACCAGATTAGACACCCACTCAGAATATCTAATAGGGACAATAATACCAGCTTCATACATTTTCTTGATCTCCTTCTCAACCAAAGGTAACTGAACAAGGTTTATTCTGCGCAGTTTCTATTTGAATGGCTTTTGGTTTTCCTTGAGAGGGATTTTTTGCTGAATTATTTCAGTGTCATAGGATTTCAGATCCTCGTAAGTCCACGCAAAAACATCAGAAAATTCTCTAAAAAGCTCTATATATTTGAGTTTAATGCGAGTTGGTAAAGTCTTCGACAGTTTGATTATTTTAGGTTTAAGTTCACTGCCTATATTACACTCTTCAACTTCAGTCTCTACAGGCTCTATTTTTGGCTTCTTGGCCACATCGTTGAAATTGAACAACTCTTCTAAAGGAGACAGACCCTTTGGAAAACTTTCATCATTAGACTGCAGAGTTTCTAAGTCCTCTGTTTCTATTCCTGCAATCATTTTTGTTTTGTTTTCAGGTTTTCTTGACAAAATATTTATATCAGCAAGCTCAGGAGACAGTTCCTCTTGACCAAGAAAATTTTCTTCACTAGGGCAGCCTGTTTCATAGTCTGAATCCAAACTGGGTAGTTCAAATTCATTTATGAACTGCATAAAGTCTTCTATTTGTTTGTCTCCATCGAACACTTGCCAATATTTTTCGTTATCAACAGCAGTTTTGAATTTAATCTGAGTTGTGCATTGATCGGTCTTATATGGCATTAAAAATGTTCTAGCTACAAAAGCTAAGCTGTAGGCCATGATATTTTTTCTTCTCGGGACAAAAATCAATTGGGACTCCTAAAAAGTTTTTAATAGATCCATGAAATCGTTTAGATAGGCCCTAGGTCTAGGGTGATTAGCGTTGTATTCCCCGTTGACTTGCCTAATAATTAATTCTGAATCCCCATGCACTTTAATTCTTTTGGCTCCTAATTTCTTCAATAGATGCAAGCCTAAAAGAAGGGATTCATATTCCGCTATGTTATTCAAACATTGAAAGTTTAATCTACAGGAAAGGCTTTCTGTGTGGTTGTTTTCAGTGTTTCGTATCCAGACACCTGTACCAGCGTTGCTCCTAGTGCAAGACCCATCAAAGTAAATACTCCACAGAGGACTAGTTTCAAGTTCTTTCGTTTGATTACTGTCTGTTTCAACAAGATTTCTTTTGGTTTGTTCTTGAAAATCAGCACTCTGTTGTATTTGTTTTAATTCCTTGGGTTTTTCGTTAAGTTGAGGAATACTTTCTTGACTGTCAAGGTTAAAAAGCGATGGACGCATGATTTTTAGTTCAAGACTGATGTGTTGTTTGTTGTAGTTTACGGGTTCAACAAACTATTTTGACACTTTAGTGGTGTCTTCCTCCTCCTCTCTATTTGGCCATTAACTCTGTTAAAGTGACTTGTTTACTGAATGATTCATCGTTAAACAAGATAAAAGAATCGAGGCCCGTATTTACAGAATATAGAGGAGAGTTTTGTGGTCTATCTTAACCAGTCACCATGTACTGCATATGGGACTCCCTGTAAAGTCTTCTTTTCTGATTAAACACAGGGATGGTCGCATAGGTCATGGCCATCTACATAGTTCCTTGTAACTTAGCCCCCCAAGATCTAGATAACAGCATGCCATACTTTGGGGGCACATCAGCCACAACAATATCCATGACCAAACATTTGGTTGGAATCTGGGCTAAGTTAACGTAGAGGTCTTTGATTAACCCTAAAAATTTTACTCTGCTTGAGTCAAAGGAGTAAAGGTCTATATAAGGTCTAGTGATTTCTAGACCCAGGCTCTCCATTACAGCTTTATGCATTAAATTGTGAGAGGCCCCAGAATCGTGCATAACGTTATGCAAAATATTGTCATGAACGTTTAAAATTACATAAAAGGGAGGAACAGGTCCTTCTTGATATCTACCTTCAATCTTAGGACCAAAAATAAGCTCTGGCTGGTCATCATTAAGATTGATTGTATCATTATTCTCTTCTATATTTAAAGCCTTCAAAATTTGGGTCCTATATACATTTTGGGCAGCTAACTCAGTCAGGGGAATAGAGATTTTAATTCTTGAAATTTCCTGCTCCAGGCTGAAAGGAATTTGACTCTTTGAAGTGCTTGTCTTAGCCTTATTAACTGTTGTTCTGTCAGCAAAATCAGTTTTCTGATTTTCTCTATTTACATTTGACAAAATTGCTTTCACAGGAGTACTAGCTGAGATACTAGTACTAATAAGGTCTGCACTCTGTTTTGCATTGTTTTGAGTGCCTTTCTCTTTACCTTTATCAGAATTTGCAGCCATTGTTTTGTCCTCGGGTTTCAAAATTTTGGGCTTATTTACAGTCCTGTTTTGTGAAGATTTTTTAGAGGTTTTGGTTTTGGGAGTTTCTTGATTGGTTTTACTTCGAAGGTCATAGTCCCTTTGAGACTCTATGATGACATTCTCCATGTCTTGATAATAGCTTTCATCCTCATCTCTTTTTTCATCATAAGGTGTGTATAGACCTTTAATTTTATAATAATGAACTTCAAAGTCATCATTATCTACTCCCAACATATTTATCTCATCGTCCTCTATTTTTTCATTTGTGTCCTCAACCTCACTTACATAATTTTGATGAAAGGGAGGAGTGATCTGCTGATCATCTTCCCTTGGTCTATTTTGAGGCTGGTTCCTTCTAAAATTCTGATTTTGGTTCTGATTCCTATTTTGAGGAGCTGTTTGGTTTTGAATTGCTTGAACTCTCTCAAGAATGCTCATTTTCTTCATCATCTCCTCCATCATTCTTTCCATCTTTGAGCTAGATGTGGAAGGTGTAGATTCTTCTCTGAAGGACACTCTCTTCTCATTCTTGCTCTTTTCTCCATTAGGTTAACTTCCATAGCAAGAGCTCCTTTTTGCATATCTTCAAGAGTTAAAGGATCTCTCTCTCTCAGCTGATAAGCCATCTCAGGGTAAAACCCTTCAGGTTACTTGTTTAACGTTGAGCCTTGTGGAGGTTTTAGATCTGGGGGAAGTGCATTATACACACTGTTAAATCTAGTGCAGTAAGCTTGTACACTTTCCCTTGTGTTTCTATGGAGATTTTTATAATCAGAAAGTATTTGAAGAGGGTTTTTTCTCACTTCCCATTTTCTTAGGAATGTTTGATGGAAGGCTTGGAGATAATTTATACTATGGGGGGTTAAGCCTTTAAACCATTTTCTTACTTCTCCTCCCAAAATCTGAGCAAATAGTCTAAGTTTGACAAATTCATCATCAATTTCATTTCTGTCAAAGTAGTCATTCATCTTATCCATATGTTGTGATGCAGTAGTAGCATTACTGGCGTCATATAATGGAATCTTGGACTGATAGTCCTGTGGAAGATTGACTAAGGGAAAAGGAAGGACTAAGGGAGCATACCATGTTTCCATGGTAGGAGGTGGAGGTGGATTTACAAGAGGTGGATTAACAAGAGGGAAAGTGGGTTGGAATGAAGTGGTTTGAATAGTGGATGTAGGGTAAGCAGATGTGGATGGACCAGGAATAGATTGCTGAGCTGATCTTGGATGAGAGACACCTAAATTGGAAAGGAAATGTAAATCAGGTGGTGTGGTTTCTCTACTACCAGGATGTTCACTTTTATCTGGGGATGAAAGGGAAGTCTCTAAATATAGCTGATCTAAATCATCAAGAGACCTAGTTCTAAATGGATTTCCTAAGTCTACTTGTGATTGTTGTAGAGCTGCAAGATTTTCAAGAACGGAATTAGCTCTCAAGGGTGATCTGAAAACAATTGAAAGTTTTATCTTAGGATACTTCCTAAGGATACTTTCCGGGTTATCAACTATCTCAGGTGGGTTTGGGTTAGGGAAGGCTCTAGTATGAATCTTTCTGGGAGCCACTATGCTATGTTTTTTCAGACCCTACTAAACAAGAACAATTTAACCGGATTTGACAATCTTTAAGAGGTTAACTGATCTTTTAAACAAGAAAATTTTAATCCTAAAATCCTGTTACTGAGTTTGAATGATGTCAAGATGATAATGGTTCTTCCTAGTGGAGTATTAAGGTCTATCAAGATTGTGGAGTCGCCAAGTGGAAGTTCTTAGCTCTTTTGGAGGTAAAAGGTTTTATGGTCCACCACCATGTTTATTGAATACCAATCTGAAATATTTTTGGGTTTTCAGAGTTATTTTTCAGTCCTATTGGTTCTTAAGAGTGTCCTAAATCTACTTCAAAACTTAGCTATGGTTATGAGACAAAGACAGTCTACTCTTATGGCTAAGCTAGCTGATCCTTCAAGGTTTGATAAGATCTTATGAGAATCCTAGGGTTTGCCTAGTTTGTCACTGATTCAAACAAGTTTTACCATGATTACCATTAGTTTGGTAGTGCTTGAAGAGGGCTACTTGTACTCAAGGGGTCTTTATAAGATCTCAAGGTTACCTAAGATGAAATATGACTCATTCCCCAGCGGAGTCGCCAGAAATGTTAGTTCTGGTGGCTCAGCTGGCTGACAGAGAAAATGTCATTAAATCAAGGGATTTTTGGTATCTTATGATTGCTTCAACTGAAAATTACTCAGAATTCCCCAGTGGAGTCGCTAGAAATGTTAGGTTTGGTGGCTCAACTGGAAAATATACCAATTGTTCTTGAATGAAGGGCTTTCTAGAGTGTTTAAGGTGTTCTTAGAATCTTATGAACTCATAAGTCCCCAATGGAGTCTCCAGAAATGTTAGGAATCTGTAATTTTAGCAGATTGGTGAGACTAAAACTGCAGAGACAACATTGTTTCAACCACTTTGGGATTCTAGGATCTAGCCCTCCTGAATCCGAAGAGGGATCTCTCCAATGAAGTGCAAATATGGATTTATCTTTTAAAGCTTTTGGGTAATGATATTAGGCTAGTTATGAAGACCAAGGGTTTTTATTTGCTTTGGATGGTTGAGCATGATTACTATTTGGGTGGAAAGTCCTAAATGGAAAGAGTTTCAAAGGTGTGAAGTTGCAAGTAATCAAAACAAGCTTTGGTTGATTAGATGGATATAACGTTGGTTTTTAGCCCATTGGGCTATGGAGTCATAATAGGGCTTTTAATTGTGAGTGGTCCAAGGGGCAAGTCATCTATATCACAAGATTTTTGAGATAAAATGATGGAATGGAAACAATAAAAGGCGTTGGAAGGGTGGAAAATGATAATAATTTCAACAAGGATTTATAGTCAACCCAAACAAGAAAAAACCTTTAAGCAACTGTTTAAAACCAAAGAAAGGGCAAGGCTCACCATAAACCTCTTTGGCAAAGCTTGTATTAAAGATAACTCAAGAGACAAACAATCCAGTAATCTGCATAATTACCTTCAGAAAGGATGAAAACACATAAGAGAAACAAAATGCAACTTAAGATCAGATAAGGTACTTTTAAACCTAGTATGCTTTCAGCAAACACTTAGGGAAATTTTCAGAATTACCTTTGGAGAATAGAAGCTAGAAAACAGGGCTCACCATCACTTTTCTAGTCTAACTTTAATAAGAAAATAATGAAAATAACATTCAAGAAAAATGTTTAGAGCAAACAGTAGGATGAGGGAACGCCAACATTCCTAACTGCTTAAACATTATTGAATCATTCTTAAACAAACAAATTGGAGGAAAACATTGAGATAAATCTTATCAATAAGAGAAGGGTATTGTAAACAGTAAGTCCTAACTCTATGATTATTGTTCTTTATCAGAGAATAGTGGACAATATGGCATACATGGAAGGAAAAACAATAACAAAGAAAGGGGCACTTCACCAGTGATATAGACCAAGATCCCAAGAAACAGCTTGTATATTGAAGTCAAACCAGTTACATCTTCAAGTCCAATGTTTCAGTTCAGCAATCATCTTCGCTTCTCAGCCTAACTTATCTAATCACAAACAGAGCTTCAAGAGCCTTTGAACACTATTTACAAGTAGAAGTTTCGAGCACAAGTATATTTCAAAGTTCTACAACCAACGTTTACAATGAACTCCTCAATTATTTTTTATAGAAGGATGAGGAGGTCGAAAGAGAAAAGATCTAAGGGTTCAATTAATACAGATTAATACTTCTCAACCTTTGAGGGGCTCAATGCAGAAGTTCAAAGATATTTTTCCTGTATTAATTGGTTTACATTAAGTATTTTAATCTCAGTGGGATGATTTTGTTGACTTTGAGGCTCTATGTCATCTCTGTAGTAACTCAGCAGATATTTTGCAATAATTTCTTCGGATGAATTAACTTTTCGGCTGTCATGAGGAAAATATCCTCTGTTTTGGTCATTATTCGGCCTCTGTTGAATGTTGTGAGGCCACAGGTGGCAATCTGGTAGCTGAGAGGAATCAATTTGCCTCTGATGTGTCAGTGGAGGCACCCTCTGTCTGCTAGATATTTTCGTTTTGCCTTTAATTGTGTTTAATTTAGGGGATTAGGCTTTTGATAATAGATCTTAGTCGTAATCCATTAAACCGTGGAATTAATATTCAATATTTAGTTCTGCGATGTTTAAGTCTTCAACACTGATACTCTTTTGAATTTCATTGTGTCTTGTTGATGTGCAGATGCCACAGAGGGCTCGTATGGCATCAGTGCTCATGATGCACCGAAAAAACATGATGTCGAACCCTGTGGAATGATTTTTCTATATGCACAGAGGCGTGGGGGGGTCGTCATCCTCGGCCTTTGGTTTCCTTTAAGATAATCGAAAAACAATTAAAACCTGCAAAAATACCCAAAAATGTTATAAAATCCTGCATATTTAAGGTTTAACTGCTTCAGAGGTTGCGTGTTAGGTCACAGCCATTGGATGAAAGCATCCAACGATGGAGATGCGCTTGCGGGGGTCAGATAGAAGGTGGTTGGAAGAATGGCGTAGAGGATTAAGTCTGAGCCATAGATCTGATCTGATCAACGGTCGAGACAAATCGGGGCAATAATAATATGAAGGGGTTGCAATTACTATATTATGGAGGAAAATGTGAAAAACACAAAGGAAAAAGGGGAAAAACCCCTTTGGCGGAGGAAATGTATTAAAAATGGAAATTGGGGTTTCCATATGATTTTGGGCAGTTGGATCAGGTTGGAACCTGAGATCAACGGTGGAGATTGCTCATTGAAAGCCCTTTGGTGAAGGCAGAGGGCGATAGTGTATGGCCAGATTAGATCTGAGCTGTTGATCTGCAGAGATCAATGGCAGGGAGCGCACGCGATGAAATGCTGTGGAAAGGGGGAAAAATGGTTTGGAAGGAGAAAACCACGGGTTTCATGCGGCGGAAGGGCAAAAAAGCAGTTTTAGCTTTTTGGACGCGATATGCGTCAGAGGCTAACACGTGGATTTTGAATACTGGCCATATCACGTGATTTTTAGGAATTAACAGTCGTGCTTGAATCTGCGCGAAAACACATGCTGGCCGTTGGATCTGAAGTCTCAGATCTGATGGTGGGGAGTGAACACGATATTGGATAGATGCACGGATAGATAGCAGGTAGGGTGGTTTCAATATGGGCCGTCAGATCAAGTATTAGATGGCTGAGATTAAAAACTAAGGAAGGCAGGACCCACCGGAGGCAGGCCTGTCGAGTTTAATATGAGCCGTTAGATGGAACAAATCAATGGCTTAGATGCGATCTGTGGGTTGAATGAAATAATGCAAAGGCGGAGAAAGGTTTAATAAGGGTCGTTGATTTGTAGAGATCAACGACTATGATTGGCCCAAAAACATTATGAAGCAGGGTGTATAAAATTTAACCAAAGTCAGGAGGATCGATCTGGACCGTCCGATCTTGACATGTGGACGGCCCAGATGCAATCGGGGCTTTGGCAATCGACGGGGTAATGAACATGGGGGGCACCGAAGCGATGGAAAACTCATTGGGGAATCGCCAATCGGAGACGGTGAAAATATAAAACGCGCCCAATGATTTTCTCCGATGTGAGATGGCGCTGGTCGTTTGATTGGTTAAAAATCAACGGTGGGAAAAGGTTTAACCAATGATCGGAGTAACCCTTTATAACAAATAAAAATAATGAAATACAAAGGTTTTATGGCTTGGGGCGGGTTATATATGTGGCTTGGCACCCGACTGCGGGGCCTTGGGATATATGAAAAGCAATAGGCCCAGGGTTTATATGTATAAGGGCCAATCACATTATAACTTTGGTGCGGGTCTTTCAATCTACCCATTCGGAATTTCTCCGATGCGATAACGCGCGGATCGTTGATCAGGTTTTAAGATCAACGGTGTTTATTAATAAAATATTTGCACCGGCGCATTTAGTTCAATATTTAGGAAAAAAGGGCTTTTATGTTTTTCAAAGGAAAAATACATCGGAGATGAGTTTATTTACAAACTTTAGGACCTGATTGTGGGCCCAAGGGTTATATGAAGCGGAAATGGGATCGGGACTTATAAACAAAGGGGATCATTGGATCAGAGGCTTTAATATGACAAAAAGACTTGCGCGCATCAAATGTTTCCGATGTGATATGCGCTTTTGGTCTTAAACTCATGGTTTTTTAAAGAAAACAAGGAATCGAGAGTTTACATAGTAAGAGGGCTAATCACATCGGAAGTTTTATAAAGGCCAAAAAGACTTGTGTTCTTAGTTCGCTTCCGATGTGATAAGCGTCGAAAGGGTTTAGCGCTCGGTTCTAGCGCCAGGGCACATGTGGGTAAGTGGTTGGGACTTAGCCCAAAGGGGCTTAAGCCCATAGTAAAAAAACACTTATTTTTTATGTAATTTTCCAAAGTTTTTGATGGATTTGAGGGTTTCAGTATAGTTTAAAAATGATTTTTAAAATTTGTAAAAGGATTTTCATGAAGGGAAGAAGGGAAATCATGAAAAATAGAGGAATTTCATGGGGGAAAAAGGGAATAAAATGAAGGTTAGTTTTTTAGTGAAGGAGGGGAAAAAATGGGATTTTGCAGCAGTCCTTTCTCTATGAAAATTGCAGATTTTCAACATTTCGAAAGGGAAACAGTAGTGAAGGTTAAACAAAGGGCATGATGTCTTCATGAGTCTTCAAGAGATAAAAAATTTAGCAATAAAACCTGTTTCTTGAAGGCTCCAAAAATTATTTAGCCACCTTTTGATACAACAAATTTTATAGGTGGCTAACAGAAGAAACCACAAATATATCTTTTTCAATGCCTGAAGAAGACAGAAACAAGGTTTTCAATATTAAGAAGGAAAAGAGCAGCTACGAAGATGTCAAAGAAAAACTCAGATTGGCAAATAATGAGATTGATAAGTTGAAGAAAAAGGTGAGAGTGCATGCAGAACAAAAGGAAAACTTTGAAAGGATGAAAGGACTATGGGAGTTGGAGAAAAATCCAAACCCTGAATTAATTGATAGTCAAGCTCAATTCTTCATATGGACCCTACCTGCAATCAAAGAAGAAAAATTCATTAGGATGGTCAATACCAAGCTAAGGGAAAACAATAGAAATTTTAAGAGGAGAGTAGAAGACTTGGAAATACAGCTAGCACAATTTGAAAATTAGCCACAGCTAAAATAAATGCAAACAGTAAGTGTCATCCTTTAACAAATTTTTAAGGTTATATGAATATATCTCATTTTTGGAGCTGTTTAAAGATGATGTTATGGGTTATGAAGGTTAATATACACCTGAAAATATAGTATTAAAGGGGTTGAAAACCAAATTTTTGGAAAGAAGCTGTGAAAAGTGAAGACTCAGCAGTTTCGTAGCGTGCTATGAAAATGTTGAAGGTGACACACAGCATTTTCGTAGCGCTCTACGAAACTGCTGTAGGATGCAGTTTGAAAGATTTTTGCAAATTCTCAAAGGTGACAAGGGTTTTTTGTTGGGCTTTGATGCTGGTGGGAGGTATATGGAGAATACAAATGAAGATCCATAGGGTTGGCACA
The DNA here is from genome assembly GCA_034641835.2 of Pinus albicaulis. Taxonomy (NCBI): domain Eukaryota; kingdom Viridiplantae; phylum Streptophyta; class Pinopsida; order Pinales; family Pinaceae; genus Pinus; species Pinus albicaulis. Next base: position 983,622,175 of record CM076578.1, on the reverse strand, counting down.
TATAAAATGGGGGTTTGAAGTATGATTTAAAAAGAAAAGGTCTGCGCTACAAAAAGTGAAGACTCAGCAATTTCGTAGAGCAGTAGTATTAACAGTTGTTACACCATTTTGGAGGTTTGGATTTGCACAGCTGGAAGCTCGAATTAAAGTAAATTCATAAGAAATTTGCCACATGTTTTAAGCACCAGTCCTTCAACAATTGATTCGAATGGACAGAAATGAAGCATTCAACTATTTTACAGGAAACATGCTCCTATTTTGCAGGGATGGATAAGAAGCAAGTTGATGGGGTCTAACAACAAGAAGATGAACAACGTCATGGTCGAAGTCTAGCTGTCAAGCATAGTTTTTTAATGATTATATAAGGTTGTTAAAGGTTGTTAAGATATAATAAATAGTGTTTTGGTCCTATTTGTATTAGGACTGTAAGACAGACAGTTTAACTATCAGTTTGTAAATAAAGTTTGTTGAAAAGTTGATAGATGTCAAATTCGAATTTTTCTCAAATATTTGGAAGGAATCCAAGGATGTAATTACCACTCTATAAGAGGGAAGAAATCGAATTGCATAGGGTTGGAATTTTCATTGAACAAGAATACTTTTTGTGATATCAAAGAACTGTGTTTTTATCTTAATACAGAGAGTTTTGTTTCATCACTCAGGATTCAGAAAGGGTTATGGATGTTTTATTGTCTCATTATGTTTCTCTTTAAATTACTTGTAGTGGCATGAGTGTATATTACTTAGAATTCACTGAAGGTGCTCTAACTTCCTATATATGTTCATGAACTGTGTTTATCCTCTATCCTACTTTTCTTTTGATGCATCTAAACCCTGAAATGCCCTGACTTCCATATGAAACTGATCTTTATGTTTTTTGAAAGCACATTTGACTCCATTTACCCAATAGATGCTTGTTGATTAGTAGTACAACCAATTATTCAGTTTATTCAGTTTATTCACAGAGTTAGCCATCTGATCTTTATTTGCAAATCATTAACCTATTGAGAGAGTCCTCTCAGGTTGAGGAGGCTGAGCCTCAACTAAAATTTTGGTTTGAAACAGTTACTCAGGGTCTCCTTGACTAGCAGCCTATCAGGGTCTGATTTTGAGATAACATTTTGGTGCGTCTATCGGGAGTCTGAAGATTATTCATTCCCGAAATCAAGAAGCTGAACTTCTGAAGGTAGCAAGAGCTCAGAAATTTTTTCGAGGCTGCAATATACCTTGGTGACTCCTTTCATTTTTCAAAGTTTAAAGGTGGCTTCGAGAAGGAGATACACATGGAGCAATAGTGATCCCAATCCACCTACCATTGTGGACAATCTAAACACTATTTCAAAAAGTCAAAGAATTTCAGAAATATCAGGTACTCCATCTCATTCGAAATATTTGTCCTATGAAAAATTAAGAAGTCTTGAAGATAAGAAATTTGATGATAAGATTCATGAAGTGTTGTTTATATCTGAAAGTGAAAAATAACTCATTGATGTTCTCTTAGACTTGCAAAAAATAGGAATTGACACTTTAGCCTTAGTGACACAAGAAGACAAGGAAGAGTTTTGGGAAGCTGTTACCTCTGAATTACTGCTAGAAAAAGAGTCTTTAGATAAACTCAAAGAAATTGATCCTTTTGAAGTCTTGTTGAAATCTGAAGCTGGTTTACCCCTTCCAAATTGGAGTTCTATTATCAGTGGCTTACAAAAACCAAACAGTCCTCCTCATATCAGTTCATCTTCTTTTTCTGCTCCTCATACAACCACTGTTCATTCTCCAATCATGGCTACTCCTACTAGGTATGCACCACTTGTACTTCCTGTTGTTTTGCATGACCTTCTTAGTAAATATGTTGCTAGGATTCCTACTTGGGGTAGTGATGAGGAAATTTCAGCAGAGGAATTTGTAGACAGATTCAATGATTTTATAGATAGGGAAGAAGTTGATGATGAGGATGTGAAGCTGAGGTTATTTGCACAGAGATTTATTGGTGAAGTTAGAAAATGGTTTAAGGCTCTTGCACCGGGCAGCATTAGAACTTGGAATTATTTTGAAGATAAATTCTTAAGAAAATGGGGTAATAGAACCAATCGAGTCCAAGCACTCACTAAATACAATAGCCTTAGAAGGGCAGTTGATGAATCTGTCCAAAATTTTTCAAAGAGATTTAATAAATTTTTTGACTCAATTCCAGCCCATTTGAAACCTCTGGAAGCCTTAGCACAAATGAGATATGCTGAAGCATTTTATTATGAATTTTCTATCTTGTTGAGGGAAAGAGAGTCACCTACACTTGCTGAAATGCAAAGTGATGCAGTTAAGGTTGAGGTAAACATGATAGCTGCTAAAATGTCAAAAATGGGAAAAACCAAATTGAAAGAAGAAGAGAAACCATCCACCTCAACTTCTGAAGACAAATTTGATTCAATAATTGTTACACTAAAATTTGTCACCATGACATTTTAGTACTCCCTTAGAAGTCTACAACATCAAAGTTCCTAAAGTCAAGCCTTGAAATTAAGAGAAAAGCTCATAATAGTCTTAAAAACACTTGTACCGCACTTTCTCTTAGTATTTCCTGTGGTGCCACACCTTTTGGCTATAAATCATGTGGAGTTAAACACACTTTTTATTAATTAAAGGTGTGGACCTCTGTAAAAGGTAAAACAAAGGCGGAAAGTAATATTTAGAAGCCCAACAGTCAAATCTGGAAGCTTCTAGAAGTAGTTATCTGGTCGAAGGTTCGCTCCTATCATGTATGTTCATTCCTCCATTATGGGAGCCTACCCCTTGATTTATGAAGCCCAATCCCTTCAAAAGAGCATTCTATCCCTTCTTATGTGGAACCATAACCTCCTCTATTTTCCTATAAATTGAAGCCATAGTGCAACTTCAAAGGTTACAATTGATGAGTTAGACTTGGAGAATTTTTTAGGAGAAATGTTGTAGAAACTCATACTCTCATAGCCAATCATTATATGGGAATGATTACACACCCATGTGATTTTAGCTGAGAGAGTGCAAGGTTTGTCAGAGTAAAGGAAGTGCCTGTTTCGGACCCCAGGAAGGCCTGTATGACATCAAGGTGGACACGGTTGTAAGGCTCTTCTTTATTTAAGTTAATACGAATGAATATTGTTTTCTCAATGGGTTATTTAATTAATTATCTCATTTCTTGAATTCCTTGATCATCTTGATAGATGTTTGATTCATGAATTGATTTATTATACAGGTGGTTTTGATCTTTTCTTGTGTTTGTGATTGCATATCCTTGACGACGACTTTCTTCAAGCCATTGGAAAGAAGATCAGCGCTGGACTACAAGTAGGTTTCTAAAACCCTGTTATAATTAATTCCATGTCAAACAATATCTAGAGAAAATAGTTTTTATTTGTCCATTTGTTTCTAGCTATCCATAGGACACTTGGGAGGTCTGTCTTGTCTGCAAGAACGACTTATCCGTCCAAAAAAATGGCGACTCCACTGGGGAATGGATCTTGAAATTTGATTTCTTTTATTTTTGATTTGTGAATTTATTTTTTCTGATTTTGATTTATTTATACTGGCTTGGGTAGTTTATCTCTGTAGAATCCCTGAGAAATGATTTAGATTTTTTTATTTTTTCTTTAGTTTTCTTGTGTCCACTCTTTTCTTTTATAGACAGTGCGGGCAGCTCCGCACTTTTCTTGTACTCAAAGTGCGGGACCGCACTGGTTTGCACTGAATCCTGCGGACCTTGTGAAAATTTTTGGAAAATCTTAAAATCCTCTTTTCTAGATTAGTTTGTTAGATTCTCATTGAATACTCAGACTTGTATCTTCTGTCATGAAGCTTTGGTTAAGAGTTTATTTCAGCATTTTTAGTTTTGAATGATTTTCTGAAAGATCTGCATGTTATAATGATTTTTGTTTTGCCTTTATCCCGCTCAAAGATTAGAAACCTTGGTATACCTTTAAATCACTGGTATTTCCTTGCTTTCTTGCTGAGTCTGACATCATAGCAGAAATTTTTTTTATGAGATTTAGATCCCATTTTTCTCATTTGCAAATCTTTAAAAAACTTTTGTTGATATGTTTGGAATTTTACTTAAATACAAAATTTGGATGTTTTTTGATTTCTTGCTAATCCAAGCAAAGAATTTCTTGGTTAGATTACAAGCTAAGCAAGACATCCTCAAAATATTTAAATTTTTAATTCAGATTTAGTCTTTATAATTTTTAGATCTAAAAATTAGTGTTTTTAGCTTTGAGTGTTATTTCTAGAAATTGTAGTGTTCTTTTGAAGAAAACTTGGTTTGTAGTTTCGATCTTGAATAAAAGGGATTTCTTATTGAGCAATAGATCATTCTGAGTTCTTGTTGAAATTAGATTTCTTTTCATTTATTCTTGTTTGAAGGAAAGATTTGATTTTAAAAGATTGCATTTCTCAACTCTTCCTTTAGATAGAATTCATTGAAAGAACAAGAATTGTTTCTCATATAAGATGCATTTTTAGTGTGTTTTGATTCGGGTCACTACATATCATCAGTTTCACTTTCGCACCTATTTTCACTCACACAAGAAACATCATGGGTGAAGTTACATCAGACAATAGTTGTTGGTAACTTACCTCTAAATCTAAAAAGGAATCACAAAAAATCACCAGAAGAACAAGGAATAATTGGGACACATGAAAAAGTATTCCAAGATCTACCCATAAAGGTGCCTTCCGATAGGAAAATCAAACATCCAATAGAAGTCAAGACAGTATCCAACTCTGTCGATATCAGATCTTTTCACTATCCACATCACCAACAGATGGAGCTCGAGAAGATGCTTCACGATATTTTTAAAATGTGGGACGCAAGAGCTCATCGCTTGAGAAAACCAGACATTCGTCAACATTGTCCATCATTACGTATGCTTTGAGGACAAAGCATCTTAAGAGAGGGGCAATGTTATGAATATTTTATTATTATTTATTAATTAGATTTAGTTATCTTAGGTTATTAACTGAAAAGGCATGATCAAAGATCATGCCTCTTCACCAAGGGACACCTTGAGGCTATATTTAAGCCCAGGCGATCCCTCATTGTAATCATCTCATCTTTTCATCATTAATAATATATATTTATCTTTTTTACCAGAGTTTTTACTCGAGCTTTTTAAAATCAACACTTAAATTAAAATCAATCTAGTAATTTTTAAATTTCTAGGGCTCTTTTCACCAATATAGCTTAGGCTAGTGTCTTAGAGTAGGGAGTAATTAACTCTACAAGACAATTAAAACAAACAAGTACTTGATCTTGCGGTAGGAAAAAATCCAATAGTCGCTTGTATGCTTTGGGAAGCTCCTCTTAAAGGAGTCAAGCACGAGGTCATATCTAAACTAGTGGGATAATCAATTCTATCTCATTGAGAACAATAGTAGATGTGCGCGTATTAACAATGGTAAACCTCAGATAGACCATTTTTGAGGAGCCTGGGGTCACTTGTCGGTATACCTTGGATTATGTCAAGGAGCCTTCAAGGGGATTGAGCTTTGTTACTCTGCCCTTGCGCGTATGTCGGATCGTAGACTATTCCCCCAGGTATATTAGTTCCTGTTGGTAACCATAGTGACCATAATCTTTACGGTTTTCTCCTAAAGTGATGGTGGAGGAAAGATCCCACTGTACCTGGAGCAGACATCGACTAGACTCACTTGGAATCTCCAGAGAGTTATCTTCACTCGAGATGGTTTAAGCGAAGAAACTTGCGCCGATCTGTTTCATTAACCAGGTTGTCGAGGTAACTGTTCCAACCGCCCTTTCTACATTAAAATACTACGATGTTGGATTTCATCACCAACTAGTGTTTTTAGTGTGGGAAGGTACTGTTTGTGTGTGGTTTGATCTCCTAGATTTTTAGGTGTGTGATTCATTTGTTTGTTTCCTTAGCAACTCTAGGAGTTTTCATTGAAATTTTCTTTGATTGCGTGTGATTAATATTTTTTTTAATCGTGGCTAAATTACCAAGACAATCACGTAGACTCCAAGAGAAGCTCCCTGAGTATACGCCAAACCAACTTGAAGGGCTGCGATCTCTAGTATCGCCTAGTGACAGTAGAAGTAGATCAACAAAAACAGGATAATCATCTATAGTTATTCATCCTGATTAGAAATCACAAACAACAGAACATATTCAAGAGCCAATTTCAATTTCTGAAGTTACTGGTAGTAGTTCTCCTTCCAGTGAATTAGCTGAAGAACCTGAAATTTCTGAGCCTGACACTGAACTTGTTGTATTGGAACCATCTTCAGGATTTGTTACTCCAACTTCTAGTGATCCTGGTTCACCTAGGGTAAGACATCGCATTACTGAAAACCTTCCTTCTAACCTCATATCTATTGAAGAACTTGTTGGTCTAGATGAAGACGTAACTCTTCCTGAAACCCAAGAAACTTTGAATCTTAGGGAGCGTGAATCAATATTCTACAGTCCTTTTAGAACTGATGCTTGGTATTTATTGTTGACAGATCTTTTAGAAAACCCAGGTCTTATTTATTCACCACCCCGAATTCCTTTTCATCCTACACCAAGAGGTTATTATCCTTCATCAGCTATGTCAGGTGAGTCATCTATGTTTTCCCAATCTCTGGAAACATTTTTATATGGTGTTCCTTCTGTTCCTTCAGGGTACCATTCACTCTCTGGTACTTTCTCAGGAGCAACTCCTCAACCAACTAAACAAGTGTTATCATCTGGTACAAATGGAACTAAAACTGAAACATTGAACGCAGAGCAAATTTTTATGATGTCTGGTAATATTCCAAATCCTCAACCTCAAGGTAGTCAATTACTGCCTGGGGGGCAACCTCAAGGTAGTCAATTACCGCCTGGGGGGCAACCTCAAGGAAGTCAGTTACCGCCTGGAGGGCAACCCCAAGGTAATTTTTTTACCAGGACAAACTATAGGACAGTATTATTTACCTGGAGAAAAACCTCAAGGACAGTACATACCTTAAGGTTATCAACCTTAAGGACAGTACATACCCCAAGGTCAACTCCAGACTCAATATATTCCTCAGGGTCCTTATCAACCCCAGATTCAGTACATGCCTCAAGGTTATGAACCTCAAGGTCAGTACCTAACTCAAAGTTTCCAACCTTCTTCCGGTCAACCATTGTTACAAGGAGTTGGAAATTTACCAGTTAACTATCAACCCTACGTTCAACCAGGTTATGGTCCTCCATATGCACAACCTTAACGAGTCAATACCCCAGAATGAACATGGTGTGGAATCCATCTCAAATTCAATAGACTATGCAACCTAATGTGAAGTTACCTAATCAACTTGGAAAGCCTATAGTTTGTGGTCCAACCCAGCAACCTGTCCAGCCTACTATTCAAGTCCCTGCACCTGGTTCTGCTTAGCAGCCCAGGCCTAGTACACCTCAGACTCCGCCTCAGACTATTGCAGCTACGGCAACTTCTGTTCAACCTACAACACCTATTTCTGGAGTATTTGTAGCTCTAGTTTCTTCTATCCCTGCATCAGTGAAAATTCCTCAAGCCTCTGTGCCACAGTCAGGACCTACAATTCAGACTACGGTCCAGATGCCTACAGGACAAGTAGGTACTAGTACGATTGTCTCTAGTCAACCATAGTTTACTTATAAACCGTACCAGGGAGAGTATCAATTTGGACAGGCTACAGAAAATCCAGTATATCAGTATCAGCCATACCCTGGGTATACTTATCAAGTACCTCAACAACCCTAGTATGGTTCGGTCAATCCTGGTTACCCAGGAGGTTTCACGATTCCAAATGCACATCCAATTCTAGGGTATCCTGGATATCCTTCTCCTCGCACTGGTTTGATCACACAAGCTTATCAAGACCCTAGCCATCGGTTACCATTCATAGAAACTTTAGATTTACTGGATCTATCATGCCTTACGAACAATCCCATTTTTTATCTTCCATATTGGCCGCCAATGCCTAACAAGTTTCCCAGTGATATTCTGAAGTTTGAAGGTAAGTCAGGAGAGGACCCATCTAATCACGTTATGACTTATCACCTCTGGTGCGCATCCAATTCACTAATCGATGATTCGATTCAATTGCGTCTTTTTCAGAGAACTCTCATTGGTCTAGCTGCCAAATGGTACATTGAGTTACCACGCGGCTCTTTTAAAATTTTTAATGCACTAGCTACTGCTTTCTTAACCCATTTTTAGTTGCTTGTAAAATACGACAACGACACAGAGTTGCTAACTTCATTAAAAAAGTCTACGTCTACGTACATATCTGATCACATTCATGAATGGAGACGTAGAAGGTGTTTAGTGAAAGTCTTTATTCTGGATCAATTTTGGCTAAATGGTTTATTAAATCGTTATTTTCCAAAATTATTGAAGATGTGGCCAAAGGAGGCCTTGTTACAGAAGAGCAAGTCATTGCTCAGGCTCAGTACCTTGACCTTGTATATACTCAGTCAGGTACTCTGTATGATAAAATCCCTGATTTACCAAGACCTGGTCAATTAACTACAACTCCTTCTGGCTCTCATGCCACTGATTGTGTAATTGGTTCTGTTAGCGCTGGTAAAAGTAAGAAGAAGTCTTCCAAGACCACTTCTCCTATTATCACTTTACCCGATTCACCCAAAGGAGATTCTTCCCTAGAAGCGTCCGCCGATATTCATGTTGTAGAGTCATCTACAACCAAATCTAAAACTAGTGGTAAGAAAAAAGGTAAGAATAAAAAGAAAAAATCTTCAAAAGATAAAAATGATACAACTGAACCAACTGACGAAAAATGTAAACCTCGATATCCTTGTCTAATCTGTGATGAGGATCATTTTACAAAAGAGTGCCCGCATAGATCCGAGGTATTAAAATTCGTTAAGGGTTCGCCTATACCTGCTGTCTTGAAGGATCCCTTTCCTGCTCAAGATAGTAATATGGTTGGATATTCCTCCAATACGCTTGATAATATCTTGATGGTTGCGACGCGATCACAAGATTATGGTAGTAAAGAAGTAGAAACATCCAATTTTGCATCAACTACATCTCCCTCAGTTTCTGATCCATTACAGATCGAGAAACAAAATCCTGAATTAGTGATTAAACCGCCTACAAAAGGCGTACTTCGTAAATCAGCTTTCAATCCACATGCGAGAGCTGCTCAGAATTACAATATTGTTGAAGATTTGGCAATTTCCCCTTCAGCAATGTCGGCTTTGGAAGTATTGCAATCATGCCCAGCCCAAAGAAAATTACTTTTGTCAGCCTTAGGTACCATAGATCTCCAGGATTCGAACCTCATGATCTTCGATTTAGAGAATTTTACACCCCGCCTACCCCATCAAATGGCTTTTCAGATTCCGGTAATAGTAAAAAACAAACGTATCTTTCATACTATTGTTAATGAAGGGGCTTCTACATGTATTATGTCATTAAAATGTTGGAAATCACTTGGTTCTCTGACCATTAACCAATCACCAACTATTCTCAAAGCTTTTGACGAAAGAGGTTTTCAGCTGTATGCTATATTACAAGATCTACCAATAGAGGTCGAAGGAAAAATGGTTAATCTAGATGTGGAGGTGGTTGATGCCCCTCTGGATTACAACCTTCTCGTGGGTCAAAATTTGTCTTATGCCATGACTGTTGTTGTATCATCGATCTTTCATCTCATCATGTTTCCTCATAAAGGAAAGATCGTTAAAACATATCAGCTCTCATATTATTCATCCGACCCAGCCTCTACTGATAGTATCCAACATATTGGAAAATCGACTATCCCTTATAAGGATGTCAGAGTAGGTTTTCTTAAAGATTCAGCTTTACTGGGAACTTTTTCCCTGCCTGCTCCCAATGTACAACCTCCTATTGCTAATATCAATATGATTACATCAAGTACTATTTCCTTTGATGATCCTTGGATAGTACCTTTAGAATCATAATTGGACTCTTTTGATGACCCAATGCCTTTGAGTCCTTTTGAGCTAGCATATTAGAATGTACAATCATTTTCTGATACTCCTTCAACTGAGTCTGATCCAGTGAATGTGATCAATCAGGAGTCATTTTCAATATCGAGCTTAGCTTCGACACCAATTCCAGATCTTGCTCAACAAGTGTTCAATACTGATGAACACATTAGTGAATTCTTGTGTGTAGATGAGTTACCATGGGAAGATCTTCATCATAGGTCTTCGTTTTTACCTAATCTCGATAATTTTGAGAATGATTTTTCTTCCATTTTTACCACTGATTATGTCAAAGACCCTCAGAATCCTCTTTCACATTTCGATTCTGAATTGAATTTAGAAAATATTTCTACAATGGTTCCTCTTGACATTTCAGTAAAACCTGGAATTGTTGAAAACATTCATATAGGTGCTTCTTGTACGACTGATGAAATCCAAGCATATAAGCCCTATTTCAGGAATTCTGCGACATTTTTGCCTGGTCATATGAAGAAATTCCAGGAATCGATCCGTCAATTGTTTTTCATGAAATTAAGACATACTCGGATGCTAAACCCGTTAGACAGAGATTACTTCAGATACATCCGCGAAAAGCTGCCGCTATCAAAGCAGAAGTTGAAAAATTACTTCGTGCAGGTTTTATTTATCCAATTCCACTCACGGACTAGGCATCTAATATTGTTTTGGTCAATAAAAAACAAGGAAAAATATGAGTATGTATCGATTATAGGGATATAAATCGAGCTTGTCCAAAAGACAATTATCCAACCCCTTATATCAATCAAATTATTAACGATTGTGCTAGAAGTGAAATGTTCTCGTTCATGGATGGATTTTCCGGCTACAATAAAATTAACATACTCCCTACAGATCAACTTAAAACAACTTTCATTTGTCCATGGGGAACTTCTTCTTATCGCAAACTACCTTTTGGCCTTAAGAATGCTGGCGCCACTTTTCAAAGGGCCATGTCTTATGCATTCCACGACATTAAGCACATTGTGCAACCCTACCTTGATGATTTGCCTGCTCACTCTTCGTGTAGAGCAGATCATATTACTCATTTACGAGCCATGTTTATACGATGTAGGCATTATAAGATTCGTCTAAATCCTCACAAATGTGTTTTTTGCGTACAATCCAGACGATTGTTGGGATTTATTGTCTCAAAGGCAGGTATTCGTGTCGACCCGTCGAAGGTTGAGGCAATCATCAATTTACTTCCTCCTTCTACTCTTTGCCAACTCCAAAGTTTGCAAGGGAAAGAAAATTTTTTACATCGATTCATTCTTAACTATGCTGAGTTAACGAAAGGTTTCAATAGGTTGTTGAAACAGAATATTCCTTTCTTTTGGGATGAGGTCACCAATAGATCTTTTGACGCTTTGAAACATGCATTGACCCATGCACCGTTACTGCATCCTCCCAACTACAACCAAGATTACTTTTTGTACCTCACCACCTCCGATTCCACGATAGGGATGGTTTTAGTTGAGGAAGATGAATTTCATGGTGAACATGTGATTTACTATCTTAGTCGAAATTTGCATCCGACTGAAATCAAATATTCACATGTCGAGAAATTAGCCTTGGCAGTTGTTCAAGGTGTCCAATGTTTTCATCATTACATACTTTTACGCAAAACAACAGTGATCTCTGATTGTAACCCTATGATGTACATTTTGACCAAACAATTGCTAGGGGGAAAATACTCTAAATGGATTGTCATCCTGTAGGAGTTTGATTTGAAATTTGAAAAGTCCAAATCAAAAAATTCATTGATATTTGCTGAACTTATGTGTGATTTCCCACGTAATAATACAGAAACTGTGGCGGAACAACCAATCGAGGATGAATCCTTGTTTCTTATTAGTAACATTGATCCTTGGTATGGAGATATTATTGTTTATCTTCAGGCCCAATCTTTTCGGCCTGAGCTTTCATAGTCGCAATGATGAAAAATACGTTTCCAGTCTCAACAATATCATATTGTTGGCGACACACTATACTGTCATGGTGCGGACTCAGTTTTTCGACGTTGTCTAACCCATGAAGAAGCCAAAAAGGTTTTAAATGACTGTCACTCTAGAGAATGTGGCAGTCATATGTCTAGGTACGCCACAGCCCAAAAGATATTGCGCGCAGGTTATTTATGGTCGTCCTTATTTAAAGATTGTATTTATGCGGTCCGAAAATGCCATAATTGTCAAATATTCGATCGAAAAATGCATGCACCACCTGCTCCTCTTCACCCTATAATTGTTGTCGGTCCTTTTGCAAAATAGGGCATTGACTTCATTACATGTAACCCTCACTCGGCTAGGGGGCATGGGTATATTATTCTAGCAGTAGATTATTTTACCAAATGGGCCGAGGTGATGCCTACATTTGCGACAGATGGAAAAACTACAGCTACTTTCATGTTCAATCATGTGATTTCTCATTTCGGTGTACCCGAAGCGATAATTACTGATCACGGGAGCCATTTTCGAAATATCATGATGACCGAGCTAACAGACCGACTTGGCCTATGCCATGATAGTTCTACACCATATTATCTGCAGGATAATGATTTAGTTGAAGCAACTAATAAATTCTTAGTCACCATGATTAAACGAATCATTGGAATTCATAATTCGAATTTGCATATCATGCTCTTTTCAGCACTTTGGGCATATCGAACCTTAGCAAAAACATCGACAGGCTTTACCCCTTTTCAACTAGTTCATGGTTTAGAAGCGGTACTACCCATTGAATGCGAGATATCATCACTCCAACTAGCCATAGAGTTACTAGCAGCCACCTCTGAAGAGGAGAAATTTTTTTATACTTGGCTCAATTAGATGAGAATTGGCGCACCGCTACATTAGCTACCGAGACTCATGCGAAAAGAGTGAAAGCTCAGTATGATAGAAGTGTTACCCCTCGTAATTTTTCAAAAGGAGACCTAGTTTTGCTTTATGATCAAACCAACGATAAAATAGGGGTTGGGAAATTCAGACCCATGTGGCATGGTCCTTATATTGTCAAGTGACAGCTTCCAAAAGGGGCCTATGAATTGATTGATTTTGATGGGGTCTCTTTAGGTAAAACCAGAAATGGACTTTATTTGAAGAGATATTACGCTTGATTTTTGTGTGGAGATATTCTCTGTTTATTAGTTACTTTCTAGCTGGTGTGCTATAGATTAGAAACATGTGCTTAGCTTAAGTGTGCTTTTACTACTATTCCGGCTTATTTGGATTACTCTTAATATCGCAGATGTCAATGTCTTTTCAAACATATATTGGTTTTGCTGATGGCACTTGTCGTAGTATACAGAACATCTCTTCTGCAGCTTGGGTTATTATTCACCCATTGATGAGTTAGTATCTATGCATGGGGTAAGCCTCAGTCAAACAACGAACAATATTGCTGAATATAGTGCAGTTTTTGAATTATTATCGGAATCCATTTCATTTGGAATTCAGAGTTTGACCGTTAGGTTAGATTCTGAACTCATTGTATTACAGTTAAACCGAGTATATGCCATTAGAAACCCAGAATTATTAAGATTATTTTTAAGAGTTCGTCTCTTGGAACGAGAGTTCGATTATATTGAGTATCAACACATTCCAAGAAATTGAAACACATTAGCAAATGTAATAGCTTCTAGTGTTATAAACAGACATTTGCAATAATAAAGTAATAAATCAACATTCAATAACATGATTGAATAGGTAACTGGAAATAATAGTATATCATAGTATAGATGTAGTGTTAAAAAAATAGTACATCGTCTTCGATCATAGGTTCAAAACGCCTTATGATTAGGAAAAAGTGATAAAAAAAATAAGTCTATATAGTCAATCATCCACTATCCGTGGTAATGATCATGATAATACACTACTGCTCGTGCCATTCTACTCAAAAATCTCCTGAATGGTCTAGGAACACCAATGACGTATCTCTGTAAATGGAGTGGAATGTCATCTATGGTCGTCTCAGGGATGTCCATAGTTAGCCACTCCAAATGGTGTTCCAAATCAGTCAGGATCTCTGCTGTTTGATCATGTGGTGGTACTGCTGCATCCCTTTGCCTCCGGTCAAAGGGGAAGAGAGTGGCTGGTTGACGTGGACCCACATCTGCATTTGAAATTTTTGTTATCAGTTTTGGACAATTTAAAAACAAAATAAAAATTAGAAATTAGAACATGTCAAAGAGATTTTTTACCTGACTCATCCCACTGAGCTCCTGGAGGAAGTTGCATATCTCGGTCGCCGCGGAAATCTATGCTTGCATAAGGAAAATCCTCTATCACAAAAATTTGGTGTTCTAACCAACGAAAATAAGCCGAGGGCAATCAAACAATCTCCCCACCCTCGCTGTGATGGGCCATCAAAGCAACCCATCGAACCATCCGAGGCTCTTGAGGTCTACCAGCATCAACAAGAATATGTTGCGGGGCTAACAGAGGAATCCTCTCTAAAGCAAAGGTAACCACGATAGATCCATATCCGAAGTTGTTTAACTTCCCGTTTTTTTCTCTAGTTAGTTGGCCTTTGACATTAGCCAACACTGCCTTGCAGTAGTTGAATATGGTGCCTCGGAAACAATATACTGCAATCTGCATCTCAGATCTAGTAGCTACATGCAAAGCTGCACTTCCGCACAACTTGGTAATGGTAAATGCAATCACTTTTAACTAGGGACGGATAATATTTTTAATATCAATCCATTTATCTCTAGGATTGGCTTCATCATTACAAAACTCTAATTGCAGGCTAGCAACAGACTGGCCACCTGGCTTAGCCCCAAATAGAGAAAGTGGTTCACCTCTCTTATACAAACCAATCAAAAAATATATGTCCTCCAGCTCAATTTCGAGCCGGTGGCCTCCAATCACGAAACACTAGTCCTGAACGTCCCACTTGTCTACCAACCAAGTGAGAAGATCTACTTGAGCTCTCATGCCACTGATAGCCCAAAATTTGAATAGCCCTCATGTTCTTAAAACTTTCAATGTAGGTTGATGAATCATTGCTGCTTCATCTACCTCCTCATGTTCCATTTCTCGCCAAATTAGCATTGTAAATATCCTACAATGAGTAAAATGAAGGATTAGAATCATTTTAAAACAAAATTTTTGGGTAATTTGGGAGGAAATTGTGTTTTTAAATTCGTTACGGCACCCCCGCACTTTACGCTCAGAAACAGTGCGTAACTCCACAGAGGCTATGTGTTAAAAGTGCGGGGCCCCGACATTTTCCTTTGTGAGAAAATGTCGGGGTCCATAGGTACCTAGTGTACTACCTGCGGACCCCCGAGGGCAGATTTTTGAACCAATTTTCCTCCCAAAAATGAAGTTTAGACCCTAATTTAAGAAAATGAACAGATGAAAAGCAAGGAAAAGAAGATGTGGATTACTTGGAGCAGACAATTTTCGATTTCAATGGTCAGTTTGTCCAGAATCTTCTCCGAAGCATTTTTTGCCAAAAGCTCTAAAATTTTCACTCCAAACTCAAACAGTAAAAATGAACTTGAAAAACTCATTTTTATAAGTTTTTTCGAATAAATGAAATTTAAATTTGTTTATTTTTCACTTTAAAAATATGGTTTTTCAAAATATTTTTATTATTGAAACAGGTATGTTTAATTTTTTGAGTTTTTTGTGCAGAATACCGGATTTTTCAGGCAAAATAATCATTTTTTGATGAAGAGTATACTTTTATCACTTTTTCGGGCTCTTTAAAATATATGAAAAAGTGAAACCATGGAGTCCTCTTTTAAGCCCTTTTCAGAATCTCTAAAAAGGAAAATATTGCCAAGTACTTGACTATTCGAACTCGTTAAAGGAAATGAACGGTCGTCCCTTCAATATAAGTTTACCCCTATTCCGGACTGAAATGAACTATTTACGAAAAATGTATACATTGACTAATCATGGTCAATAGAGTTCTCTCTCACATTATTTTATCCTTTTTCGGGCTTGAGAGACTAAATTTACGAAAAAGTACACCCATGGAGTTTTCTTAGGTTTTTTCTTCTGACTCCTTAAAAATGCAAAACACCGAGTTTCTCCTATACTAGACTCGTTAGAATTAACAGTAAAGGACCTATGAATTTCAAACAAGAACGGACCACTCCTTCTTAGGGTTCGATTTTAAACCAAGTTGGACTCATCCGAAGGATGAGCTTATAAACAAGAAAATGTTATCCTCCTCAATCTTGTCAAAAAATAAAGAGGTACTTGCCAGAAATGGTGGGGGAAAAGAGAGAAAACAGATTCATTTGCTACACTTTGATTTGTAAAAGCATTACACCACTCTTGAACACAACACTTTTTGTCACACTTCTACGTGGGTTGGTAAATCCTTTGCCTATCAGTTAATCAAACCATATTGAAGGTCTTCAGCCAGTTTCTGGGTATTAGCTTTGGGAAATTGTCACCAAACCATCTGCAGTGTCATTGTGTGTTCAAGAGGACAGTCAAACAAACCATTCATTTGCAAACATTTGTCTCCATTCGCGTTGACCATCCCTGAGTCATTCCTTGCAAAATATTTCTTCAAAACTTGATCTATGGTTTCGTGTCGTGAGCTTGCTTACGACGGATCACTTTCTATCGACGATAGCTTATCATCTAGGAAGTTGATCTAGAATTCGTCAGTACCTTGGAATATGCATGCTTTAATGACATGTTTCTCGCCTTCGACGATAGGTTGCATCATTGACCTTCGATTGAACGATTCCGTGAAATGTTCGACTTCATATCACTTATTCACATTTCATGGATTGTACTGAGTACTTTGAAAGCCATTGTCATTATTGGTGGTTTCTCTCACACTTGTTAACAGTTCACATCATTGACTGGTAATCAAGTGGTTTCTACCATGTTCGACTTCAACACATTTAATCACATGGATAGAATCGTACTAGTTCAGGAAGTAGAAATCAAGACCCTGGATCTAGTTTCCACCATCCAGGCTGCGAGGAGTTTTATTATTCATTATGCAGTAGACTATTCATTACAGATGGCTGCTTCCATGCTGTGTCTACACTATTGATGTAATATTAAAATCATTTATGTATCAGAACAAGATTAGTTAATATTGATCTGAGTATGGGAATGCCTACCTCATTGATGATATATATGATTTGCATTGAATGTTTTTACAGGGTTCCGACTGGGGTGTCCACAGGCTAATCTTTGAAATGATAAAGCACATCACTCTTCGAATGCTCTCAGACTTCGCACTTTAGGGGGAAATTTGTTACACTGAAATTTTTCACCATGATATTTTAGTACTCCCTTATAAGTCTACAACATCAAACTTCCTAAAGTCAAGCCCTGAAATTAAGAGAAAAGCTCATAAAAGTCTTAAAAAAACTTGTACCACACTTTCTCTTAGTATTGCTTGCGGTGCCGCACCTTTTGGCTATAAATCATGCGGAGTTAAATGCACTTTTTATTCATTAAAGCTGCGGACCTCTGTAAAAGGTAAAACAAAGGCAGAAAGTAACATTTAGAAGCCCATCAGTCAAATCTAGAAGCTTCTAGAAGCAGTTATCCGGTCGAAGGTTCGCTCCTATCATGTATTTTCATTCCTCCATTATGGGAGCCTACCCCTTGATTTATGAAGCCCAATCCCTTCAAAAGAGCATTCTATCCCTTCTTATGTGGAACCATAACCTCCTCTCTTTTCCTATAAATTGAAGCCATAGTGCAGCTTCAAAGGTTACAATTGATGAGTTAGACTTGGAGAATTTTTTAGGAGAAATGTTGTAGAAACTCATACTCTCATAGCCAATCATTATATGGGAATGATTACACACCCATGTACCTTTAGCTGAGAGAGTGCAAGGCTTGTCAGAGCAAAGGAAACGCCTATTCCGGACCCCAGGAAGGCCTATATGACATCAAGGCAGACACGGTTGTAAGGCTCTTCTTTGTTTAAGTTAATATGAATGAATATTGTTTTCTCAATGGGTTATTTAATTAATTATCTCATTTCTTGAATTCCTTGATCATCTTGATAGATGTTTGATTCATGAATTTATTTATTATACAGGTGCTTTTGATCTTTTCTTGTGTTTGTGATTGCAGATACTTGACGACGACTTTCTTCAAGCCACTGGAAAGAAGATCAGCACTGGACTACAAGTAGGTTTCTAAAACCCTGTTATAATTAATTCCATGTCAAACAATATCTAGAGAAAATAGTTTTTATTTGTCCGTTTGTTGCTAGCTATCCATAGAACACTTGGGAGGTCTGTCTTGTCCACAAGAATGACTTATCCATCCAACAATGATGAAAACCATGGAGAAGTTGATGGATAGGTTAGCTCTTGGTAACACTTCTGCTCCTCTTGTACAACATGAACCTCAATTCAGAAATCCACAATTTAGGAGACCTCAAAATCAGCAAAGGCTGAGAGAGAACAGAAATCAACAAACTGACCCTCTAGTGAGACCTCCTTTTCAGCAAAATTTGGTAGATGAAGAAGATGAGCCTGAGATTCCTGAAGAATCCATCCATTATCTTGACGAAGAAATGTCAAGAATCTTCTTGACTAAAGAAGAGCATGATGAGTCAGATTTGGCTAATCAAGGAGAAGAACCATCAGATTATTTTAAAGGGTATCAACATGCTATTTTCGAGATGCAAAAGCAATATAATCTTAGAAATAGAAATGTGCCTATCATTGAAAACAAAGCGCGGCCCAAGAAAGATGCTCCAAAGGCTACTAAAGCTAAGAATGATACCCCAAAGGTGGCTGAAGGTAAAAAAGATATTCCACTTGGTAAGAAAGACACTCAAATTCCTCCTCTTATCAAAGATGCTGAAAAGTCTATTTTTGTTTTCAACCTTGAGAATGAAATTTCAAAGATTAAAATATCAGTCCCTTTTAGTGAAATTCTCAAGGTGAATGAATATAGAAGCAAGATAGTAAGATGTTGAATTCACAACCAGGGGCTGCTGATATCTTGAATATCCAAGAAGATAATCCTACTATATATTTGGGTCCAAGGTTAGAAGATGATCAAAATGAAGAGTTTCCTCCTTTTTATGTAAGCATTAGTATTCATGGTATGACTTTCCATAATGCTATGTTAGATTTAGGAGCTTCTCATAACCTTATGCCCAAGGTTATCATTGGAGAGAATGAGATTGCAAATCACAAGACCATATAAGGATTTGTTTTTTTTTTATTCCAAGAGGGTTCAATGTATCGGTCTAATCAAGGATGTTGTTGTTGGCCTCACGCAAATTCCAACAAAGATAGTTGTTATGGATATTTTTGTAGTTGATGTTCCTCAAAATTTTGGTATGCTATTTTCTAGATCATGGGTAAAGAAAATCAAAGGCATAATGCAGATGGATCTTTCCTATGCCACAATTCCTATTTTTGGTGAGCAAAGGAGGTTGTATCGAGAGACTAGAATGGCCTACATGGTAAGCAGTAAAGAGAAACCTCAGAATTTTCCTATTTATGCTTTTGATACTGAGCTTGGATTTTCCATTCTTTTCAATGAATCAACTGATAGTGTTGAGGAAGAAATAAGAGCAGAAAATTAGCATTCAGAAAATCAGCACTCAGAAGATCAGCATGCAGAAAATCGACAAGTAAATGACGAAGAGATGGAAGAATGGTGGTCATTGTACTTTGATGGATCAATAGGAAAATAAGGGGCAGGAGTAGGGATTTGGATTACAAATCCAAATGATGAGAGTAAGTTTTACTCTTACAAACTAAATTTTGATTTCACATACAACATGGCTGAATATGAATCTTTGATTTTGGGTCTGGATATTTTGAAAAGGATGAAGGCTCGAAATATTTCTATTTTTTTAGATTCTGAATTGGTTATTAGAAAATTTGAAGGTGTTTATCAAATGAAGGGTGTAAGAATGAGAGCTTATAGAAATTTAGTTTTAGACTTGTTGGAAAACTTTCAGTCTCATTCCTTCATAGTCAAAACTAGAGATCATAATTCTATTGCTAATTCCCTTGCTGTTTCCGCAAGCCTGTTCATTATTCCTATGCATTCAAATGAAAAATATGAGATTTAAATTCATCATAGACCATCTATACCGGATAATATCATAAATTGGCAAGTTTTTGAAGATGATCAACAGGTAAAGAATTTTATTGAGCTTAAAGAAGAATTTGAAAATACACATGTAGATCAGAAAAATATGCTTGTTGAGCCTAAAGAAAATTCTGAAGTTTTGCAATTAAAGAGTAATTCAATACCAAAGGGTCTTATTCCTCTTGAGAAGCTTTTTGATCAAAATGATGTTTTTAAAGCACCAAAATTGCAAGCTAATGAAGAGGAAGTAGAGAGCTGTAATATTGGTACATTAGTTTTGCCTAAAATGATAAAAATTTCAAAGCTTCTTTCAGCGGATGTGAAATCCAAATATCTTGAGATGATGTGAAGGTTTATGAATGTTTTTTCTTGGAATTATTATGATTTAAAGCAATATGATCCTTCCATTTTTCAGCATACTATTCCTATAAAGGAAAATGAGAAGCCTTTCAAGAAAAAATTGAGGAGAATTAATCCTCTTCTCATGCCATTGATTGAGAAGGAGGTTAAGAAACTCTTTGATGAAAAAATCATTGTTCCAATCAGATTTTCAAATTGGCTTGCAAACTTAGTTCCAGTAAGAAATAAAAGTGGAGAAATTAGAATTTGTATTGATTTCAGAAATTTGAATAAGGCTTCACTAAAGGATAATTATCCTCTTCCTAAGATGGATTCAATTCTGAAAAATATTGTTGGTTCACAAAGGATGTCTATGCTTGATGGATTTTTAGGTTACAATCAGATTCTTGTGCATCCAGATGATCAAGAAAAAACAGCCTTCACGACACCATGGGGTACATTCATGTATGCCAAAATGCCCTTTGGTGTCATGAATGCGGGAGCCACTTTCCAAAGAGAAATGGACATTTCTTTTTCTGAAGAAAAGGATAGATTAGTGGTTGTTTATCTTGATGATATCACAGTCTACTCAAAGAAAGAAGAAGATCATTTGAAACATCTAGAAAAAATTCTACTAAAATGTAGAAGGTTTGGTATCTCTCTCAATCCTACTAAAAGCATCTTTGCTTTAACATCAGGCAAATTACTTGGTCATATTATTTCTGAAGAAGGAATTAGGATTGATCCTAATAGATTCAATGCAATTCAAAATGTATATTTGCCAAGAAGTAGGAAAGATATTCAATCTTTTCTTGGGAAAGTGAATTTTGTTAGACGTTTCATTCCTAACTTTGCTGATATTGTCAAAGATATAACAAGGATGCTAAAGAAAGGAGTGGATATTAAATGGACAGCTGAAGCAAGGAAATATTTTGAAGAAATCAAGAAGGCACTCACACAAGCACCTGTGCTCATCATTCCAGATTTTTCCAAAGAATTTCTAGTTTTTACATTTGCTTCCGAAAACACAATTGCTGGAGTTTTGCTACAAAAAGGAAAGAAAGGTATTGAAAAACCTATTTCTTTCTTTAGTAGGACATTAGCAAATGTTGAACTGAAGATAATATTCTAGAGAAGCAAGCCTATGCTTTAGTGAAATCTATAAAATATTTTAGAATTTATGTTTTGTATTCGCACATTATAGCATATGTTCCAAGTGCTGTGGTAAAGGACATTTTAACCCAGGAAGATCCAGATGGAAAAAGGGGAAAATGGATCGCCAAATTGTTGGAATATGATATAGACATTAAACCAACGAAGTTGGTGAAAGGACAAAGCTTGGCGAAGCTAATGACTTAGTCAAATCTAGATTATCTTGACATAAATCTAAATGCAGAAATATCAGAAATTTCTGAAAATGAAGAAGAATTGGTCCAAATTGATGAGAAATTTCTTACTTCAGAGTGGTATAAGGATGTGGTTTTTGTCCTATAGCATAATAAAGCTCTCGCTGGTCTAACAAAGTCCAAAGCAACGTTTGTTAAGCTAAAATCATTACGATATTATGTTTATGAAATAAATCTATTTTGGAAAGATGCAGGAGGAATTTTGCTGAATTGTTTTTTTGAAGAAGAGGCTGAAAAGATAATTGATGAGTTCCATAAAGGTGATTGCGGAGGACACCATTATTGGAAAGCTACAGCAAACAAGATCCTAAGAGCTGGATACTTTTGGCCAACAATGTTTAAATACATTTACAAAAATATCACTGCATGTCATGAGTGTCAAATTTTTGAAGGAAGGAGAAAGCTTGTACCTCTAACTTTAGTTCCTATTTATGTTGAAGCTCCATTTCAATAATGGGGGTTAGACTCTATTGGAGAGATACATCCATCTTCATCAGGGCAGCATCGTTGGATTCTTATAGCAATGGACTACTTCACCAAATGGATAGAAGCGATACCAACCAGGCAAGCTAATGACTCTGTAATTATTTCTTTCTTAGAGAATAATATATTGTCAAGATTTGGCTGTCCCATAAAGATTATAACAGATAATGCTCAAGCATTTAAGTCCAAGAAAATGATTAATTTTTGCGATCAATATCACATCACTCTTGGACACTCTACAGCCTACTATCTGCAAGGTAATGGTCTTGTTGAATCATCAAACAAGAGCATTATAAGAATCATCAAAAAGGTACTGCAGGAGAAAAAGAAAGCTTGGCATTTAAAATTGAAGTACGCCCTATGGGCTGATAGGATTTGTACAAAGAGATCAATTGGAACTTTGCCATATGAATTAGTCTATGGAGCTGAAGCTATTTTTCTAACATCACTTGGGGTACCGGTTATGAAGTTAATTCAAGGACTCGAAGAAGAACCAAATGCCATCCAAAGGAGGATAAACCAGCTGATAGCCTTGCAAGAAAAGAGAAATGAAGTCTATGACAGTCATCAGCATGTTCAAAACATAATCAATAATACATTTGATAGGAGGATCAAAGAGGACAGTTTTAAGATTCATGACAAAGTGCTGAAATGGGAGGCCAAAATTGAAGAAAAGGGTAAGCATGGTAAGTTTGAGAATTTATGGAAGGGTCTTTTTCAGATTGCTAGTTTTCATGGCAACAACACTTACATATTGCAAGAAATTGATGGAGGATCATATGCTGGAGGGTCTGTTAATGACAGGTTCCTAAAGCATTATGTTTGTTGAAGTAACATCACTCATTCATGACATTGTATATATTCATATTTGTCAAGTTTTTGCTAATAAATGACAAGCTGAGACAGAGAGCTTAAGCCCGAGGTGAAGGTCTAATAGTTCAAAGAAGATACTTCTCAACAAAATTTCTGTTTTTTATCAAAATGGATGGCACTGGTGTTGCGGGTTCTTAGTGTACCACAGGGGCATACTATCCCATGTGGAGCCACTGTTATCACTATAAAAAAAATTCGGAAACTCGGTCAGTTACAATTGTTCCTAAGTCATAATGCTAAGATAGGGTTAGAGTCATTTTTATATTTTTTAAGGTCTAGATCATGAGTTAAAGGTTTCATTTCATCACCAAACAATGTTCAAAAACCTTGTTTCATTCTTCAAAGATCTTATGCCATGTTATGAAACCCATCTTTAAAGTTTTTTCTGAAGATTTGATGAATAAGCCACGAAACCATGTTTTCGTAGCGCGCTCAGTGTAAAAAATTTATTCTGCGCTACGAAAACGCTGGTGATTTCATAGCGCAAAAAACCAAATTTGTAAATCATGCACTACGAAATCGGGGATTCTTAGTTTTGTGTCTGAGCTGTCACATCTGTCAAATATAGTTAAATTTTTCATCATTAGTTGTCATTCACGAGTTCTCATTCACGCATGCAACCATTTATTATAATTATTAGGGGTCATTTGTCATGAATTAGGGGCCTGATTTTCATTTGTACTTTCAAATTTGAAAACAATTGGTTGTTCTCGACTTCATTTGTCTCATGCAAGACAAATAGTGCATGCATGTTTATGTTTTGGAGAAGCAATTAGTGGTGAAAGACCAGAGTTCACTGAAACTATATTTCAAGCGAGGCAGAACGGAAACTCATTTATCAAGCGAGGTTTCTCATTCAACAGTATTTTCAAAATTTGCTATCAAGTGAATTTGAAATTCATTGCTGGTGGAAACAGGATTGTTATTCAAGTGAGGCAGAATTCTTATCAAGTGAGGCTGAACTCATTTATCAAGAAAGCCGGTTTATTCAACAATCTGATTGCTAATTTGCTAATTTGCTGAAGACACAGGGTTTTTAGAGGAATTCTCATATATTTCTGAAGATACAACGTTTTAAAGAAGATAATGGCTGAGGAAAGAAGGATTCATAGGTCTGGTCATTGCCTAAGAACAGAACCTGAAGGTGTAGAAGCCCTTACAAAAGACAAGTTTGTTGAGGAAGCCTTTAAGAAAGTAGGTTGCTGGAGGTTTTGTGCAAAACTTCAAGGAGGGCACACTCAAGTCACCAAAGAATTTGCCACAAAATTCATAGGTTCAAACTCAAGGATTGGATTCCTAAATTTACCAATTTCCCCTGAAGTAATATCAGCAGTTACAGAAATTCCAAGAGGAGAAGACAGGTGGTTTAAAAATTTCAAGTTTGACATGGTACCCTGCAAAATCTTTCTAAAACCAGAGTTTTCAGAGGCTGACTTGAACAAGGTTGTGCCAAGAAACTATGTCAAAGATACATTTGCCAATTTTCTCTACAATATTCAGAGGTACTTCACCTATGAAGGGAGATACCTATCACTTTAAACTTTTGCTTCATTTCACAGGGATAATATCTCTAGATTTACCTTTTTATCTTTTCAAAAGTTTGGCTAAGATGTCTGATAAGGTACAATTGAAAGTTGAGTCATGTGAAACCTCATTATTTCACCATGGCTTAGTTAATTTAATAGTCTTACATGAGCTGCAGAAAGCAAACAGAGATTGGGCTGAATTCCTCTTTTTGAGTAGAATTGGAATTGAAGGAAAAGGTGTTAGTCCTCAAGCTAAAGAAAAAACTCCATCAAAGATTACTACCCCTGTAGAAACAAATTCAAGAAGATTTTTTAAGCTCAAGCCTCAAAAACAAGTTAAAGAACCAATGATAGGAACAACATTGAAAATTCAAGATACTCCTAAATCCACACAGGAGAAGAAAACTCTAGTTAAGGAGGCAATTCTAGAGCAGTCAACTAGTAAAACAGATCAAATGAGGTTGACTAGGAGTCAAAGGTTAAAGGAAAAAGGTAAGGCTGAAGTTAAAGAAGGGTAAAAAGGTAATTTGAATGATATACTTCAAGCTATTGACATTGCAGAGTCTCCCCTAGTGCAAGAAGACTTAATCAAACTGGATACAGGTGGTAGCAAATCAAAGAAATTGAAGACATCCAAAAGGTTAGATTTTAAGGATGATGTGGCAGAGTTTATCTTTAAACCTAGAAAATCCTCAACTAGGTACTCCAAGAAGTTGAAGCAGTCAGACATAGAGAAAGATAAAACAGGAGGTGAAAGTGCTAATGTTTTTTAAGAAACCACAAAAATATCTTTTTCAATGCCTGAAGAAGAAAGAAACATGGTTTTCAATATTCAGAAGGAAAAGAGCAGCTATGAAGATGTCAAATACAAACTCAGATTGGAAAATAATGAGATTGATAAGTTGAAGAAAAAGGTGAGAGTGCATGTAGAAGAGAAGGCAAACTTTGAAAGGATGAAAAGACTACGGGAGTTGGAGAAAACTCCAAACCCTGAATTAATTGATAGTCAAGCTCAATTCTTCATATGGACCCTACCTACAATCAAAGAAGAAAAATTCATTAGGATGGTCAATACCAAGCTAAGGGAAAACAATAGAAAGTTTAAGAGGAGAGTAGAAGACTTGGAAATACAGCTAGCACAATTTTAAAATCAAACAAAGCTAAAATAAGTGCAAACAATAAGTGTCATCCTTTAACAAATTTTTGAGGTTATATGAATATATCTAATTTTTGGAGTTGTTTAAAGATGATGTTATGGGTTATGAAGGTTAATATACATCTGAAAATATAGTATTAAAGGGGTTGAAAACCAAATTTTTGGAAATAAGTTGTGAAAAGTGAAGACTCAGCAGTTTCGTAGCACGCTACGAAACTGCTGAAGGTGACACACAGCAGTTTCATAGCGCGCTATGAAACTACTGTAGGATGTAGTTTGAAATATTTTTGCAAATTTTCAAAGGTGACAAGGGTTTTGTGTTGGGCTTTGATGCTGGTGGGAGGTATATGGAGAATACAAATGAAGATCCAGAGGGTTGGCACATATAAAATGGGGGTTTGAAGTATGATTTAAAAAGAAAAGGTCTGCGCTATAGAAAGTGAAGACTCAGCAGTTTCGTACTGCAGTAGTATTAACAGTTGTTACACCATTTTGGAGGTTGGGATTTGCACAGCTAGAAGGTCGAATTCAAGTGAAGTCATAAGACATTTGCCACATGTTTTAAGCACTAGTCCTTTAGCAATTGATTTGAATGGACAGAAATGAGGCATTCAGCTATTTTATAGGAAACATGCTCCTATTTTGCAGGGATGGATAAGAAGCAGGTTGATGGGGTCTAACAAAAAGAAGATGAACAACGTCATGGTCGAAGTCTAGCTGTCAAGCATAGTTTTTTAATGATTAGATAAGCTTGTTAAAGGTTGTTAAGATATAATAAATAGTGTTTTAGTCCTAGTTGTATTAGGACTGTAAGACAGACAGTTTAATTGTCAGTTTGTAAATAAAGTTTGTTGAAAAGTTGATAGGTGTCAAATTCGAATTTCTTCTCAAATATTTGGAAGGAATCCAAGGATGTAATGACCACTCTATAAGAGGGAAGAAATTGAATTGCATAGGGTTGGAATTTTCATTTAACAAGCATACTTTTTGTGATATCAGAGAACTGTGTTTTTATCTTAATACAGAGAGTTTTGTTTCATCACTCAGGATTTAGAAATGGTTATGGATGTTTGATTGTCTCATTATGTTTCTCTTTAAATTAATTGCAGTGGCATGAATGTATATTACTTAGAATTCACTGAAGGTGCTCTAACTTCCTATATATGTTCATGAACTGTGTTTATCCTCTGTCCTACTTTTCTTTTGATGCATCTAAACCCTGAAATTCCCTGACTTCCATACGAAACTAATCTTTATGTTTTGTGAAAACACATTTGACTCCATTTACCCAATAGATGTTTTTTGATTAGTAGTAAAACCAATTATTCACTTTATTCAGTTTATTCATAGAGTTAGCCATCTGATCTTTATTTTCAAATCATTAACCTATTGAGAGAGCCCTCTCAGGTTGAGGAGGCTAAGCCTCAACTAAAATTTTGGTTTGAAATAGTTACTCAAGGTCTCCTTGACTAGCAGCCTATCAGGGTCTAATTTTGAGATAACATCACCTACCTAGATGCCTAGGTCATACCTATGACCTTCTACCAATGCTCTCAAACACTGCCTGAGTAGGGATACAAACATATGTCTTATCACTATTATTGCTAATCAAAAGTCATACATTGCTATCCATACCTAACGTCATTAATTTTTTACAAATCATTTTGATATTGTCATGTTAAATCTCACTAAATGAATCAAACACTGCTACAATCATTGTCGAGGTTTTATCATTAATGTCAAGTCTCAACTTTAGACAAGAATGACTATCTAATCAGTATATATCCAATCAATGTTAGACATTATTTAATATTGCTACATTTTATGTAGTAGATTCAAAGTTATTGTTACATCATTTACAATATCATTGTGCTTGTCTTCACACTATGTACAATAAGCCCTTACTCCCCCATGACTATCCTTCAACAATGATCCCTAACTATTTCCAGACTATAAGGCTTACTGTATAGTCGAATTAACATTGAAATTTTTCCATCCTTTTGTCACAAAGATTTTAATTTTACAAGATATTATTCAATTTGTATAATCAAAGTATTTTATCATAGGTATTTTATAGGTCTGTCATATGTCTAGGATATTGATGAACAGGATCACTATATTATGCAAGGTTACCATAGTTAGGTGTTACATGATAAAGGAAAGCTTATTGATTAAAAAGGATAACATATGCTAATTTCAAGCCTTATTTATGCCAAGTCACTATCAAATAATTATATTTGTATCTCAATTCACTATCAAGTATATATAGAACCAAATCACAACAAAATTCAATTATTGATGTAACACATTTATTTCTTTAAGATACTCACTAATACACAATGAGATTATGGTGAGAATTACCGTTATATATTGACAACAATAGGTGATATTGGTTTAATGCTAAATCATAACTTCACTATCCTAATATTTCTAAAAAATTGGATCATTAGATGAATAATACTACTATAAGCCCTACATAACATAGGATAATATGTTCCCTAAAGAAACTATAGAAAATTATACCTACACTTAATTTCAAAATGAGACACCAGTTGTTAAGTGTTTTGTTCCCTGACCATCCTTCACTTGTACAAAGGTATATATTAAAAAAATAGACTGGTGAATGATTCAGTTATTTTAAGATAAGAGGGAATGCTAACAATTTAATTGAAATATATTGAAATAATCGATATTGCCCAATGTATTATAGTAACAATTGTCTATGTGTCAAGCAAATCTTAGTTTTTTTATATAATCCATTTGGAATTGAATGCGTAATTCATTTGAGAATGTAGGTCCATGCTATGTCACATTTTGGCTTGATAATTTTTTCAACAGATTGCATTCTGGAACAACTGTACTAAAATAATATCCAAATAGAGTACACAAACCTTACTTGGATTATGATCCTCCACACAGGTCCATGAATCACCCTTTTCCAAGTATAGAAACAAGAAAGCAACCCAATAGAATCACCTAAATAAAAGCACAAACCAAACCATTTTTTTGGTAATACTTAACTATCTATAGTTTGCCAAAAATATATTTCACATATAGACTAAAAATTACAGAGTTAAGCATAGAGAATTCGTCGAAATTTGATGTGTTGGGAGAGTATACTAGATCTCATTTTTATAGATTAATTCATGAGTGCAATGGGATTCCATAGTGAATGTTGGAGATTAGGACGGGCTCCATAAGGAATTAAAAAATTAGAAATTAATTAATTCATGTCTTGTGTGTTAAGTAAGGAAGGTCGTGAGCGTCATGGGAAAGGGATATTATTCCTCAAAATATGAAGGAATGATTAATTTAATACTTTTCTTAAGATGATTTTTCACTAACATTTAATAAATTATTTGTAGTAACCCTTAAGTTAGATATTTAATGATCATTTACCAATTAATGTGTGTCATGAAACCATCCTATGGGGTTTTAGCCCACCAACTAGGGTCATCACCTTCAACCATGAATATCTCTCAAACCAGTAGGCCTCTCATGGCATGCTACATACCAACCGAAACATCTTTACGAGAATAATCAAATGGCATGGATATCCAAGAAAAACTCAATGACTTTATACTTTAAAAACCTCAACAAAGTCAGGGTATATCCTTAGTCGAGATAACCCAAACCCTAGGACCCATATTTTCAACAATCTAATAATGGAGATTCCAACTTGATGTAATCTAGAAAATTATCAAGAAGTGTTCATTAAAAATTTTAAATCAATGATTAGTGTTCCAATCAAAATCAAACCTAATCAAACCCCAAGGCTAAAATCAACGATAACAACATCCAGTAATCCCCCCTTTATCATTGATGGTGATGTACATACTCCTTTTGGATGGAAACAAACTTACTACTTCTAAAATATTGAGAGGGGGGTGAATCAATATGTCGTAGAAATTAACAATTTATTAATATTTTTTAGAGCATTAGTTAATATTTAGCATTTTTATTATTATTTA
This sequence comes from Pinus albicaulis, assembly GCA_034641835.2. Classification (NCBI taxonomy): domain Eukaryota; kingdom Viridiplantae; phylum Streptophyta; class Pinopsida; order Pinales; family Pinaceae; genus Pinus; species Pinus albicaulis. The sequence goes on along the minus strand of CM076578.1, from coordinate 983,592,389 downwards.
GTATCAGATATCAAAAATAGTAAACATCACCATACAACAATGCAAAAGATAAAGACAATAAAAACAGAGATTTTTAGGTGGAAAACCCCCTTTGAATCAAAAACAACTGAACACTTCTTAGTAATTTTATTTTCTTCTTTTAAAATAAAATAATTACATCAAAATTTCAGCTCCAACTGAAGAAGGCTCCAACACCCTAGCTTACGGGCACCAAAAAATTATGTTTTATCACAGCCCACTAACATGACACACCAACGCCCAATGTTTTATCAGCACCCACTAAAAGTATGCACTAACTCCCTGTTAAAAGCTCCAACCTACCCTATCACCACCCTCCCAACTAGAAGTGTTCTCGGGAACCAACCTGAAAGTGACTCCAATCACCTACCTCACACCACCCAACCACGTTGAAGAGCTGGCAGACCACATTTTGACAATTTTAGACCGGATCCCTTTGTGCTCTGAATCAATACAAGAATGTTGTATAGAAGGTAACACTATATTGGCCAATATGAATATCCTACACAACACTGCAACATTATTCAAATGGAAACTAAACACTACACAACATTTTTCCAACACTACTCAAATTGATCACTGCATTTCGTTTCTCAAACAAACCACTTGTCATCATTGACCACTGCTCAAAAATTTCATATCACTGCATATCAAACCCTACTACCAAATTAGCTGACAAATCCAAAAATTGACCAATTCTCATCACCGTATAAACTACTACCACTGACCACTATGTAATGCTCATGTGTAATATTCCTAATTAGCTTTCAACTAGTTGGAATATTAATTTTTTCTTTTGTTAATAAGATAGATGAATAAGTGGGTAGAGAGACCCATAAATCTCTTTAGTAGGAATAAAACCACTTCTAATGTGAATGTGGATCATTGTATTAGATGAAAAAAGCACTTTTGGATGTGAATATGGGCTAAAGCATGTGAACAAGGTCAAGGTTGACCAAATCAACAATGTTGTCATGGAGGTAGTGGAGAGTTAATGGAGGACAGTGTAGTTATGATGGAGGAGTGTATGCATGAGAGTAGCATCTATAACGAGTGGGACCCAAGGTGAGGAAGCTCACCAAGCATATAAGGAAGGGGATGGAAGCCATATAAGGAAATCAAATTATTTTTTATATCTTGGTCTTTTATGACTTTCTACACACTTCAGTTGTTTAGCGGAGTCTGTTGTGTTGTTTAGCACAAGGGTGTTTCCGAGCAGAAATCCCACCCTCATCCTTGGGGGACTTCAACTGCCCACTCAGGAGAGGTTAATTGAGCTCCGTTTCCACTATCCGACATCAAGCCAAGCTTCATACATCATCCATGGTGCAGTCCCCTTCAGGATTGTGTTTTTTTGCAGGGCAATAGCAGTTGAGGGTTGATAGACCCAGTTTCTGAGCTTGTTTTCAAATGAGTGGAGAAACCCTTCATCCAGGAGGCTAGAAAGGAAGTTCCTTGAGCATTATTCCACCATTCAGCATCATGCCAAGCAGCAGCCATCATCTATAGTGCAGTCTCATTTAGAAATTGTGTTATTCTGCAGGGCAGTTGCAGTGGAGGGCCTAGTGCCCAAGCTAGTGAGTTAGATTTCCAGTGAGGGGAGAAAACCTTCATTCGGGAGATCTATTGGAGGAGTACCAGCCATTTCTATATTATATCGGCCACCTCCTATCATTTATCCAGTTGCAGAGTGTTATTCAGCCCTAGGGCTACATTTTGGCATTTTTGTATTTTGTGTATTTCCAGAAACCCTTTCTGGGTTGTCTTGGAATTGTGCTAGAAGCCCTAGATCTCTGATCCTGGAATTTTCTAAGCACTATATCAGTAGATCCATGTACTTTCATCTAAAAGAGGAGCTACCCCTTGCAAAAAATTTGTTGTCTTAGCCTCTGACATTCTTATATAGCAGTTGTTCTTAATATTTCATGTATTGGGTCCTAGGAGGCTTGTTTTGCCTAGCTTGAGTGTCTTTTTCCTCAAGCTCTTGTATGCATTTTATACTATATTGGCTAATAAAATGGCTCTATGATCTGCTCTTATTTTATGTGTTGATATTTCACTGCATTTTCCAATTTTATGTGCTATATTCCAGTCTTTTACATTTTGGAATATTCCATCATGAATGGATAACCATTCATTAATTCATAAAGCAGTCTACCAAATTTCTTGTACTATTCCAAGTGTTGGAGACACATGTCTGATGAAGATGGCACAAACCTAGATGCCTCAGGTCATCCCTATGACCTGCTTCCAATTCTCTCAAACACTGCCCGAGTAGGGATACAAGCATATGTATTATCGCTGCTACTGTTGACTACAAGTCATACACTACTATCCATACCTCATGTCAATAAGCTTTTCCAAATCATTCTGATATTTTCATGTTAAATATAATTAATGAATCAAAAACTACTAGTATCATTGTCAAATTTATATCATCAATGTCAAGTCTCAACTTTATAGAAGAATGGTTATCTAATCACTGTATATCTAATTAATGTCAAAAATTATTCAATACAACTACATACTATGTAGTATATTCAAATTCATTGTTACATAATTTACAAGATCATTGTGATTGTCTTCATGATGATGTACAATAAGCCCTTACTACCTCATGAATATACTTCAACATTGATCCCTAACTGTTTCTAGACTATAAGGCTTACTGTATAGTCAAATTATCATTGATTTTTTTCCATCCTTCTCTCACAAAGATTGGAATTTCACAACAACTTATTCAATATGTATCATCAAGGTTTTCTATCATATGTATGTTATAGGTTTTTCATATGTCTAGGATGTTGATAGATAGGATCATTGTAGTATGCAATATTACCATAGTTAGGTGTTACATGATAAAGGCAAGGTTATTGTTGAGAAAGGATAATAAATGCTACTTGCAGGTCTTATTTATGCCAAGTCACTATCAAATCAATATACTTGTATATAAGTCACTATGAAGTATATATATAACCAAATCACAAAAAATTTAAGCTTGACTTAATGCATTTATTCCTTGAAGATACCCACTGATACATAACGAGATTACAGTCAGAATTATTGTCATATATTGACAACCATAGGTGATCACTATTTTAATGGTAAATCTTAACTCTATTGCCCTAATTGTTCTAAAAATGTGGTGCCCTATATGACTAAGCCACTATTATAGGCCCTACAGAACTTGGGACAATATGTGCCCAAAAGAAACTATAGAAAATTATACCTACACTTAATTTCAAAATGAGACAACAATTGTTTTGTGTTTTGTGCCCAAGTCGTCCTTCACCTCGAAAAAGGTATACATTAACAAAGTAGACTACTGAATGATTCAATTATTTTAAGATAAGAGGGAATGATAACAATTTAATTGAAAACTATTGAAATAATCGATATACATACATACATACATACATACATACATACATACATACATACATACATACATACATACATATATATATATATATATATATATATATATATATATATGTATGTATATATATATATATATATATATATATATATATATATATATATATATATATATATATATATATATATATATATATATATATATATATATATATATATATATATATATATATATATATATTCTAAATTATGCTAATTTCTATTATAATGTACAAAGATACAATTCATACTTCACGACAGATGGTTACTAGACTAGCCAACCCCTGTTCGATGAAGACTGTTCAAAAAATAAAAAATTAGGTTGCCCTTCAGGGGGAAACCAACCCTTAAAAAGTTCAAAAATTCAAAAAATGGACTTCCCTTCAAGGGGAAACCAGCCATTAACATATTCAAGAGTGACATAGTTTGCAGGAAGAGACAAAGATGGTCATAAAATCCATAAAAGAGCATATGTAAACTGAAATAAAATAGGGCCAAGAAGCTGCAACTACCAATTTTGGGCCTCATTATCCTCCTCATGGGGATTTTCCTCAATTATGAAACAACCATATTTATACATGGTCTCGATATCCTTCTTTGTGAGTTGGGGGGCCAGGTCCAGAGTTGAAGTGGAGACCGTATCGATCTAATTGGCCATAGTTGAGTGATTCGCGTTGTCCGCAACTGCTTCTCTTTTCCGGGTGTCCTCTGATACTGCTCCAACCACTGTCTGAGTCACCCACTAAGTGCTTAACAATGATTCCAATGGATTTTCGAGGCAAAGGGAATGAGGAGTGCAATATTGTTGACTTGCGCGGCCTTTTATTGCTTTTCGAGCTGGAGTCGTGAAGCTGCTCCTCCAGGAGGTGAACCAAAATCTAGACAGAAAGCATTTGGGGGTCATAGAAAGGGTCAAGAACCTCCAAGTCTTCCAGAGCGACAGAGAGGGACATAGAGCATGCAAACAATCTAGGAGATGGAGTACGGGAGGGAGTGCCTCTGCCACCTCCAAGACGGCAACGCATTTTGTGGCGTCTCAGCATGGAATTAGTGGGGTGGAGGGTTTGCAGGGCTAAGGTAGAATGCACAGAGGAGGCAGGAAAAGAGCAGAACGATAGGCAAAGCCGTTACAAAGGAGGTTTGCGAAGATTTAAATATGAAGACGTAAATGAAACTGATGGGAGCCATCAACGATAAATGGCCAGCTTGCAGAAGTAAAGGCCGAGGGGGGGGAATGAATGCCGCGAAGTGTCGGCATCCTCACCAGTACTACATATTTATGGTCTTCACGCTGGAGGAAGGTTCCGCCATGTGGTGCTTCCAGGTGCCCCTACGTTGAATGGCCAAGTGGCAGTCTGTGTTAAACATATCAGTCACCTACATCTGAGAGAAATAATCGATATTATATTGTATTAAAATAATGGTTATTAATGTGTCAAGTGACTCTTATTTTTTTTATACAATCAATCTCAAATTTAATGTCTAATTAATTTGAGAATGTAGGTCCATGCTATGTCACATTTCAGTTAGATAAATTTTTCATCTGGAACAACTGTACTAAAACATTATCCAAAAAAAGTACACAAACCTTACTTGGATTATGATCCTCCGGACTGGTCCAATGAATTACACTTTTACAAGTATAGAAATAAGAAAACAACTCGACATAATCACCTAAATTCAAGAAAAAAAAAAAACCATTGTTCCTATGGTACATCGTTTTATATAGTAAGATGAAAAGATATTTGTAATATTCCAAAATGGAAAAGACAGGAATATAGAACATATACAACATTCTAAATAAAGAAAACATGAACATAACACTAAAATCTGGAAAATGTCAGAAATATGATGCAACTAGAAATTATATTAAGACATCATAACCATGAGAAAAAATAGCTGAGTCATATCATTATAAACAACAACAAATATAAAGTACATACTGATCCAAAGAAGACGCACTGACGGCAACAATAAGTGGCTTAAATAACTCTAAATCCCAGCACTGGAAATGGTGTTGTTGCTACTACTATTGCTATTGGAAACTCCTAATGTTGGGAAGAAGAACCATGTGCGGGAGGTTTCTTGACTGATCATAAATATCCAAAATTTTAATCAAGGACACTACTCGAAAAATGCAAAAAAACCCATAAATGGTTTGTCCATATTTTGACTTTGGATTTTCGGCCCTTTTTGGGTTGCCAACTGCACCCCTACTGGCTGACATATGCAGTCCTCCTAGGTTACTATTGAGATGGGGATGAAGTGGTGATATAACTACTGCAATATCACCCAATCATCTCAATGCATGAAGGTCTGACCCCTTCTCCTAATTCCCAAGAAGGAAGTTTGAGTTCTAGCTCCTCCTTTCAAGTTGCAGCTATTGAACTACACAACTGTTGGAAGTGATTGCGCTGTCAAGAAGGCTGAAGTTGCAACCTATTGATAGATGAAGCAATATTTCTCACAACTGATGGAAATGATCTCACAAAAGTGAAGGAATGATCCCTCACAAGATTCCAAGCTTAAATACTTGGAACTTCCTTCCTCCACTGAATCTATACTGCTTGACTGCATAATTCCTGGAGGAATTGTTGTTGCATGGAGGTGTAGAATGATGGCCTGATGCCAGATGTCACAATGTTTCTCCTAGAAGACTGAAATGGAAGCACAAGGTGAAGGATTGATCCCTTGTTGGCTCGAGGGGTCCTGACCCAGGTTTGGAGGTTAAGGTTTTCCAACAAACCCCTATATTACTGGCCCTTTCGGCAGTGACCTACTTGTGCAGGCCAAAGTCTCACCCGAAGCAGTATGGGAGGGTGTTGGAACCAGGTTTCTACACCCTGGGAGAGGGTAGGTAAGTCAAGCAGAGTTGTGTTCGACTTCACAATTACCAGATCGTATATCACAGAACCCAGATCTATAGATCCCTTCGCATCCATGTGCGCAATACCAATTATAATCACAGTAATCAACAAATAATAAATTCACAGAACAATAACGGAAATATCATAGATATTCTTGCATAAAGTATAACAGATAGATCCATATCAGATGTCAACGCAGCATAAGAAAATAACATAGTTACTTTCGTAGCTTAACACAGAACCATGCATAACATAGCAGATATCATAGATTCGCATTAACAGATTCAGATTTTCCAACAACCTTCCACTTTCATTAATCCTTCAGATCCTTTTACAATACCCAAAACCCAACCTGTGCACACAGCAGTAGGTTCCACACACAGCAGGACTGAGGATCTCCGCGCATACAGCCAACATGATTCCTTTCCCCCAATAACCCAAACAGATCTACTAATTCGTAATTCACACCAATATTGATTCATCCTTTCTATTGACTCAAAATGTCCTTCTATTTATAACAACCTAGCCTAATCTTTCATGTGGTCCGCAAACCGTGGTTTACGGACTTTAGGTCTACCCTTTGACCCATTACAATTCTTTTGGGGCTTTAACCCACCCCAAAACCCCTGCGCTAGACTAAAATATGCTAAAAATATACAAAAATACTCAAAACTGTCCCAATTCGTAGCCTTTGGAGGATCTTGTTCCAACAGTCCCCCAACACAATCTTGTGACTCGTCCCAAGTCATTGAGATGGTGGGGTCTCCACCTGCACCTGTATGGCTACTTCGGCCATATATTCATTTGATCCGATACGGTTTGAGCCGACTACCATTGACATAGCCTAGTAGCATATCATCGTGTAGGGTAGCTAGCCTAACAGCTCCGCCATCCGTGATCTCCTTAACTGTGTAGGGACCAAGCCAATGCTGCCAGAACTTCCCGAGATGCTTTGAAAACTGGCTATTGTATAAGAGGACCAAGTCGCCCTCTGCGAATGTCTTCTAGTGAATATGTCGATCCTGCCAGGCTTTATCACGAGCCTTCTGGACTTGCTGATGGAAATTCGCAAGAAACCGATCTTCCTCCAAAGCCATAACCTGCGCTAATCGCTCCTCCATGATGTCAGGTTCTGCCATGTTCGTAAATGCTGCAATAAGCAGACTAGGAAAAATATACTCCATGGGCATAACGGCTTCTTTACCATAAACCATCCTGAATGGGGTTTTTCCTGTTAGCTTCTTGCAGGTTGTTCAATAGGCCCAGAGGACCGATGGGATGCACATGTCCCAATCGTGGTGATCAGCATTGCATACCTTTGTCAGCGCTTGCTCCAAGATTTTATTAAAAGCTTCAACCGCGTCATTGGCCTATGGGTGATATGGTGTGCTCTTTGCATGATGGATCTGGAACTCCTTGGTCAAAGCTTGGATTGTTTCATTAAAAAAATGTGTATCTCTGTCGCTCATGAGGATCTTCGAACATCCAAATCTGGTTAGGATTTGTTCAAAGATGAAATGCGCAGTGGTATCCACAGTACAATCGTTTACTGCTTGTGCTTCAGCCCACCTGGTTACATAATCAGTGGTAGTAATAATGTAGCGTGCACCCGTCTTCTTCCCTGGTGGGTTGATAGGCCCGATGAAATCGATAGCCCACTTATCAAATGCTTGTAGAGAAATTTGTGGTTGAAGGGGAATTTCATCTTTGTGGGATGGCCTCCTTGTTCATTGGCACATATTGCAGGCTTTAAAATAGTCGCGGGCATCACTATGCAGGGTTTGCCACCATAACACAGCTCTCAAGATCTTTTGCGCCATTGCTTTCCCTGCGTAGTGACCTCCTGCTACTCCGTCATGAGCCTCTACCAAGATAGAATGCCTTTCATGCTCCAAAACATATTGCCACAATACTTCGTCTGCTTCCCATATTATATAAATGACCTGCAATGATGGTAAAATCCGTTGCCCGGTTGACTAACTCTTTCTTCTATTGTATAGAGTACTCTGGAGGTGTCATCCCAGTAGTCAAGAACTGAATGATATTAGCGAAGTGTGCATCTACTACCTTAAAAGAAAATAGTTGCGCATTAGGCAATCCAGCTTCTAGGTCGGTTGGCTCCTCACCACTCTCTATTCGGGACAAGTGATCCTGCCCAGCATTCAAATTTCCTAGCTTGACGATGATTTCAAAGTCATACTCCTGAAATAGCAGTAGCCATCGACATATTTTCCCCCCCAACATAGACTTATTTACCAGGCACTTTAAAACCAAAGACATGTTTTCCTGACATATGTCATTCCAACAGAACCAGGCCTCCTTCATAAGCAAGTCTTTCAAAGGTGCTGTGATCAGAGCATACCCCCAAACGAAATTTCTGTAATAACCTGTGTGGTCGAGAATTGAATGCAATTTTTCCCTTGTTGTAGGAGTTGTCGGATATATGATAACTCTGCCTCCTATATCTGCACCCCCAATCTTAGCCAACGTGGGGTGCATCTCAATGCTACCCATTCGTAGCCTGAGCGGTCTGGTAACTGTGCGCATCCCATCCAATTCTGAGTTAGAAACAGCTTGTGGATCATCCTTTCCTTCTTTTGGGGCTAGGTTGAGGTAGTTGACCATGCTTGGTACCCATGTTTCCCATGTGGGCACTTCAGGTGCGACATACAGGTGCGATTCACCCCATGCTACAGTGTCAATGTCCTACAAAGATGCGTCAAGCACCTCTGTCCCGCCTACTAACCCAAATGTTCCCAGAAATTCATCCTTCAAAGTCTCCCAGTGGTGGGTGCATTGATGTAGCTCCGCATCTAAGTACCATGCAGTGGGAAGTGGTCCCAGGGCATGAATAAATAGATGAACCCACTCTTTGGTAGTCCTGTCACACCACTGTTCTATCCAAGCAAATAGATATTCACGTGGGTCTTCTAGCCCAAGGAACATCTTGACTCGTACGTCAGCTGGGGCCTCAAATCGTAGGATCATCATATCCTGACACTCCTCCCAATCCTAGAACACCTTCTCATGCGTCTCCCACCATCGCGCAGGTGCTCCACACATGGCTAGCTTAAGGGCCCATAGCCTTCATTCCCTTGGGACCTCAGCTTTGAATGCTTGTAAAAATTTCTTAATATTACTAGAACCATAAAAATAAGTTAGGTCTCTTACCTCTGAGGAAACACAACAAAAGTCTTTTGTGACCCAAAGACATTGCAGTGCAGAGACATCATGTAACCGATTTTTCCAATTCTCTATCTCCCCATCATAGTCAGAGAAGCATTCACTGTCCTTTTCCCAGCAGAGTAGACCATCTGCCATGGGGTTGATCCAATCTTCATCCCACGTAGTCAACTTATAGATGTGATCCACATCCTCTTCATCGCGCACCGACTTTGTGTATCATTCACCTTCCGCAGGATCTAACGGTACTATCACCCTTGTACCGTTATTTTCAAATACCATGCTTCGCTTTTTTAGGTTAATGATGCCTCCCATATCGATGGCCCAATCCAAGCCTAGGAGCGCAGGGTAGGGGTTCACATCTTCTACAATCTAAATTACCTCAAAATCAGTCCGGACCTTGACCCCTGCGATATTTACGATAATCTCCGGCAGTCTCCCCAAGGGTATAATCTTATGTTGATTGGCCATACGCAGCTGGATAGTGGACCATTCCAGCTTAGGTTCCCCCATTTGTAGCCAATTTTTTTTAGGGAATACATTCGCATCTGAACCTAGGTCCAAAATAACCGGATCCATCTCGTAATCACCGATCTGCGTAGTCAACTGCATATCCCTACCAGTTTGTTTCTTATATCTATATAGTTTGTGTACATCCTTGATTTCCGGAGGGGGGCTAGGTCGTGCTGCGCATCTATCTATTAATTCCTAAATATTTTCCATAGCCTTTGGGTTGTGAAATAGCTTCATACATGCCTGTAAAAAGGGTTTAAACTCATCATCTGCCTTGAGGTCTCCCAACGACTACGAAGTAGATGCCTCTGCCTCAACAAAGTCTTTACGAGTTGCGACAAACGTTTCTTTTCCTTTTTTATATCCAAACCTTCCTGCTTGATAACTGCTTGTCGAATCAGAGGTTCAGTCGCAGTCCTCTCCCCAGGTCCCCCGGTGGCTATCCCACTACATGTTATGACATTCACACTTGGATCTTTGTCTTACAATTCAGCCTTAACCCTCTGCACATTCTGCGTAGGTGTCGGTTGCTTCTCCTGCATCTTTTCTATCAAGATTGGACAGTCTTCAATCGCATGGTCCAGTTGTCTGCAATACCGGCAGGACTACCTTCTAGATTTTAGACAGTCCCTGGCAAAGTGTCGTACTTCTCCACAATTATAACAGATTAGTTGCCCTCGTCCCCGACCTGTACTTCCACCTCTTCTGCCTCCCGTGCCCCAGGTTGGGGAGCCACCTATGCTTGAGAGGGATCTTGGTGAGGATGGATCCGACTGTACCCTACAGAGGTTCCCTCGATCGATCATCAAATCATACATCTAGCAGTTATGTTCATCGTGTCCTACCAACTTGGAGAACCTGCACCATTGCTTCTTTACTTCTAGGACATACGCAGCAAGGAAGGGACAGTGTTTTATGTCATGCAGCCCCACAACACGACAATCATCGCACCATAGCGCCGGTCCACTTGATCTTGTAACTTCCCTAGGGCGCAATGGACTAGGTCCCACAGCCTGCATATAGTTTGCTAACAAAGGGCAGTTATCCTTGGTGTGACCATTCGTCCTGCATCGTATGCACCATCTTTCAGGGCTAGCCTCTACCCCTCACTCCTTTCACGAATTCTAGATCTCCATGTGCCTCGCCTCCTGTTGTCCTTGGATCTGTTGGACGCCCAGCTGGGTATCATCTCTGGGCACAACTTCTAACTTCATAGCGACCTCCAAGGATTTTTCCTGTGATTCAAAAGTTTGGTGACCCATAGGTATGCTCAAGTGAGGTAGCAACATAGCAATGAACCATTTCGTGTGTTTTCTGTCATCATATTGAAATCCTCCTTCTCTGATCATGTTCTTCAGTCGCTGATCGACCTCCCACATAGACTCAGAAGGCCCTTGCTTGAAATCCTTTAGATCAACCACTATTTGAGAGTAGGACTTAAGCTTCTTGAACTATTGCTTCAAGGCGTTCTTAATCTCTTCAATGGTTGCATTTGCATGCTAGCCGATGTATCCCATGTACCAGTCCAAAGCTCTTTCTTCAAAGGCAAGGGACAGTTGTGCCCTCTTCACCACATCACTAGCTACATTCTGTGCAGTCCATACTGATTTTGTGACAAACCGGAACTGATCCATGTCTTCATCTACCACACCCTTAAAGGTAGGAAACTTCATGTGCGCAGCCATATCTTCTTCCGGTGGTGGCAGAGGTGTAGGTGAATTCTTACCCCTATGCTAGTTTGAAAGTGGTGTGGCTGGGGGACTCTGCACAACTTCTTCTCTTACCAGACTGTAGACAGATCTATCTCCTTCTTGGTTGGTCTGATAGTATTTGCCACTTCGTGTTGTACTCCTGTCCAGATCAAAGGTCATTCATTCGGTGTGGCTACATAGAATAATCTTTTCGCACAATAATATCTTAATCTGCAATGGTAAGGTCTTCAGAAACTTATCTTGGAAACCCTTGAAGAATCTTCGTTTTGCTTCAGAGTAGGAGACGAACTGATCGATGGAAAATTATGTCACGAACCCTCCTATCACACTGTCCACCCAGTGGTCCACCGTGCGAGTGATGGTGTTATCAATCTTCATTCTACTTCAGAGTAAGAGATGAACTGATCGATGGAAAAGTATGTCACGAACCCTCCTAGCACACTGTCCACCCAGTGGTCCACCATGCGAGTGATGGTGTTATCAATCTTCTCGAACTGCTGGATCAATTCAAGGGTCCATTGTGTGACCCGCTCATCCTTCCAACACTTATGAAATTCAACCAACCTTGTGAGCCACTCCTGGAGCTCGATCACAATTGTTACAAAGAAGATCTCGTAGATCTCCATGAAAATATACTTATTCTTCCACTCTTCGGTGGTCAATATCTTACTACAATTTTCTTTTACTGCAAATTCCTGAACTTGTTGTTCAGACCATTCATCAATTTCTTTTCTTTCAGGTTTCCAATACGGCCTTGGCATTACCCGATCCCTCTCTCAAAATGCTCCCGGTCCCGGCAACGAAACCATTTTTTGGCTCGAGGGGTCCTGACCCAGGTTCAGAGGTTAAGGTTTGCCAACAAACCCCTATACTACTGGCCCTTTCAGCAATGACCTGCTTGTGCAGGCCAAAGTCTCACCCGAAGCAATATGGGAGGGTGCTGGAACCAGGTTTCCGCACCCTGGGAGAGGGTAATTAAGTCAAGCAGAGCTGCGTTCGACTTCACAATTACCAGATCATATATCACAGAACCCAGATCTATAGATCCCTTCGCATCCACGTGCACAATACCAATTATAATCACAGTAATCAATAGATCATAAACTCACATAAAAATAGTGCAAATATCACAGATACTATTGCATAAATTATAACAGATAGATCCAGATCAAATTTCAATGCAACATAAGCAAATAACACAGTTACTTTCGTAGCTTAACATAGAACCATGCATAACATAGCAGATATCATAGATTTGCATTAACAGATTCAGATATTCCAACAACCTTCTGCTTTCATTAATCCTTCATATCCTTTTACAATACCCAAAACCCAACCTGTGCACATAGCAACAGGGTCTGCACACAACAGGACTAAGGATATCCGCGCACATAGCCAGCAGGAGTCCTTTCCCCCAATAACCCAAACAGATCTACTAATTCGTAATTTGCACCAATCTTGATTCATCCTTTCTATTGACTCAAAATGTCCTTCTATCTATAACGATCTAGCCTAATCTTTCCTGTGGTCCGCAAACCATGGTTTACGGACTCTAGGTCTGCCCTTTGACCCATTACAATGCTTTTGAGGCTTTGACCCACCCCAAAACCCCTGCGCTAGACTAAAATATGCTAAAAATATATTAAAATACTCAAAAATGTCCCAATTCACAGCCTTTGGAGGATCCTATTCCAACATCCCTCCACAGGTTTCCTAGCCGAAATGCTAGAAACTACCTTCCTCCTCTCAAACCCTCATGCAAGAATGTGTAATTCCTGAATCTATATGTGCTCAAGAGAGAGGCTAAATGTGGCACCAATGCCGGATGATGAATGGCTGCTCAAAGAAACCTTTCCAGAGTAGGCACTCGAAGTCCCTCGTGGATAAGGGTGGGATTCCTGCTCGGGAACACCCATGTGCTAAACATCACTACAGAATTAGCTAAACAACTGAAGTGTGCAAAGAAATGTCAAATGACAAAACAATATAAAATTTCAGAATGAATTCTATGGTTGCCTTATCCTTCCTTTTATGCTTTGTGAGCCTCCCCTAGCCTTGGTCCACGTCATTACTGTGCTACACATGTGGCCACTAGCCTCCATGAAGATTGTGTTATCACATCCTAAATTTTCAAAGTCATAACTTGAAATGTGTCAAGTTTGTATTTAGATTGGTTAGATAGCATAGCATCACGAAATGATAAATTTTATGATTAGCATAAGCTTCAAATATTGTTTTAAGTTGTTAAGGATGATCTCAAGTCATATCAAAGGAACAAATCTTGAATAGATACTTTAAAACGATTTAAAGTCTCAAATCTAGCCACCTATCAGAATTTTTCTGAGTCTGTAGCGATTTTAGTACTAAATAAATAGATTTTGCTGCGAAAACACCTAGTAGTTCCATAGCGAAACTGACACTTGTAAATCTAAATGCGCTACGAAAGCGTGTCATCCTATAATGGTTTTCCGTATAATGATGAGTTGTTAAACTTTGATGGTTTCGAGGTCATGCTGTCAGAGTAGGGTCATCATTGAAAGTCTTAGGCACATTTTTGCATCAACTACCATTTTCTTAATAAGTCTCATCTCATTTTTTCAAATACATCCCTCATTCCTCACGCTTTATTTTTTTCCCTTGTAAGTTGCTACCAAAGTAGCTTGTTGTCATTTGCATCTCCCATAGAAATCCTCTTTCATGTCAGCCCTCTTTTCCCATAACAACTCGTTGTCATCAAAGGCTTTTACCGAACAGGTGTAAATATCCAAAGAAGGCCACTACTGCAAAACAAGAAGAAATGGCTACACCAAATAAAGTAAATAAAGGAGGCCTGCCATTCAAGTACGAGCCTACAAGTCCAAGATTAATCATGGAAGATCCATAGTTCATGGAAATTTTTACAAGAGCAGGATGTATTCAGTTCTGTCAAAGGTTGCAAGGTCATCACAAATAGGTATCACAAGACTTTGTACTCAATTTCAAAGGAACATCTACAAAGGTTGGTTTTCTTCATGTGCCAATTTCCCCTGATAGTATTTCTCAAGCAATTGGGATTCCTAGGACTGGAGAAGAATGGTTAAAAGCTACAAAGTTTGATTTAAATATTTGTGATGATTATCTAAAGCCTGGACATGTAGGGATAAATATGACTGTAGGGATTCCCAGAACTTGCCTTAAAGATAACTACTCTAATTTATTGACATTCATACAGAAATACTTTACCTATGAAGGCGGATTCCATACAATCTACATGTATCACTTCAAGCTGTAGATTCATTTTATAGGAAAAAATCTAATAGATATTCCTTTTTACCTTTTTAGAAGCCTTGGAAAAATGGCAGATAAAGTGCAAGGTAGACGTGAAATAAGTGAAACTTCCATCTTTCACTATGGATTGATGAAATTACTAGTACTGGAAGAATTAAATAAACTAGACAGAGACTGGGCATCTTTCTTATTTATGAATGGATATGAAATGGATGTTTTATCTCCAAGGAAAGCCTCTAAACTCAAAACTCCTTCTTCTAGGCAAGAGTTGAATACTACTACAGAAGTAGAAGGGAATCAACAAGAAGGTTTAAAAGCTACAACCAAAGATGTCGAAGTAGATGCTAATTTCATCCAAGAGGAAACACCACATCCAGCAACTAGTAAGCATGCTAAAAAGCATGACATAATTAGCAAGACTAACTTGCAGCAAAAAGGTCTAAAAGAAGCACAAAGGAAACTATTGGAGGTAAAGGCAGTTTTGAAGACATCTTACAGGCTATAGAGATTGCAAAAACCCCCGTAGTGAAAGCAACTGAGGTAGAAGGATCCAAGGTCAAAGGGAAGGGGCTTATGGCTAAGAAATTAGATTTTTCATCAGAGGATTCAGGTTTTCTTTTCAAACCTAGAAAGCCTTTCACTAGATCACAGATTTCTGAGACTATCACCATTGGAAATAAGCAGCAGAAGGAAGATAAATAAAAAAGGGAAGCAGTACAAGAATTCATACTTATATCTCCTATTGAGACAGAGGTTACTAAAGAAAATAAATGTCAATCTAAAAGAAAGATTCAGAAGAAATCTGAGGCATATTTTCCAGAGGGACAGTTTAAAGATAAGGAAGAAACAATCAAATAGAGAAAGGGAAATTATAAATTCATAGAGAAAACTGAAAAATAGCTTCTTGAAGAAAAGTAAAATCAGTTAGGGAAGAGTTGTCTGAAACAAAGAGAGAGCTGGAAAGATACAAGCAAGATAGACAAATGATAGATGAGGTGGAAAAGAAAGTGAATGATCAGGTTACTCATTTTGAAAAATCTATTGGAAAGGCCCAAAACTTGTTGAAGAAATCACAGCCTTTATGCATCATGATGACACACACAAGGTAGAGGAATTTATGGTTACACATAGAGAGGAAAATTCTTAGAGACAAGTCAAAGAGTTGAAAGAAAATATGGAGATGATGAAGACAGAATTATAGAAGAAAGATTTGGAAAGAGGAGCTATGGAAAAAACTATTGAAGTTGCTCATGAAGAAATTGCTGGTAAATAAGAAGGTAACAATGGATTATAGACCTTTTTTGTCTTATAGTATCATACTTTACATGCAGGTATATTCATGGATCTTTTCAGAGCCTAGATCCTAAGTTTTTTCAAGTCTCTGAAAAATTAGGCAATTCTGCAGCGTATGCCAAGCTTGAAGCCCAATTTTTGCTGTGGAATTTCTGAAGAATTATTTTGGTTTTAAACCACTTAAAATGACATTTTTAAAGAGCTGTGAGGGTTTTGTTTAACTATTTTTTATCACTTAACACCCTCCAATCATCAATAATAGAAGAATATTATCACAGATGACCTTTTTTGAGTTTTTCTATGGAATTCGCTACGAAAGTAGCTCAAAAATCTGTTTTGACATAAAGGCCAATTTTTGGAAGACGGTGAAGGGTAAATGACTATTTAAAATATGTTCTCCATGAGGAATGAAAAAGAGTATCATGGAAATGATAAAGAGTATCAGATCAGAATATTGCTAAGTGGATATATTTTTTTATGGATACAGTTCGAAGATACCAGCTCATTATGTTTCCATATCATCAAACTGACAGCTCCTTAATAGTAGGCAAAGCAGCTTCATGAAGACAGTCAGAGTATTAATGTTTTTTTTGTGGCCAGTATGGTTGAAAGACATGATTCCTTTCAAGTAATATTTGGATCATCTTTAGATTAAATGTAATAAGTAGTTGTTTGAGTCATAGTAGGACTCTAACTCCTAATTCGAAAGGTGTCAATTTCTAGTTTTAAATATCTAGTTAGTGGTCAGATTTGGTGTCATTAATAGAATTTAATGATCTAGCCACTTGGTATATTGGATGTAAAGGCTATATGCCTATAAGTAGTGAGTACTTCGATGTATGATAGGTTGGAAAATGTTATCTCACCAGACTATTTTATTGTAAAGCTTTTGGAGTTTCTGATATATACAGTAACAATACCACTTTTCTTCACCTGAGATTCTTATTATATTTCAATGAGTTTCTATCCTATCTTTTGAAATGGTTTTCTTCCAATGCCTCAATGCTTATTACTTAGAATTCATGATTGTTCATGCCCTAACTTCCTTTAAGTATTAAGCTATGGTAAAATGAGTTTTTGTCCTATCTTTTGAAAGGTTTTCTTCAAAGTCTTAATGCTTATTACTCAGAATTCATGACTGTTCATGCTCTGACTTCCTTTAAGGATTAAGTTATGCTGAATCTCTTTGAGTATTTTGCTTTCAATACCTTGATGTCCCATTACTCAAAATTTGTGTGTCACATGTTCTGACTTCCTTTGAACCTCAAGTTATTGGGATTTTATTGAATGTGTTATTCTTTCATTGAAGTATATACAAGCCTCAGCTTCCACAAGGAAAGCCTTTGTTATTGAGAGCCCTATCACTGACTCCATAGCCCAATGGTAGCAAGTATTCATCTTTTCAACCTGAACCAAAACACAAATAATAGAGTTAGCCATCTATCTTATATTATTAAACAATATCATAAATCCCTTTGAGAGAGCCCTCTCAGACTTAAGAGGCTAAGCTTCAGTCCAAAGATTGGTTTGAAATAGTTACACTGAAGTTGTCTGATCAGCAGCGAATCAGGTACAATTTTGGTGATAACAGATTGCATTGTCTCCCCATGATCTCAATCATTTCTACATTTAATTTCCACTTCCTCCATCATGTGTGCATTTAATGCACCACTTCCTCCATTACTTCATCATTAGTTCTCTATGATATTACTTTTATTCCTCCACTATCTCCATCATCTTCCTCATTAATCCTCCATGATATCCACTCTTCCTTCATTAATAAGTTGCTCCACTACTCCATAATGCTGATCTACTATTTAAATAACCCACATACACACACCAAAAGTGGATTTTATTCATATATGGGGTTTATGGGTCCCTCCACCCTTTTACTTACTTAACTAATTAAGAAAAGTAAGAAGTCTAATATTCCAATTAACTGAAGGAAAATTTGGAATATTACAATATTTCATATATATACTAGAAATTACAAATATAAGCATAGAGAATTAGTTGAGATTTTATGTGTTAGGAGAGTATACTAAAACTCCTTTTTATAGATTATCCGAAAACAACTGTACTAAAACATTATCTAAAACAAGTACACAAACCTTACTTGGATTATGATCGTCCAGACTAGTCCAACGAATTACCCTTTTACAAGTATAGAAACAAGAAAACAACCCGACATAATCACCTAAATCCAAGAAAAAAACAAGCCATTGTCCTATGGTACATCGTTTTCTATAGTAGGACGAAAAGATATTTCACAGATAGACTAGAAATTAAAAATATAAGCATTGAGAATTAGTTGAGATTTGATGTGTTAGGAGAGTATACTAAATCTCCTTTTCACAGATTAAGTATTGAGTGCAATGGACTTCCATAGTAAACGTTGGATATTAGGATCTGATCCATAAGGAATTAAAAGATTAGAAATTAATTAATTCATGGCATGTGTGCTAAGTAAGGAAGGTTGTGAGCCTTTTTAGTGTCAGTTTTTGCATCCTGCCACTAGTGATAAAATAGACTCTTATCATGTCATATTAGGGTCCCATTTTGAAATTTTTATCATTACATTAGGTCATCATGCAAAAATTTGGTCACTGGATGTAGATCTAGGTCTGATTTTACTCCTTCCAAAATTTTATTACTTGCTGGCTTATTTCACCTTTGAGTTGAGTGTACCATCAGTCATGAGTTTTCATCATCATTACATTCATTTTCATCATGGTTTCATTCAGTCCAGAGTCTCCATTAGGTCTTAGGGTTTTCAAGGTCATCAAATCATCATTTTATGCCATAAAGTCCAGCAAGTGAAGGAGTGACAATAACGAAATTTCATCAGTAAATTTGATTTGTAAATTTGATTTTAAAGCAAATGTAATTTTTTGTTCCTAATTATTAATAAGTACTCAGAGTTCTAAGTAGCTGTAATAGTCAAAGTTCCATCAGCAAATGATCAAGGTTCCAAAAATCCATTCAGTGTTCCTAAGCCATCAAAAGATAAAGTTCAAAATTTAAAGGTAAAAAATCAATGTAAAGTTGATTTTGAGAAAAGGAAATGTGGGTCCATGTCTATTTAATGATATTTCTTCAAAGGCCCTCAAAAACCAAAATTCATTCATTTGCATTCTTAAGCATCGATCTCTCAGCTTCTCCAAGAAAAAAATATTTCTTTTCCCCAAAAAGTAGAGTTTCTAGGTCCATCGTTGTGATTTTTCCATAGGCGTTGCACTTTTTGCAGTGGGCACACTGTGATTTTCAGAAGCACGTTGTGCTTTTTGGAGGGCTTCTCTGCGCCTTTCTCAAGGTCGTTGCGCTTTTTGGAGAGGAGAAACCATGAACCCAAAGCTTTTCTCCAAGGGTTCTAAGTTGCAATTAAGGGTTTCTTCACTCATTTCCAAGTCACATACTCACAACCTTTCCTTCAGCTCATGGTCTTAAATTTATGGTGTAAACCCCTCATTTAACTCCATGCCATGTTCTATGTAATTAAACCCTATTTTTCATCTTTGTGAGGTTAATTTGTTTTTCCCTACACCTATTTACCTCCCTTAGACTTTAATTCACTTCCCACTACCATCACATCCCTTCATTCCCCATTCCCAAGATATATTCCTTAAAACCCTACCCCTACGATGCGCTTTTCTAGGTAGCTATACTACCTCCCTATACCTTCCCCTTCTTCCCTAGGGTTTCTAGACAAAACTGAATATAAAGGAGGAGGAGAGAAACATCATGGAGGAGGAAATAAACACCATATAAGAAGAAATGAAAACATACAATAAAGTAGGGAGAATCTTGATACTAGAGCCATCAGACACTAGGGAATTGATGGCATCACCCTTAGCAGTCAAATTTTTCCAGGATGTAGGTTGTTTTGAGTTTTGTGAGATGGTCCAAAGAGTGCAAATCCATCCTATGTTGACCAGGGTTTTCATCACCAACCTACAAAAAGACCAAGTGACCATTGGAGGGGTGATATTCACCATTTCTATAGAAATCATTGCAGTAGCAACAGGTATACCCAATGTAGGTGAAAATTAGTTAGAAATTAAATATTTGGATGCCCAGCTGTATGAACCTTACCTCAAAGCGCCATACAAAGACAACATCCAGAATATCTTTCCTTTTGGTTAGTTTCTGAATAGGTTTTCTCCCATGATGAAGATCATCTTCAAATATTTCACTTGTGAGGGAAGATTCTCCAGGTTGTACAACTACCACATCAGGTTTCTCATGCATTTCACTAGAGTGAAATTGCTCAACCTTCCCTACTATTTGTAAGGGAGCATTGATAAGATGACCTACATAGTGAAAATCAAAGAGTATGAGCTTCAAATGAATAGACTCTTCCATCATTCAGTCATAGAAATAATGTCCCTTCATCACCTCAAACAATTGAATTTTCTTGGGAGACTTTCATTGAGGCAGATATCTTCACCACACCACCAAATAAGCCTGCTAAACCTATTCCACCATCAACATCAATTTCTCACAAGAAAACTATGTTATCTAGCAGGGCTACAATGAAGAAAATAAAAGAGGATAAAGAGGTCAAAACCTACCATAGAGGACATAGGCAAGTGTTTTCTCTACAGATTGTGGAAGGGGCATTGCCTTCTACATCATCAAAACAGGGATATCAAAAGCAGCAAGAGGTAGTTGTCCAAGAAAGGGAAGTCCTTCACCATGAGGAAGAAAAGGATTTTGAACTGGTGGACTTGGATGTCCAAGATGACCACGAAACCACAAACCTGATCATCAAAGAGAAATATGCCACAATCAGAGAGCTGCAAGATAATTTGGTAAGAGCACAATTTGTCATCTCCTTCCTTGAGCAAGAAAACAAGCAGTTGAGTGATAAACAAGTACTCTTGGAAGTGAACTTATTGAAGGCCAAGAGAAAAGATACCAAATGAAAAACAATGATGGCACATGATAAGTCTGATGATGATGAGGCTCATATCACCAAGAAGAGACCAAAAACTAGAGGTATTAAGAGAGCATTGGAGTAGGAAAAACATGAGGCAGAAGAAATCACCTTTAAGGAAATAATTGCAAGAGAAATCAATGATGACAGAGAAGTTTGGTTTGATAGAGTTAGCATACACCTAGAGAAGCTCCTTCATAAGGCCAAAAAGGACAATCTAATGCCGAGGCATATGGCTGACTGCTACAACACCATAAATAAGATTTCCAGTATCAAGATTAAGTAGTTGAAGGACAAGCTCAAGGAAACCCTAATCAGTCAAAAGGAGAAGGGAAGACTTGAGTTGCTTGTTGATGCCTCCTTAGTAGCTTGACATACTTCATCAACACTTCATCCACCATTTTTTAAGGTTTTTGGGCAATTTTTGTGTTTTTTGAGCATTTTTGTCAAATTTTACAGGCTTTTTGCATAATCACCCTATAAAAAGTGCAACGTTGGACCACGATGTGCTTTTTCTTGAGGCCTCTAAATGATGAAAACTCACTTGGGATGGAAATATAATGGCCTATACATCACATTTTGACTCCTGTAAATAAAAAAATCTCAACTTTTGATAGGTGGAAAAGCCCAAAAACCTCCTAAAAAGACCTTTCTGCCACCTCTTTCAGCCTCACACTGTGTTTTTTTACCAGTCTTGGGAGATTTAATTTTTGAGGAGCTTCACTCCATAATTTTCAGAGCTTGAGGACATTTTTGACAACTAGACAGGAAGATATTTCCAATGAGCTATCTTGGACTCAATTTTGACTTCATGAAGGAAATAAAAAGCTAATTTTAAGGCCCACTCTGCGCTTTTTTCCAGGCACGCTGCACTTTTTACAAGCACATTGTGCTTTTTATAGTATGTTGATTTCTTCAGAATTTTCACTTTTTCTATGTTGATTTATGGATTCCAAGGATATTTACTGATTTAAATGTAAAAAATAAATGTAATTATTTCTTGTATAGTTACTAGAGGTAGATAAATCAAGTAAATATGTATTTTTGGGTCATGTGAATCCGTTTCATCAAAGATAGGGATGATTTTGTGGACCTCCCTAGTCATTAGGATTCTAGTTGAGGACTCTAGGGAAAAACTCCACAAGTCATGGATTCGATCCCTGAGAGTGGGGAGAAGCTATTTTGATCTTTATCTTTCATTTCCTTTGTCATTGCAAGAGTTGGCTATAGTATAATTGATATTTGAACACTAGTGTAATCGGTCATCTTTGGCAGAAACTAATGGACAGAGTTGGAGCTATTTTGGTGGGATTCCTGTGGTAATTTGTTTTAGTAGTGTTTCCTCTTATGTTGATTTGAATGGAATGTATTAGTTTTGTTGTGCTAAGTATCCAAACAGTAATTAAAATGTGTGCATAAGGTTCACTGAAGTTTTCACGTTAAACAAATGGTTTTAACCTAGTTAAACAGATTTTTGTGTGAGGTTAAAGCATGTAAATTAGCTTGTATAACACTGTGCAGCAGTAAATAATAGTGAATAAAGCATCGCATATGACAATACTCAGCAAATTGATGAAGCATTTCACCCCTCTTGGGCTACATCCCCTGGTCCAGCTCCCAATGGCATGTCCCTCATATAATATTGCTCAAAAATGGTAAGTACATGTGATAAAAAGCCTCAAATGGCTATTCTCTCTATAAAAATAGCTCCAGAATGCTTGAATTAGTCAAGAATGACTATTCATATGCAGAAAACAGAGAATGGATGCTCAATACACTGAGAACACCCTAGTGGCCCTAGTGGCTCCTTGACTTCTCCTGAAGCTAAACCTACACAAGATGAACTCTGATAGCTCTAAAACCTATTACAAAAAACTCAGAATGTCAAAATTAGCCAAAAATGACTATTCATTAATAAAAAATGATCGAATATCCAAAGAGTTATGACCCAAATTGTAATTTGCCCAACGTCCCTTAAAAAACTCCAATAAAAATGGTCGAACTCCAGATAAGTCCGACAAAATAGCAATCCTGCCAAATCTTGGAGTTTTCCAGTGGAACCGCCAGACAGAATGACAATCATATTTAATTTCGCGCTCTGCATGTGAACTCGTTGTGTATTAACCACCGAACTAACCGCCGCCGGTTTGCACAAGGTCACGGTTCTGGGTACATAGACACATGGTGGGGGGTTGGCCCTTAGGGGCTGGCCTCCCCAACCCCCACCGCATAAAACCTAAACATTCAAATAAGTGTGGTAAACTATAAGGTTAATAACCATCGGTAGCCCGAGCGATCGGGCGCGTGCACTTCTGCGCGGGAGGTCCCGCATTTGAACCCCATAGTCTCTAAAACAATTTTATGCGACCATTCGACCTCCGGCCTGGGGCCACGTGGCAGCCTCCGGGCTGGCGACGTGGCACCCACTCATTGGCCCAAAAAATCTTATAATAAAAATATTTTTTTCAAAATATATATTTTTTTGAAAATTTTCATACAAAGTCAAACTGAGTCAAATGTCATTTTTTTTAGTTTACTGGGCTTTTCAAACCTTAATAAATTCTGCATACAACCTCTATTTTCTGAACCATTCATAGCACCAGAATCAGAGCGACGAGACCTTTCCGGTAGCTCAGGTTGCAAACACTTTTGAGAACTTTCATTTTTGAGCATTTTTTAGCAATGGACATGATCTCTTGATCACACCTCCCCATTGGGAAGATTTTGGACCCCAAAAGCCTTCAATTACCTGTTCAAAAGATGAGGGTGCAACTCCGTCACCTTTTCCACTTCCATCCATCTTGCCTTACTTGGTTTGCTTCTCTTGAGCCCAATCCGAAGATAATTGACACTTCCTCTTTTAGAAGTGCATGTCCTCCTATCAAGGATGGCATCCTCCTTAAGCTCAACCATAAATTCTAGCGATAAATATTCTATTGATGGCAACTGAATGTCACTCCCTTGATAAAAAATCAATGGAGGCTCATACAAACATAAATTCTCCACATTGACAACGGAATACATTTGTATATATGAAGGCAAGTCAAGTTGAAATGAATTATTACCAACTTGTTTAATAATCTTGAATGGACCATACCTTCTCCTTGCATCATTTATTTGCTTATGTGCAACCATACCTTGTCTCCTTCTTGAAACTTGTGATCAACTCTATGTTTTTCATGCCTCTCCTTGTGTTTCCTTTGAATTTTTTCAAGTTGTTCTTGAACTTGCTGATGAATAAACTGAATTCACTCAATGAAACTGCGAGCTTTGTCAATGTCACTATGCCCATCAATGGAAACATCCTTCTCAAGAATGAAATCTAGAGGCGATTTTAGCAATTACCCAAATCAGGCTTCAAAAGGTGAATTATTTGTAGAAGAGTGCTTGGCCCGGTTGTAAGCGTGCTGAATGTAATGCAAATGCTCATCCCACAACTTAGGATGCTTGCTGCAATAACCTCTCGAAAGATGCACAATGGTTTTGTTCACTACATTGGTTTGGCCATCTTTTTGCGGATGAAAAGAAGTACTCTTTTTCAACTTGGTGTCCATCATCTTCCATAGATTGGACCAAAAATTCCGAACAAATATGGAATCCTTGTCGCTAAAAATAGAAGTAGGCAAACCATAATGAACCCATACATGTTGAAAATATAATTCAGCAGTTTTTTCAGCAGTAATAGATTTCTTACATGGCATAAGAATATACATATTGCTGAATCTATCAACTACTACATAAAGATAATCATGTTTCTTTCTAGACATAGGTATACCTCCAACAAAGTCCATATAAAAACTTTCCCATGGCCTTGATGGTACCGGTAATGGTGTGTACAACCCAAGCTTCCTATTTCTAGGCTTGCTTGTAGCACAAAATGAACAGCCTCTAATGAAACATGAAAAGTACTATAATGGTTGGTGATTGGTATGTACAACTTTCTCTTTACCCATCAAATAGTGTTTCCACTTTTTGACACCTTGAACCAACACATACAAATCCTTATCATATGTAGGATAATTAACTACAACACCATTAAATGTCTCAAAATGAAAAATGATAGCCTTACCATGCTGCAAGAGAACTGCACCTATGGCATAATCACTAGCATCAGTCTGTATCTCGAACAACGCTCTCAAGTCCGGTAAAGCAAGGACTGGAGCTGAACTGATCTTCTCTTTCAAATATTCAAAATAATTTTATTTTTTTCCTCCCCATTGGAAAACATGTTTCACACTTGTCACTGCATGCATAGGAGCTACTATGGCAAAAAAGTTAGCAATAAAATTTCTCCAATATTGAGCTACACCCAAAAAACTTCTTACCTGTGTAATGGATTTGGGAGTATGCCAATTCACAATGGCTTCTACCTTAGAAGGAAAAATTCTCAATGCACCTCCTCCTACAATATGTCCCAAACAAACCAAAGAAGTCTTTCCAAATTCACACTTCAACATCTTAAGAAATAATTGCTTTTTCCTCAAAACATCAAGTATTTTCTTAACATGCATGACATGCTCTTCTCTAGTCTTGCTGAAAATAAAGATGTCATCTAACTATACTATAAAAAAATCATCAAGGAATGGATGAAAATCATCATCCATAACACACATGAAAGTTGCAGGTGCATTACACAAACCAAAAGGCATAGCTAGTCACTCAAAGAGTCCTTGTTTGGTTTTGAATGCAGCAATCTTCCAGATATCACTTTTTGCAATTCTAACTTCATGGTATCCACTACGTAAGTCTAACTTAGTGAAAAATTTAGCATCTTTTATCTGATCTAACAAATCATATATCCTTGGGAGTGGGTAATGATTTTTTACCGTAATCTTGTTGAAAGCTCTGAAGTCCACACACATATGCCAAGTTCCATCTTTCTTTGGAATTAACACTATCGGTGACCCACATGGTGAAGTGCTTGGTCTTAAGACTCCCTTGTCCAACAATTCTTTAATCTACCTCTTTATTTCAACATTATCCATGATAGACATGTGGTACATGTCTATGTTTGGAAGAGGACAATCTTGTTGCAACTGAATCTCATGTTGAATCTCCCTTTTAGGAGGCAATCCTGTTGGCTCCTGAAACACCTCATGATGTGGCAATCTGTTGGCTCCTGGAAACCGCTCATTGGCCCAAAAAAACTTATAATAAAAAATATTTTTTTCAAAATATTTTTTTTTTGAAATTTTTCATACAAAGTCAAACTGAGTCAAATGTCATTTTTTTTAGTTTACTGGGCTTTTCAAACCTTAATAACTTCTTCATACAACCTCTATTTTGCGAACTATTTGTGGTGCCAGAATTGTAGCAAGGAGACCTTTCCGGTTGCTCAGGTTGCAAGCACTTTTGAGAACTTTCATTTTTGAGAATTTTTTAGCAATGGACATGATCTCCTGATCATATGTTTATATATGTTTGAATGTATTATGATTTCCATAATAATTTTATCTCTAAATGTGAATGATTCCTAAGTTATATAGACAGAATTCATTACTTGATGCTCTATTTTGGAGGAATTATTATAGTCGTGTTTCATTTTCTTTTGATTGAAAAGAATTCATGATTTCCATGCTCTTTTTTGAAACCCTAGGAGTCTCTCATACTCATATTAATACCTAAAAGTGTTAAAGTATACGCCTACCTTGCCCCATCAGATCTCTACAATTCTAATCCTCTTTTCCCTGACCTAGTCCTTTTTTGACCTAATTCACCATCCAACACCTAAAATCAATCAATTAAAACCCTAGTGCTACTATACCTAGCCTAAAATTCTCATTATCTAGTCATCATGGTTGTGATCTGTTCGAGAGAGCCCTCTCCTACCTAGTAGGGATAGCTACTTGGAAAAAGATTGGTCTGTCGTTACTTTTGTTGGTCTCCTTCTCAGCCTTTGAAGATCCGGTGGAGTGATAACAAGCCTCATGGAGGAGGATATTAGTCCTCAAAATATGAAGGATAGTAATTTAATACTCTTCTTAAGATTATTTTTCACTAACATTTAATAACACATTCGTACTAACCCTTAATTTAGATATGTAATGATTATTGACCAAATAATGTGTGCTATGAGCCTATCCTATGGCGTTTTAGCCCACCAATTGGGGTCATCCACTTCAAACATGAAAATCTTTCAAACCATGAAGCCCCTCACCGCGTGCCACATACCAAAAAAAACATATTGACAAGGGGAATTGAATGGCATGGATATCTAAGAAAAAATCAATGATTTTCCACTTTAAAAAACCTCGACAAAGTATGTTTATGTCCTGAGTCTAGGGAAACCAAACCCTTGGAAATGGATTTTCAACTGTCCAATAATGGAGCTACCAACTTGATGTAGTCCAACAATTACTAAGAAGTATTCATTAACAATTTGGCATCAATGGTTGGTGTTTCATTCAAAGTCAAACCCTAGGGTTGACATCAATGATAACACCATCCAACATAGATTAGATTTTCCTTGATATAGTAGGAAAATTAAAGTTTCAATTTCCTCTTTTCTTGAAAATTTAATTTCAGCAGTTTCCTTAGAATTTTTCAAAATGTTCTCTGCACATCTCAATTCAATTCATTGCATCAAATCAACAAAGGAAGGGTACATTTCATGTTTCATAGTTTCGACACCTCTTAAGAATGTACGAACCCAATGCTAATAATTAAATTTTCTAGCATTGGGACTTGAAGCATTCTTATTGTAATAGTGGGGCGAATCAACAAATTTTGAGGGTTATAATCAAAATCATCTGAAGATATGGGATGAAAGTATATATGGTATATATACAACACTCTTATAATAGAGAAATCCAAACTTTTATTAGTAAGTCCACATTTGAAATTTGTTATTGATATTTGAGACCTTCACCTTTAGATTTTCCATATGGAAAACAAGGAGTGATGGAAAAAATTATTGGGGATGCCTTGAAGGCATACAAATTTGGGGAGAAGATCAGGAAAATATGTATATAGGTATATGAGACACTACAAAAGTGACAGGGAAAATATAAGGCCTAACATGATCAAAACATAATAGAGAAGACATTTAGAATGGGAGATAGAGTATGGTTATAGTTGAACAAGGAGAGGATACAATATCTTTCTAAGAAAATCAAGGATATACAATATGGTCCCTTTGAGATACTAGAAGATGTTGGAGATACTTCCCATAGGCTGAATATACCTCCATACATGCAAATTTATGAGTGGTGGATGTAGATAATATAAAACTCTATGATCATTCCATCTTAGATTAGGAAGAGGAAAAGTTCCTACCTTCTATAGAGTATTTGGCACGGGTTTCTCACATGACCATCTTTAGAACAATGGCCCAATTTGGTAAATTGGGGTCTCAAACCTTCTAGGAAAAGTTTGAGGCATAAAATGATGTTTTTTCAGTAAAAATTTTATTCTTAAGTGCATCACCATTTTTTCTATTCGACACACATGGATATTTCCAGTAGTACAATAATTGCTCCAATCATAATTGACCTTCCTGTTTTGACCACCATAATTCAAGAGGATACCATTTCAGTTTCCATTACTCATGGAAAATTGGATAACCTTGCAATCATGATGAAGAATACTCTAGAATATTCCAAGTTGTACCTCTAGCTAAGAGTTGGAGTCAAACATAACCACTAATAGGCTATTGGGTTGCATTATAACTAAGACATTAGAAGGAAAATGAGTTATATTAATTTTTAGTGCATTTTGTTCCATAAATGAGCATGGTAGCCGAGAGGCATAGGGAGAGAGCACAAAAAGAGTATTTTGTATTGTATTTGTCCATGGGCCATAGGCCTTACTTCTTTGTACTTGCATAAATTTTCTCTTAAGGGAAAGTGAGTAGAGTGACCTCACCTTTGAGTTAGGTTTTCTACAGAAAGGGTTTAGTAAGATATATATTGTTTCAATTGTGGTTTGTGTGTTTTTATTTCATTTTTCTCTATTTACTACATATTATAATTCACATGCATACAAAATAAATAGTAATAAAAAAATCCATAATCTAAGGGGAAATAAACCCTCATAGTGTAGATTCTAGATTTTCTAATATATTTTAGTAGATTTGCTGCAATGGATTGTCCACTAGATTATCCATAACAGTTTATGGATCACTTGCAACTTTCCATAAAATACCTAAATAAACCTTCTCTGGTGTAAACTATTGTTGATTTTCCATTGGATAGTTTGTCACAAAATATGTGATAAAATTATAATTACATTTGAAATATATACTATGAGAGTTATTTTCCTTAGAATTTTGGATTTATTAAGTTCTTATTTTCATGCATGTAATATATAAAAAGAGGAAAACAAAGAATGGAAAAATTATAATCACTTAATCATGATAACATAATATATGATCTAGGAAACCCTTATGGGAGAAAACCCAATTGGAAAGTGACGCTCCTCTACTCTCTCTGAATGGAAATGGATGCAAGTACAAGTGATGAGACTTGTGTCCCATGGGTTGCTATAATGCAAAAACGTATGTGTTTTTTCTTTCTCTATCCACTCTTAATTGCGTTGCTCATTTATGGAACAAAATTCACTCGAATAAATGGAACTCCTTCTCATCCTACTGGCTCGATTATAACAAAACTTGATAGCCTACTATTCATTAAGTTTGACTCCATCAATTTTTAAATATAAAAATTAAGCATGCAAGATCCTGCTCCTCTACTTTAGCAGAACATGTAGAAAAGACTAACCATCACATCTGCATTGAAGAGGCTAAGGTCATTGCTAGGATTGACCATTTTCATCACCGTAAGTTAAGGGAGGCTTTAGAAATTGAAAAAAATACCTGTCAATATTAATAGAGACCATGGTTGGAGTATTAGCAAGTGTTGGATCCATGCCCTACATTCCTAAGTGCCGATTAATTATTATTAATTAAAATTTATTTATCAATTTATTTAAGCACTCTTCCTCGATTCAATGTGTTCATCCTATTTTTTTAAATTAATTTTCATTTTAAGAATTTTATTAGTTACAAAATTTGTTATTGGCATTATATACAAAGATAAATATAATAAATTACAAACCATTAAAATAAATAATTTTAATATTTATCTCTCTTGGACATAGACTAAGTAGCTCGTTATAATAATAATTGGTATTTTCGTGCTCTCAACGCCCCTAGTCGTGTTTTCCTTCTTAAATATATATTACAATCTATTCCTATTTTTCAATTGTCTAGGATGGCTGCCCCAAAGTCTAGTTGTACCGAGATGTATAACATCTTCAAAAAATTTTAATGGCAAGGATCTCAACAAAATCGTAAGTGGGCTCTTCTATCATGGGACAGTCTGATCCTATCTAAAAGGAAGGGTGGCCTGGGTCTTCGGGATCCCTACATTCTTGACCAGGTAATGGGAGCTAAGTTGTGGTGGAGATGAATGCAAGGGGGAACGGATCTCTAGAAAACAATATGGGAGTGTAAGTATGAAATGATGCATACTGCGATGGAGAGGTTCCAAGCCCAAATCATTCCTAAAGGATCAAGGATATGGAACTTGGCTTCTACGAACAGACATCTCATTAGAGACTACAACTTTTGGGAGATTAGGGGTGGAAACACATCCTAATTTTGGGAGGATTCCTGGCAACAAAGAGAAAAGTTATACAGTAGGCTTGATCTAGCAGAAAAATTTCCTTTTTACAAATCAGGAAAATGAAAAATTGGTACATCACTATTGGGAGGAACAGAATGACGAGTACTGGTGGAGATGGAAGTAGAAGCATCATTCGCAACATGCCCCAGACACACAACAATGTGGAAACCTAGAGAAAGAACTACAATCTAGGAGTGATATCCTTTGACGGGGTTTACAGCACGAAAGGTATGTTTACAACTCAAGAAGCCTATCAGATAAAATCTAATGATGTACAACCCTTAGACAATAGATTATGGAAAAAAAAATTGTCAAGTAATCATTAGCCTAAAATTGAATATTTTTTATGGGTTGTTGGGCATGGAAGAATACTTACATGGGACCAATTGCAGAGACAAGGGATGCTTGGCCCCTCAGTTTGTGTGATGTGTGGGGAGAACATAGAAATTTTGGAACATCTGCTCAATAACTGCTTCTTTGCTAACCTTATGTGCCATAATATTTTACTCATTTCCAGCAATTTGATAGAAATAAGGAAAGCGTCCAACATACGATTGAAAACTGGAGAAGAGGAGGATACCATAATACTGTTGTAAACAGATCCTGGTCATTGTCAGCTGGGTTCCTACTTGGGCAGTTTGGAAGGAGAGGAACAGGAGAACGTTCTAAGATGAGAAAAGAAAACCCGCTGAAATATGGCAAACCATTATTCAAAATATATGGGAGACTATTCTAGCTGAAAAATGGACACAGGAGGACTGGATAGCACAGGGTAGTGAGTCATGGATACTCAATCAGTTAAATCTTAAAGCCCAAATGTTGACGCCAGCTTCATGGAAACCTAAGCCAATGGTGTATCAGATTATGGATAAGTTTAAACCTCCTCAACAGGGTTTCATTAAACTAAGTTATGATGGGTTTCAAAGGGTAACCCAGGTCAAGAAGGGGCAAGGGGGATTTTCTAAGATTGTGAGGGTCGTGTTTTACGGACTTACGCCATGGACCTAGTACATGCTATTAATAATGACGCTGAACTAAATGCAACAAAGTAGAGGATGATAATTGCAAGCAAAGAACAATATCATCGACTCGAGGTGGAAGGAGACTCAGCTATGGTCACTGGTATCCTCCAAAAGCTGCAGAAAGGAGCGCGCTGAGATCATATTAGCAGCAGCTGGCAAACAACCAGACTGATCCAAGAGATTAAGGAGATTACGGTGAAGATAAGTTATATTACCCCATCCCATGTCAGAAGATTAGGAAACAAGGCAGTCGATCTCCTTGCAAACTTGGGTTGCAATAACTAGGACAGGGTCATGGATAACTCATGGGATGTAATATCCAAAAATAGGGAATTTCTACACTATTGGGAATATCTTAAGATATTCCAAATGTGGAGATCCAGAATACATAAACATAAACTGGAAATAGCAATGAAAAACATCATACCAAAATGTATGGAAACCATAAAGCCATTTTATTATGTAAATCAACAGCAAACATGTACAATATAACTCAAATGATTAAGGCAAACAAACCTCTCATGAATACATGTGAAAAGATGGAATGCTGTTCTATTGCAGAATGCTTATGAACATGTACTACGCAGTCATAGAAGGTACACTGCTACATGGGAATGTGAAATATTATACATCTTCATATATATGGCTCATACAACATTGGGAGTGAAGATCTATGCTCCCAAAGACTACCTCGAGACAATCCTGGAAGGATTGGCTGAAATATGCAAAACTGCAAAATGTCAGAGTTGCAGGGTAGCAAATATAACTCAAGAACTGGAAATGGATGGAGAAGGTTGAAGATGGTGCATTAGATAAAAATACCTCCTCCAATGGATCTTCCAAGTGAAAGGTTGATCCTAACACTGAAGATCTCACCCTCCAACAATCACTGCAATCCCTCATTGAAAATACCTTATGAAAATAACGCAGTCACTGAGGGATACTGCGTTGTAGGTGCAAGAAAAAGTGTTGGCCAAGTGCCAAGATCTGCAATATTCTCCAAGGGCTTCCAAACTGATCTCTCAAAGGACAGAGAGCCTCCTCCTCTAAAAAAAAAGTGTTGGAAGTGGTGTTATGAACCCTCACTGCAACACCCTGCAACACAACATTATTCTACTGCAGAAATAATGTTATAACTGAAGGAGGATGCTTGGCCTCAAGCCTGGATGTGAGGCAAGTCAGTACAACTCCGTCAAGAGGCCTCTCAAGAAAGGAGAAGGATTCCTAAACAGGAAAACCTTGTGCTAAGCAACACTGCAACTCTGCTAAACAGCAGGAGAATGCACAAAGTCTAAACAGACAATGAAATCAATAATCTGAATCCTAGATAACAATGGCTGCCTTGCCCTCCTTTTAAAAAAGTGAAAGCCCTCTCTCCATGGGTCCCACTCATTAGGGTTTCCTCCACCAAATAACCCTCTTCCCATTCAGACTACGCTATCTATCAAAGTATTTTCCACCTTCTATCCCAATGTTGTTGACTTGGTCAAACTTGACCTTGTCTCCATGCAAATGTCCCCTTTCACACATAAGGGTGTGAAATCCAACTCTTATGACTATCCCCTTTCACATTTGAGGGATTTTATTCATGTTTTTAATATGCATGAGCTTCCTTACCCATTTATTTAGTTGCTAGGTGATAAAAACAAATTTTTAATATTCCATTTAGCTGTGTGCTAAAATGGGAATATTACAGTCTTCCCCTCCCAAATGTTGCTTGTCCTCAAGCAACTGCAAAGATAAAACTGAGGGACCTTGTTGAGGCATGAGGTCTGATATGAATTGGGATCTACCATCCCCATATGAAGCTCCCATCCCCAAGCAATCATCCATACAAAATGAGTTACCTCCCAACATGACAACTCCCGAAAATCCTCTTCCACCTTTGGCCCCTGCAATGTAGGTGGGCTGAAAAACTGATCTTGGTAGACAAAATAGCCTACCCCAAACTTTCCTCCTCTCCACTTAAGATAAGTTCAGAGTTTCTGTTGATCCTCAGCTGCAATAATGTTACCCTCAAGTGGCAAGAAGAAGACTAGATCCTCAAGGATCTCTCCTCCAACATTATGAAACATGCTGGCCCAAATCATCTCATATGTGATGAGTTGGAAGTCACCATCATATGGCATCTAATCAATCCCATGGCTCACCTCATAGAAGAAAAAATGTTTGGTTATGGTGGCCATACTACCTCTCATGCTCCCATTAGAACATGCAATGCAAACAATGTGGGAAATCTCTCCCCCAGGGGACACATCCAACCAATGTGTCATTCCCCCAATCATGCTTCCAATAAAAACAAGAACAACAGCAACATAAGGAACCGTAATGAGAACCATACTTGCTGCCATATGTAGCAAGGGAGAAGGAAAATGGTCCCTCAAATGTAACCAACGCAGTTTGATCCTCAACTACAAGAGAGAGCGACAAAAAGTGTGGTTTCTCAACCACTTACTTGTTGTCCCACTCTCCTCATATGTTTGGAGAAAGTGAATGATGTATGGTGCAAAGTGAGCATGTTCTCCAAAATACATCTCCTCCCCAAGTCCTCCTAGGGAGTGGTCACCAATACTACTCATGGCCTCAAGTAGACCATGAAGTCTAGAGAAAAGAATGATCCTCCTTGGAGCAACATCTTGCACATGTATGGTTAAGGGATGCATATATACATTATACAAATCATTATGCAAAAAAACAATACCCTTACCATATGTCTTGCTCATGTAAATGGAGTGGCTCATAGATGAGTCTCCTCTCATCCTCAAGGAGAAAAGAGGTGGTTGTGCTAACTCTTCCAAAGAGTTATGTATCTCCTCCATCTTCACATGATCCATGCATCTCCTCATATGCTGATTATCCAATATCATGCAAGAAAAATGATCCTTGGAATACTCCACCAAAAGCCGGGAGCTCCAACATGTATCTATCCTCCATAGTGACAGCGTTGATGATCTCTCATGAAGAACATCTATCATATGGTTATCCTCTCCTTTGACATCTCCCATGCCAAAGATGCAAGTTGGAAGGTTGCTATCCTTCCCCTACTACTTCTGCCACAACGCAGAATCTGAAATGAGAGTGGGTAAAGATGATGTTGAGAGAATGCCTCTCTCCTCCTTGAGCCCACCCAAGACTCTCAACGTTGTACAATGACCTCCCAAGGTCTCCACTCCTCTGAAATCAATGAATGGTGCCTCAAAATTTAAAGCACCTCTCATCATCTACTGATCTGGTGGTCTCCTTGGTGAAATGTCTAAATGCAATGAGACATCATCATCAAGACTAGACTGCATACATGAATGGACAGAATTTTCCCTGCTCTCACTGCGTAATCCAGTCTTCCTCTTAGGTGCATAAACCTCATGAAATGGACAGGGGTGTGTGGTCCTCATCACATGATGTTGGACATCCTCCCTATCTCCTCCTTGTATCTCCATAGGTCCACACCTAATCATCAATGGCACATGTAGAACATGAGTTGTGCCTTGATCTCCACACATGAGATCCTGGGGACTTCCTTGCAATGATGCAAGAATCCCTCTAGTTGGAGCAAGAGATCCTTCTTCCTCTGCATGAGGTGCTATATCAACTCCAGATCTGGCAGCGTTGTTGCCCTCAGCCTCCTCAACATGAATGGGCAACCTCCCAATGATTGGATCCTCTTTTGAAAAAGGGGTCTCCATGCCTTCTTGTTCCAACATACAAGATAAAGGTCTTGCCTCTAGTAAAGTATGATGCAAGTTATCAGCCTCTTCCATGATTTTCTGAAGTGGTTTTGGTTTTATGGTTTCCTCCATCACATGCAAGGTCTTTGTTTGTTTAGATCTGTTTTGCTTCACCACATGTGTTTCAGAAAATTTCTTATCAAACTTTCCCACCAATGTTTTAATGAACCTTGCATAGGAAGAAGTATTTGCATTCCTTAAATAAAAACATTCAAATATCCACCATGCATAGGCCTTACCTCCAAAATGCAGCGCTGCTACTCTGATGGCTTCATCTTCAAAAATTTGATGCTGCTGC
Source organism: Pinus albicaulis (assembly GCA_034641835.2). Taxonomy (NCBI): domain Eukaryota; kingdom Viridiplantae; phylum Streptophyta; class Pinopsida; order Pinales; family Pinaceae; genus Pinus; species Pinus albicaulis. The sequence goes on along the minus strand of CM076578.1, from coordinate 983,556,515 downwards.
AAAAAGGTATCTAGCTCTTCCACCCAAGCCCTAACTGAATATGTATGGGAACCATCAAAGGTAGATAGAATAAATTTATTCAAATTATGCTGCTTTCTCCTCCTCACCTTGATCTTGAAAAACTCTGGAAAAGTGATATGATCTCTAAACTTCTGAGTTTGAGATTCATATTCATGTAAGAAACCACTAAGAGTTCCCCTCTTAGGCATTCCTTCTTCCTCCTTTTCTCTCATGTAAAAACTGGGCATGTGACTATGTTGTGCATCAGAGGGTGTGGTTGCATTCTCACACTCCCCATAAGAAAACCTAGAGTTTGATTCAGTTTCAAACCCTCTTGGAGATTTTGTATACATCTCCCTTCTTATCTTCTTGAAATCTTCATGAATGCTCTGTACAGATCTTGGAAGAAGCTTTGTAAGCCTATCTTCCTTTCTTTCTCCACATAATGGAGTCTTCATCTTCTCTTTTCTTGATAGCATGTTCACTGAGTTCCACAGGCTGAGCCAAGATTATGCTCTGATACCACTGTAATATCCCAAAATAGGGAATTTCTACACTATTGGGAATATCTTAAGATATTCCAAATGTGGAGATCCAGCAATACATAAACATAAACCGGAAATAGCAGTGAAAAACATCATACCAAAATGTATGGAAACCATAGAGCCATTTTATTATGTAAATCAACAACAAACATGTACAATACAACTCAAATGATTAAGGAAAACAAGCCTCTCATGAATACATGTGAAAAGATGGAATTCTGCTCTATTGCAGAATGCTTATGAACATGTACTGCGCAGTCATAGAAGGTACACTACTGCATGGGAATGTGAAATATCATACATCTGCATATAGAAGGCTCATACAACATTGGGAGTGAAGATCTATGCTCCCAAAGACTACCTCAAGACAATCCTGGAAGGATTGGCTGAAATATGCAAAACTGCAAAATGTCGGAGTTGCAAGGTAGCAGCTACAACTCAAGAACTGGAAATGAATGGAGAAGGCTGAAGATGCTGCATCAGATAAAAAGACCACCTCCAATGGATCTTCCAAGTGAAAGGTTGATCCTAACACTGAAGATCTCACCCTCCAACAATCACTGCAATCCCTCACTGCAAATACCTTCTAAAAATAATGCAGTCACTGAGGGATACTGCGTTGTAGGTGAAATAAAAAGTGTTAGCCAAGTGCCAAGATCTGCAATATGCTCCAAGGGCTTCCAAACTAATCTCTCAAAGGAAAGAGAGCCTTTTCCTCTGAAAAACAAGTGATGGAAGTGGTGTTGTGAACCCTCACTGCAACACCCTGCAACACAACATTATTCTGCTGTAGAAATAACGCTATAGTTGAAGGAGGATGCTTGGCCTCAAGCCTAGATGTGAGGCAAATTAGTACAATTCCTTCAAGAGGCCTCTCAAGAAAGGAGAAGGATTCCGAAACAAGAAATCCTTGTGCTAAGCAACACTGCAACTCTGCTAAACAGCAGGAGAATGCACAAAGTCTAAACAGACAATGAAATCAATAATATGAATCCTGAATAACAATGGTTGCCCTACCCTCCTTTTAAACAAGTGAAATCCCTCTCTCCATGGGTCCCACTCATTAGGGTTTCCTCCACCAAATAACCCTCTTACCATTCATACTGCACTGTTTATCAAAGTGTTTTCCACCTCCTATCCCAGCGCTGTTGACTTGGTCAAACTTGACCTTGTCTCCATGTAAATGCCCTCTTTCACAAATAAGGGTGTGAAATCCAGCTCTTATGACTATCCCCTTTCACATTTGAGGTATTTTATTCATGTTTTTAATATGCATGGGCTTCCTTACCCATTCATTTAGCTGCTAGGTGATAAAAACAAAATTTTAATATTCCATTTAGTTGTGTGCTAAAATGGGAATATTACATGGGAGCAAACCATACAGGAACTAGGTCTTGCAGCACTGCAGGAGATAGTAAACCGGGATTGGGATAACATCGCATACCAAAACCCCCGATCGGGGTGAAAAATGGTGACCCATGGGTCGTTGCGATGAAGGGGAGGGTGTACATGGAGGAAGCATGCACCAACTGTCACACCCAAATTGGTGATGACGCCAGCTGACAGTGGTTGGCGGCTCCACCCACGGAGCTTAACGAGGGAATTAATTAGGATTGTAGAACAACCAAGCGCGGCAGGTGGGCTGTCAGGAATGTTTGGGGGATAGCATAGGCGTGCGAGGTGGAAATGGGTTATGTAGCCATTTCCTAGTGGTTAGTATTCAGAAAAACGTCGAGTAGTAGCAAACAGTTAAGCGGTCGAGGGAGAACTTTGCCACCTTCAGCGTGTCGTCTGCGAGGGTATGTATTACATTCTCCTCTCACATCTTCCATGAAACGTATTTCGGCTTTTCATTCTATGGAAAATAATATCCTGGTCTTTTTGGATTATCTGTATCTGCTTCGATGTATAGCTGTGGATTATCTAGTTTATGTATCAAATCCGCCTCTCACTTCTGCCATGAAATGTGTTTCTGGTTTTCATTATATGAAAAAGAAGATACCGGTCTTTTTGTATTATCTGTATCAGCTTCGATGTATAGATGTGGATTATCTACTTTATGTATCAGATCCGACTCTCACTTCTTCCATGAAACGTGCTTCTAGTTTTCGTTTTATGGAAAAGAAGATCAGGCTCTCTCTAGATTACTTGTATCTGCTTCAATGTATAGCTTTTGATTCCATGGTTTTAGAAATTTTTATCGCGGATAGCCTGGTTTGGAAAGAAGATAGTGGGCTATGTGTTTGGTATTGCAGTGATGGGGTCTTGGTGGGAATTGCGGTCAATTACCCTCCCTTGAAGGGTGTAATGCAGAATCGCCTTCTTCATGTTGCAGCCACTTTTGTTGCTTTTGTCTGTTTGATTTTTGTTTAGGCTTTTTATGGTGTTGTCAGTTTTGTAGGCTTTATACTGGTTTTGCATGGCACTTTAAGGACCTTGCATGGTGTCGATATGATCTTGATTGTCTGTCTCCCGCATTGGAGGGTTTCTATTCTGTCCATTTTGGGTTTCCTTTTTTTTCCTCGTCTCTGCATGGCTTTAATTTGTACTGTAACTACCATATTTGGGAACTTGACCGTATGGCCTACAATGATTTTAGTGTGGGTGTTTACACTGTAAAGGTTTGCAGCAATGGCTCGAGTGGTGAGTGGGTCAGTCATGTCGGTTTCGCCAATTTTATTAATTTTTCCAAGGCTAAGGTTATATGTACTACTGTAATTGGTATAATGGGATTATCTGGGTCTCGGCTATTGCGGGAATGAGGAGTCTGGTCTGTTACGATAGGTATATAACGAAGATTCCCGCTGTATCTTGCTGGTTTGTTAAGGAGATTTCAATTGTTTTAAAGTCGATTCCTCCCTGTGTGTCAATGTTAGGTACAATGCATGCCAGTAAAGAAAACCAGTCTCTCATGCCTTCCAGAGAGCACCGTGCTCGTGTTTATATCTCATTTTTCCTTAATCTTTCCATGATTTGTAATATTGCAAGTCTTCCAAGCAATTCTTACCTGCATAGAAATTTTCTGGAAGACTGGGAATTGAAGGCAATGGTTAAAGGCCAGTCGACTAAAAAGGATGGAAAGGATAAGGGAAAAGCCAAAGCTCCTAAACCTGCCCCAGCCAAACGAGGCCGAAAGTCTAGTAAAGAGGTAATGGAGAATTTGTTCCAGACCTATTCAGATGGTGCACCCTGTTATAGCAAGTCTTTGATTCACAGGTGGGAATAGGATGCAAGGGCCAAGTGATGCAGGGGCATTAGGCCCAAGAAAAATACTTGTATTTTGTAGACATAAGGGGGGTCTCATGTTTTAAATTTCCTATGTAATTATTCATAATTTGAGGGGTTTTAATTAATTTTTGAGTGAGGAATTGTAAATGTACTCAAATCATTGGAGAACATGAGAGAGTTAGCTAGCTGGGAATATGAAGAGATAATCAGTTTCAGCAAATGTAGGGAGTTAGGTTAAATTTAGAACTATAGGAATTCAAGAGTTGTTGAGTCATTGTAGGAGCTGAAGCAATTCATTGATATTCTGTATAAATGTAAGCCTCAAGGGCCTTAGAAAAGGAGCTGCAGACCTGGAGAGTTAGAGAGTGGAAAAATGGGAATTTAGCAGGGGTACCCCGCCATCATTGTGGTATCGGAGCAGAATTGAAACAACTCTTGAAAATTTATTTTTGAAATGCATATGTACTGAAGCAGTGAAGAAAGTTGGTTTTCAAATCTTCCGTATTGAATTGATTTTCCCAGATTAAGATTATTATTGGTGCGTCCATTCTTATGCATGGTGGAGGTTGAGGATTACAATCATGTATTAAAGGTGAGAGAAATCTTCTTTGAAGATTAAAGGTATAAGCTCCGCATACAGATGTAATATTTGCCCAAATTGAGAATAGAACTGGTGTGTGATTTTTACAAGCACACGAAAGGTACTTCAATATCTCAAATCTCAGATTTGAGATATAGAAGCTTCAGAAATTGTATTGTGAATTTCCAGCCTTTGGTTTGGACATTAAATTAATTTTCCAATTTAGATAATAAGATGGAGATGCATTTTTATATGAAATGAAAGGTTGAGATTTTATTGAGCACAAATTTGGGAATGCATTCTACATGCATAGAGAGTGGAAAAATGGGAATTTAGAAGGGGTACCCCGCCATCATTGTGGTATCGGAGCAGAATTGAAATAGCTCTTGAAAATTTGTTTTTGAAATGCATATGTACTGAAGCAGTGAAGAAAGTTCGTTTTCAAATCTGTTTGACAAAAATTGCAGGTTTGAATAAGCATACAGTGAAGGATGATGATTCAGATTTCCAGAATCTGAATTTGAAAGCAATTGTACTTTGAATATTTCCCAGTTATGGTCCGAAGATGTGAACACAGGTGTGGTGATAAAGTGATCAGATCTAAATCTGACAGGACATCATACAGTGCAGCAGAGCATTGGAGGGATTTGCAGGAGTGATTGCAATTAGATGTTGAACAAACCTTGATGGTGAAGTATTTTTTATTTTGTTTAAAGATATTATTTGCAGCATACAGAGATGCAATGCAGGTGAAAGAAGAAGCAAGATTATACAGAATCTTGAAGGTGAAGACAGAGGTTGATGGTGATGGCAGTGAACCTGATATTCAGCTAAAGACTAGATAGGGAGAACAACTGCAGTGTTCTCAAGAGAAGGTGAGTTGATGAGCAGTGGTTAACTCTGGTTTGAATAATTGTTTGCAGAATTCAGATTGTAGGCAATTGAATAAATCTCAGCAAAGCAGATCATAGCTTTGAGAGCAGTGATAAAGGAGTCCAACAAGGGATTCTGAGTGAGGAAGAAAGTGTGGCAGAACTTGGAGAATTCCCAACAAAGGTTGGATGCAAGAAGAACAGATGTGTTCTTGAAAAGTTGCAGAGTTATGCCTAGAGAGAGCAGGAGAGAGTGCTCCAAAGGTTTCAGCAGAAGGGGACCAGTACTTGCCAAAAGCAGAATCCAGAAGAAGGGATTGGTGAGGTAAGTTGCAGCAAGAGAGCTTGCTATTGCAGAGGCTTAGTGCAGCTTGTGAGTGAAGAAATCATGGAGGAGAAAATGGCTACTGATAGCCATAGCAGAGATTGCAGAGGTTCTGAGAGAGACCACAACAGAAGAGTGAGGGATGATGCCAAAGCAAATGGCAGGAGGAAGAAACTCACTGATGAAGAGTATTGGAAAGAGATAGTTGAGATCAGTAAGCAGCTTTATGAACTAGAGAGGATGATAGAGGAAAACCATAGAGTTTTTGGCTCATGAAGAAGAAGATAAAGTGGCAGAGGCTACAAATGAAAAGAGAGAAAATGATAAATGCTCAGCGGAAGGAGGAAATACTCAGAATGATTGAGTATCTGGAGAAGGACTTGAAGACTGGAACTTCAAGTGAGACCAAAGGGTCAAATGGCCTTACATCTGACAAATTTTGTATGTATGCAGGAAGAACATGTGGAGAAGAAAAAACTACTGATGTTGTCACTAAGGAAGAAAATGAAACAACCAGATATGTTGTAAATGTCCATGCACAGCTGGAGAAAATTTTTTCTTTCCAACATATTGGAAGCAGAGAAATTTTAATTTATGATGATGGCCAACAGCTGGAAATTGAGTAGTCAAATGGACAGCTTGAAGAGACTGAAGAGAGGACCATTGAAGAATTTCTAAATTGTATAGAAGGCTTGGAACAGTAGGAGGATTTGATGATTGAATCATCAAAGGAGACCATGAGGTCTTGTGGTTTTACAACTGACAAGTTGTGTGTGAATGCAGGTATTGATGAAAACAGTTCATATGCTGAAACTGTGGTAAATGAAGTTGAATGTTTCCAAGTAAAGTATGATGATTATCTTCCAGATGAAGATCAGATTGAATTGCAGCAACAAAAGGAATTCATTAATTCCTTGTTTAATGAAAGGGATTGCTTCAATGAGGACAAGACAGTTATGTCTGATGATGACCAATTTTTTATTAATGCTGATAATGACAAATTATTTTTGTTAAATGGCCAAGTGGAAGGTGATGGACAGATAGCTGAAGTTATTACAGAGATGGAAGATCAGAATTCTATTCTGATGAAGGATGAAGAGATAGTGACAGCAGGAAACTTGACTTGTGATAGAAAAGAAGATAGTGAAGATTGTACAAAGATTTTCTCAGATGAGATGGAAAAATTGTGGCATGAGTTAAGTGTTCTAGAGTAGAGACTAGAAACACAGAGGATAAATGTTCAGATTGTAAAGGCAGAAATGAATGAGAATGAGGAAGTTCATTTTTATGAACCAGAGCAAGGAGACATCCGTGAAGAGGATGATGCAAAGGAGAGACTAGCTGACAGTCTCAAAAATGATTTGAAGAATTGGAATCAGCATATGGATGTGTTGATGACAAAGCAGCAAACTAAAGTGTTGCTGGAAGAAATAACAGAGCAGCAGATGGAAGTGTTTCCAGAGGAAATGTCAGAGCAACAATTTGAAGTGTTGCCGGAAGAGAAAGAGACGCAAATTTTTTATGATTTTAGTGTTTGTTTTCTGATTGTAGGTACTAATGGAAGGACTAAAGGATGTTTGGTCCAGGAGAAGGAAGGAGATGATGACAGTGACTGGAAATTTAAATACCAGTACAAGAAATTGTTGAAGGCAGAGAATGCAGAAATTGTCATAAGTGACAATCAGGAAGAGTTTTTCTGTAGCAAAAGACAAGAGGGTATGGATGATTGGGTGGCAGTAGGAAGAGCTACAGCAGGAGCAGTGATAAGAGCTGAACAAGTGAAAGCAAGAGTTCTGCAATCACGATGGAGCAGTATCCAACAGTCAGGAGATAAATTAGATGAAGAAATTGAATTGATAATAAAGCTGATGGTGAAGGTGTCTCAGAGGAAGACAACAGCAAGAAAACAAAGAAACATAAACAACAGCAAAAGAAAGATAGAAGGAGAATGTAAAAGTGTAGCCAGTGGAGCAAGACAGAACAAAATATGGAAACCTGGAGGAGTGCAGAAGAAGAATATTGCAGCGGGTGACCAGTTGCAGAACAAAGTGTGGGATCCAGGAAGGCAAGGACTGAAATCACATGATCAGGAGATCATGAATCATTTTAACCTGGGGAGTCTGATGCAGGGGCATTAGGCCCAAGAAAAATACTTTTATTTTGTAGACATAAGGGGGGTCTCATGTTTTAAATTTCCTATGTAATTATTCATAATTTGAGGGGTTTTAATTAATTGTTGAGTGAGGAATTGTAAATGTTCTCAAATCATTGGATAACATGAGAGAGTTAGCTAGCTGGGAATATGAAGAGATAATCAGTTTCAGCAAATGTAGGGAGTTAGGTTAAATTTAGAACTGTAGGAATTCAAGAGTTTTCGAGTCATTGTAGGAGCTGAAGCAATTCATTGATATTCTGTATAAATGTAAGCCTCAAGGGCCTTAGAAAAGGAGCTGCAGACCTGGAGAGTTAGAGAGTGGAAAAATGGGAATTTAGCAAGGGTACCCCACCATCACCAAGGAAGAAGAGGAAGTTGAACTGGTTGAAGAAGAATTGAACCCTATGGCAACTTACCTCGATAATACTCGCAGCAGATTGTCTTTGTTTCATCACTCGATCTGCACCTAATGGATACTAAAGTGCCTTTTGGTGAAGGCAATTGTCTCTGTCCAAGAGATAGGGGGTGACCCACATGCAGCCACAACTCTAGCGGACATCAACAAAGCCATCCAGGAAATCAACTTGTGGCAGCATCACCGAAGCGTCCAACTGGGGAAAATTGAGAGACAGCTACAAAGCATGCACCAGGTTGACGGATCGAGTGTCAAAGACCCGACTCCTATAGAGTCATCTGATGATTGAATTTCTATATTATGTTTTTGTTATGATAACGAATAGAATTTATGTTTCTTATATGTTTATGAAAGGAAAGATAGATAATAGTTCCTTAAAGATAGTAAGAGACCGCCTTAAGTTCTTTAAGTTTGGGGCTGATGTGGCATCTTCTCCAATTAATAGTGGTCCAAATAAGAAGATCAACTTCTAGATGGCATTAGTTTGTATATGAACTTTGTTTGAGGTTTAAGGTATTTCCTATATCATTCTAAAGATATACTAAATTACAATAACATTAGCAGATATTGGGCTTAAGAGGAAAATTTTAACACTCAAAAACAATCATTTAATGCTTCAAATAGTTTACAAAAGCTTTATAACTCTAATTCTCTAATCTGTATCCAATTGATAAAAATAGTCCTAAGTTGATTCCTCCAATTTCTTACTTTAAAAATGTAAAAATAATTAATTAATAATATAATGATGCAATCAAAATTACAAAATTACAATTGGTGAGCATCGAAGATCTACAATGAGCGGGTACTTTCAATATAAGTCTCTGGAAGACATAAAGAAACCTTTGAGTCAAAGTTGAAAAGAGTTGCGGTTCAGATGGACGTGTCAAATTGATTCCACTTAGGACCACAAATTCGAGACCGGTATTTAAACCAAGACGTTCTTGTCTTTCCCGATCCAATATCATGAAGAAAAAAATATAAGAATGGCGCTATATACGAAGTCTTTCCTGAAGAATCTGACAAAGGTTCTACAGATTTGTATATACCTCAAAGTAAACCTTTCTTACCTGTACAAAAAATGCATCGTGTTTCTTATATTACAGCTCAACCTCAAGAAGAATGGACATATGCAAATCATAGATTTGTTCGAGGAGGAAAATGGCCACCAAAAACAAAATTCTGTACTACATCCTCAATGTCTAAGCAGCCTACTACTAGAGCAGACTGTGCCCCTTTAATTTAGCATAGTGTAAGTAATTCAAAAGACCTTGATGAAGTATATCAAATAGGAAACTATTTGACTACTTGGTGCTCTCATGCAGAAGATGTCTTAGATGACCTTGGTTCTCAATCTGCTGAAATATTAGCTAACCTTAGATTGTTACAAGAAGAACAAGCAGCTGAAAAGCAAAGAAGAGAAGAAAAGGTTAGAAGGAAGAAAGAAAAAGAGAGAAGAAGGAAAGAATTGAGAACACCCCGTTTTTCTATGACTATGGAAAATCCAAGTAATTGGGAATTTGAAGAAGAAGAACAAGAAGAAGAAAGTGGGATAGAAACAAGTACCCAAGCTCAAACCTCAGATAAATCACTTTCAAAGGGTAAAACTAAAATCTCTGAAATTTTTTTTGAGTCTTCTCCTTTAATGCAAAAACCAAAAAGTGAGCTAGCAACACTAGAAGATGCTGCAAAGAAATTTCCATCCTTTATTTTGCCTTCTCTGCAAAAGGCTCATACATTCAGAGACTATGTCAAATATCCCAGGATAGAAGAAGATCTCTTTTCTACCAGTTCTACTGGTTATGTCCTTGATTTAGAAAAATCAAAAAACCCAGCTGAATCAATTCGTATCTGGATAGGTGCTTTATACCAGATGCAAGTAATCTCTAAGTTGAATAATGAAGCTATATTTTATTTGGCTGAAAAAAGAATGGCAGGCATAGTATATGATTGGTGGATGACACCAACACAAGAAGAAAGAATGAATGTCTGTAATGCTGGTTTAGCCACCTTGGAGTTATTGCTTAAAACTCAGTTTTTCCCAGAGCCTGTTGATGAAAAGAAACAGCTCATTACAGACTTAGCCCGTATGAAATTAAAAGATGCTAAATACTTTCAAGAATTTGGCGATGAATATATGGGAAAAGTTTTTAAAGCAAACTTGAGCAATGATTCAGTTCAAAAAATTTCATTTTTATCAAAGTTGCCTGTAAACCTTGGAGATATGATTCTCAAGGATTTAGAATTTGAGAATAAGACAATTGACCAAATCTACTGGATAGATTTGTTGTTCCGATTTTCAGAAAAAATAAAATATCTATGCTGGCAAAATAAAGCTTCTGAGTTTTCTCCTGGATTATATGTATGTAGATCTGCCCTTCCATGGACTCCTTTTAAAAAACGCAGATCACGAAGATATGGTAAGTTCAGGCCGAAAAGAGTAGCACAACCAAAGAGACCTTTCAAAAAGTACAGATATTTGAAAAAGAGAAATCAAACAAAGCCCAAAAACAATTGTTGTTTCATCTGTAAACAAGAAGGTCATTTCGCCAGAAGATGCCCTAAGAGTTCCTCAAATAAACTTAAGGCATGTGTAGATATTGAAGAATTTGTAGATTCATGGTCGATGGTTCAATCTCAAGATGACATTTCAGAAGTTTACATTTTAACAGATGCTTCTTCTTCAGAAGAAGATGCAGCTGAATTGTCTCAAAAAATGAATCGCTGCTATTATTCTGATGATTATTTATATTGCAGTGAAGAATTGACTTCTGAAACATCCGAGTATGAAGAAGATGATGAAAGTTTTGATAATTTTTCTGTATATACTGAGAAAGAAAGTTCCACATTGTAGATATCACTCATGATGAATGCAGTTCGAATCAGTCCAAACCTTCCCTTTCTCCATCTTTTAGTGTTTTGTGTCCATATCCAAAACAAGTTGCTCCATCCTCAGTCCCTCCTATAACCACTCCAGAAGAAACATCTTTTTTGAAAAAGATTGTAAAAACCAATAATCTGTTGTACATTCCAGTTGAAATCCAAGTGCGTCAAGATTGGATAGCTGTTCATGCTTTCATAGATACTGGAGGTTCAAATAATTTGGCAAGACCCTCACTCTTTAAAGGATTGTGGAAGCCTCTCAACCATATTTTGGTTTCAGAAACTGTTGGAGGATCTGTATCTCTAACCCATTATGTTGATAACATATCTTTAAAAATTGGGGGGGAGATTATAAAAATTTCAGCAGTACAATATCATGATACATCTTGTAGTCTTTCTTTGGGAATGCCATTTTTATCTTCAGTCCTTCCAGTAACCATCAACGAAGACAAGTTGATTTTGAATATGAAGAAAAAAGTTATGTCTATCCCAAGGCTTACATTAGCCAATTCAGAACCTCAAAGACAGATTAGCCAGAAGAAATTGGGATAAAAAAGACCAGCGCAAGATTCAAATGATTGGATAGAAGTTCTGCAAAGATATGAAGAAAAATCTCAAAAAGGTAAACAAAAAGCTAATGTTAATACCGACTGGTCTACAAAACAAGTTCAGATTTATGAAGAGTTGTTAAAAAACTGTTCAGAGAATCCTCAGATATTTTGGACAGTGGAGAGTCCGCAACAAGAAATTATAACCCTCCATGACAACGGTGTTAAAGGTAAATTGATCCCCTGTACTCCTTCAGATGAAAAGGAGATTATAAAACAAATTGATGAACTTCTGCGGTTACAGTTAATAGAGCCTAGTGAGTTTCATTATTCCTGTTCTTCCTTCTTAGTAAGGAATCATTCTGAGATCATTAGAGGAAAGGCAAGAATGGTAATTAATTACAAACCCCTGAATGCTATTACCAAAAGCTTTAATTACCCTTTGCCAAGGCAGGAGACCATTATGCAGAAGATCCAGAGCAGCAAGATTTTTAGTAAGTTTGACATGAAGTCAGGATATTACCAAATCCAAATCAGAGAAGAAGACAACCATAAAACAGCTTTTACATGTCCTGCTGGATTTTTCCAATGGAGAGTAGTTCCTTTTGGATTAAAGAATGCACCAGCATTCTTCCAAGGGCGAATGAATTATATCTTTGGAAATTATGACTTCATTTGTGTTTATATTGATGATATTTTGATTTTCAGTGATAATCTTGAAGACCATCTTAAACATCTAGAAATCTTCCTAGATGAAGTAAGAAAACATGGAATTGTTCTTTCAGAGAAAAAGATAGTTTTATTTCAAAACAGCGTTGATTTCTTGGGTATTCATATAATTGATGGGAAAATACAAATGCAGCCTCATGTTCTAACAAAATTGGCTGAATTTCCTGATCAACTCTCTGATACTAAGATGATTCAAAGATTTCTTGGAGTATTGAATTACATCCATAAATATATTCCAAGACTATCAGAGAAAACAGCTCCTATCAGACAACATTTGCAAGCAGGTTGGTCGCAAGAAGCAACAGAAGCAGTCAAACTGCTTAAAGAAGAATGCAAACAACTGCCAAAACTCAAACCCCCAGGACCAGGACCACTAATTTTACAAACAGATGCCTCTGATTCATTTTGGGCAGCAGTCTTGTTTGAAAAGTTAGAGTCAGGAGAAGAAGAGCTATGTGCATATGCATCAGGAGAATTTCTGCCTCATCAAAAGGGATATTTTGCAGCAGAAAAAGAAACATTGGCAATATTTAATGGGATTCAAAAATTTGAGCTTTATTTGGCTCCTGCTAAGTTTTTAATTAGAACTGATTCAATGAATTTTACTCATTTCCTCTCTGCAAAAATTTCTAAACAATTAGCTAGAGGAAGATTATTAGCTTGGCAAATGTGGTTTAACATGTATGATTTTGATGTGGAATGGATTCCAGGAATTTCAAATTACTTGGCTGACTCCCTCACCAGGGATATGAACAAGATGCATAGGACAGATTTGTTTTATCTTTCTCCAACACCAGACAGTTATCTTACTTTTGCGAAGAGATTCACATTTTAGAACTAGTGGTTGAAGATATTGCAAATCAAATCAAGAAAATTGTTGGGATGAGGCTAAGAAGGAATAAGTGGATACAACGCTGTCAAGCCTGGCAGTCTAAAAATGTGGGTATTCATTTGGGTCTTGACGAAGAATTGATTAAGGTTTATCCTTTACCAAATATGAAGGTTAAGCTTTATTTCAAATCTTTATGTGACTATTGGTCTAGACATTAAACTAATGAAATGATTGAGACTTTGAAGATATTGAATTATTATCAGCTAATTGGAGCAGTTGATTTTTCTTTCAATGTTTATACTTCAGCAAAGATGTTAGACTTGGAAGAAATAGATATGCATGAAAAGTTAGAGAAAATTCTACTATCTCTCCAGATTGCAGATATATTTGAAGAAATGGAAGCAGCTTTTCTCCAAAGTCAGACTGAATATTATGCAAGTACTGATACTTTTCCTCAGTATGAAATATTTGAAGCATTTGCAGATTGGGAAATCCACAATGGAATGTGCAGAAAGAAGCCTCAAATAAGAACCACTCAGTGTATCATGAAATCTCTACAATATTTGAGAACATTCTCTACTCCATGGAATTACAACAGTTTAGAGTTAAGAGACCCTGTTCTCCCAAATCCATTTTCTCAAGTTTTTGGCCCTGAAAGGATTGAAGAATCATTAATTGCTGATAACATTGATGAAGTAAAGAAGTTAACAAATTGGTTAAAGGATTTTCCTAATCTAAGGTTATATGAAAAAATCAGCATGATTAACACCTTAGAAAAGTGTCAGCAAAGTTGTGGAGCCATTAAATTAATCATAAATCAAAAGGCATTGGTAACCATTCAGGTTAAGCATGGAAATTGGACAAAAGATGTGGTTTGTCTTATCAGTCTGTTGCTGGCTAATCATGTTGGTTCTGCTGTCAGTTTTGAGTTAGGTTGGCAAGAGCATTATGGGATAAATCATCACTGCAAATATTGGATCCAATGCTATATAGAGCAGTCCGTATCAATGTTCCAGATTTTCAAATTAGATCTCCTTGATGGTGTCGAATTAGCTATCCAGTCTCACATCAACTTTAGAAAAGCAAAGAAGGATCCTTTCCTTGACATAGAAGTTGATCCGATGGCATATGTATGCAAGTGGACCAAATCGACCGACAAATATCTGTACCCTCAAAGTAACATGTTCGTCACCAAAGATACTGTCAAGTTCAGTCCAAGAAAAATAGATAAGGGAGAATCTTCAACAGTGGATAAAGGAAAAGGAATAGCTACGGAAAAGTTGACTACAGGAAAGAAATCACATGCAAAAGATAATGTCTATGTCGACCTTTATCAAGATGCTCAGCCTCATGATGAAAGTGAATGGGAATCAAAGTACCTTGAATGGCTTTACAGATCAAAAGGTGAATGGGTTCACATGTCTAAAGATAAAGATTCCTCTCCATCTCCTGACAAGTGGCAAAGTGATTTTTAACCCGGGGAACAATATGATTCTGATCGTAGTCCGAAAGGACCTTGGTAGCTTTTTCTTTAAGTTAATTATTGTACCCAAGAATATTGAGCAAACACCGTCTAGGCCAGTAATGCCTGACAAGAACCCTCAATAGTCTCTTTCTTTTTTGTATATATAGTTGTGTTGTGTGCATGTTTAGGCATCGAATGTTAAAGAGTGTTTTGTGAGTGAGTTTGAGTGCAAAGTGTGTTGTAATAGCCTGTGAAGAGTTCAGAAGCTTTTGAAGCTCTACTCTGTGGCATAACAAGGTGTGTAACATTTTACTTGATATAATTCGAAGCCTTTTGGGCTGCCTGTCTAAGGACAGTTTTAGCCAAGAACACTTGAAGGAGATTGTAAGGCGAGCTGAAGACCAAGGAGAGTCGTGTCGCATATCTCAGTTGTGTTGTGCTAGCGGATAAAGGATCGATCTTCAGAAGTAAATCTTAGTCCTCGATCGGTATATACAGTGCAGTAGAACCTTTTTGGGTTCTTCGGGAAACTTCGAATATAAGCGTCCTACTAGAGAAGAGGATTCTTCATGATATTGGACAGGAAAAACATGACGTTTGGGTTTGACTATAGGCCTTTCAATTTTTGGTCTTGGTGAAATTAGTTTAACATGACCATCTGATATAGCAACTCTTTTGTATTTTGACTCTGGTTTCTTACTGTCTTCTAGGGATTTATATTGAAAGTACCAATCATTAGGGATTTCTTCTGGACTATATACATCACCTTCAACTTGTGCATTTGATATTCCAACAGTCACACAATCTTTTAGCACAGGCTGTTTCAATTTAGGATGAGAAGTGTTTGTTAATTGAAACGAGGCTTGAACTATCAGTGATAAATATTCATTATCTTCAACTAAACTTAAACCTTGGACACCAGTCATCATTTTCCAACAATCTTGTAAATGAGGATCTGACAGACTTATAGCATAATCTGGAAAGATTGTGCCATACTCACAACCAGTAGCTAAGTTTCCTGTAATAGTTCCTATACGTGCATGATCATATATTTGATGGCGAGTATCAAATACCTCGGCTATACAGGGAGAATTAATTCCATGTCTAAATAAGGGAGCAAGACCAATCCGGATACCTCCAAAGTGGAGATAATTATATTTCTTTTCTACAACATATTGTTTGAACTTTTTGATTTCATCCTTTGAAAACAGATTCAGAGCTACTATCTGAACAGAGGGGCCTGAAATCCTTATTTTCACTTCAACTTCCTTCAGAAAAGTTTTTCGTTTAAAAGCATAAGTGATTGGGAGTTTATAAACGTCAGTAGCATGTAGAGAGGGAGGATTCCAATTTTCTGGGTTATCTACTTCATCATGCTCGATTTCTTCAGAACGAGATGTTACTTCATTTACGATTCTTCTATCAATACTAGAAAAAGTGCGAAGTAAATGTGCCATGACAGAATCAGAAACAGGGCTCCGATACCAAATTAGATCGATGACTCAACAACTTACTTGATAGTCGATCCTTTATCCGCTAGCACAACACAACTGAGATATGCGACACGACTCTCCTTGGTCTTCAGCTCGCCTTACAATCTCCTTCAAGTGTTCTTGGCTAAAACTGTCCTCAGACAGGCAGCCCAAAAGGCTCCGAATTATATCAAGTAAAATGTTACACACCTTGTTATGCCACAGAGTAGAGCTTCAAAAGCTTCTGAACTCTTCACAGGCTATTACAACACACTTTGCACTCAAACTCACTCACAAAACACTCTTTGACATTCTATGCCTAAACATGCACACAACACAACTATATATACAAAAAAG
This sequence comes from Pinus albicaulis, assembly GCA_034641835.2. Lineage (NCBI taxonomy): Eukaryota > Viridiplantae > Streptophyta > Pinopsida > Pinales > Pinaceae > Pinus > Pinus albicaulis. Next base: position 983,540,112 of record CM076578.1, on the reverse strand, counting down.
AAAGAGACTATTGAGGGTCCTTGTCAGGCATTACTGGCCCAGACGGTGTCTGCTCAATATTCTCGGGTACAATAATTAACTTAAAGAAAAAGCTACCAAGGTCCTTTCGGACTACGATCAGAATCATATTGTTCCCCGGGTTCAAAATCACCTTGCCACTTG